>JAJHZJ010000063.1:6834473-7169473 GCA_023548195.1 Bettongia penicillata ogilbyi | reverse complement strand
CCACTGTGCGCCAGCCTTGAGACTCAGGATAGTCGTCCAAAGAACGAAATAATTCCTGCTCACTGAGAGCTTATGTTCTATGGGGAGACAATGAATAACGAATCAATAATCATTTATAAAATGCCTACTGTGTGCCTGGCACCCCAAGGGTATATGGAAATACATATACAGAAATGTGTATGAATACATATATAAGTACATTCATATATATATATATAAATACATATATATATATGTACACACATACACACAGATGCAACACACACATACATATATACACATATACATACATACATAAACACATACATATACACACATACTCACACACATTTCTAAAAGCCAAAGAGAGAAGCTTCTATTTGTTCTGAAGGACAGAAGTGAGCTCTGCTCTGCCATAACCATAACCAAAACTTGATTCTAGGTGGGTCTCCAGTAAAGGGGTGGGTTACAGGGAGCTGATACTGGGACCAGCCCTTCAGTTTCACTGGTAGCCCAGCCCTGCCCTAGTCCCTGCCGAAGAAGCCCACCACGGTCGCCAGAGGGCGCATCAGACAGGCAAAGGCAGAGGCCATCCTGGAAGGGCTGGGGTTTGGGTTCAGTCACAAGTCCCTCAGTGGTAATGCCAGGGCACTTCTGCTATTGGGTCAGATGGAGGGGGTTTGGCGGGGGAAGAATGTGAAGAAAGGCAGAAAGACAGAGAGGGAGAAAGGAATGGTACTGTACTGTGCACTGAGGACATTTAAACTCTCTTGCCTGCATACTCCTTACCCACCCCACTGCTGTCCCCAGCTCTTTGCCTGTCAAGGCAGTGGAAAGAGCTCTGACTCTGGAACCATTGAACTTGGGTTCATATCCCCCCTCTACTCAATGTGACCTTGGGCAAAGCCCTTCCCTTAGCTGGGCCTCAGTTTCCTCATCTGTAAAACAAGGGAGTTGCTGGATCAATCAATCTATGAGCATTTATTAAGTACTCACTGAACTACTTGGTGGGGCAATGAATAGAGCGCTGGGCCTGGAGTCAGGAAGACCTGAGTTCAGATCAGACCTCAGGCCCTAACTAGCTGTGTGACTCTGAGTGAGTCACTTCACTCTGTTTGCCCCAGTTTCCTTACCTGTAAAATGAGCTGGAGAAGGAAATGGCAAAGCACTCCAGTAATCTTTGCCAAGAAAACCCCCAATCGGGTCACAGAGAGTCGGACACAATTGAAAATGAGCAGACACTGGCTTGGTTACAAAGAGAAAAAAGAAACAATCCCTACCTTCAAGAAGCTTATAGTCTATTTAGAGAGGCCAGGGAAGGATTCAAGTAATATAAGGTAGGATAGGCACAAAATGAATACAAGGTGACTTCAGGGGGATAGCACCAGCAGGTGGGGGAATCAGGGAGGGCTTCTTGAAGGAAGTAACACAAATTTAGCCTTGAAGGGAACCAGGAAGGAGTGTATTCCATTTATAGGGCACAGCCTGTCCAAAGTCAGAGAGGTTGGAGATGAGTTTGGCTGGAGATAGAATGGAGGGTGGGGCAATATGTGTACTTAGTAGGTACTCTCTAAGACTCATTTGGGATCCTACAAGATCTCAACAAAGGCAGGAAGGATAGGCTAGAGATGGAAGAGATCTTAGGATCATCTAGTTCAACACAGTCAAGAAATGTTTCAATCCAGGAGTAAGTAAGCAGAAATCTGAGGATGTGATGGAATGAAGAGCTTGGAAACTGGTGAATAGGGTGGTTGGTGATTTCCTGCCTCTGTATTTCCTCTCCTTCCTCTGCTTAGGATAAGGTTTAGATCCAGGAGGGATCTTAGTCCATTCCTTTTATTTCACAGAAGAGGAAACTGAATTCCAGAGAGGGCAAGAGATCCAAGGTCTCACAGAAAGTCAAGATTTGAGCTTGAATTTGAACCCAGGCCTATAATTTCTATTTTCCACCAAATTCTTCCATTAGATCCAGATCTGTTTAACTATGGGCACCTAGGAACAAGAGTAGATAAAGCACCAGGCCTGGAGTCAAGAAGACCTGAGTTCAGATCTGGCCTCAGACACTTCCTTGCTGTGTGACCCTGGACAAGTCATTTCACTCTTCTTCCTCAGTTTCCTTATCTATAAAATGAGCTAGAGAAGGGAATGGCAACCCCTCCAGTACCTTTGCCAAGAAAACCCCAAGTGGGGTCACAGAGAGTTAGACATGACTGAAAAGATAAACAACTGTTTAATTAGCTAGTTCCAGAGGACAGGGTTTCCTGACAAGGAAACGCTGACTCATAAGTCAGACATTTGGGTTTAAATCTCATCCCTGATGCTTACTACCTGTGTGACCGTGGGCAAGTCAACCTGCCTGGGCCTCAGTTTCCTTATCTGTTAAATGAAGGGCTGGACCAGATGGCTTCTGAAGTCTCTCTGGACCTCTGATCCAGGCTTCTGAGCCCCATCAGGATGTCCCTTCACCCACCCATCAGTCATTTATGATTGCATGTATGCATTACTGCTCAGGAGCCCCCAGTAGCATGTCTCCCTGTACCTAGTTTGGGGAGGTGCAGATTAAAGGTATCAGTTAAGAAAGCTCCTTTTGTCCCTCTCTTTCCATGTTTTCTTGCTGCTCTCTGAGGGGAGCTCAGTAGACTTTATAGAGCCGGCTCCTCATCCCAGTTTGGGGAATGCCTCAGTGTTATGGTGGATAGATTGGGGGTGAGACTCAGAAGGAACTGAGTTCAAATCCAGCCTTGGACACTTCCTAACTGTGTGACTCTGGTCAAGTCACTTAACCTCTGTTGGCCTCAGCTTCCTCATCTGTAAAATGAATACTCTCAAGGCTGTTGTAAGGATCACTTAGCACTGTGCTTGGCACATGGGAGGTGCTACAATGTTTGTTAGCTATTATCGTTTTATTTGCATCAATTCCATTAGGCCCATATGGTAGTACATCACACTGTGTTGTTTTGTTGCTTTTTTATTACAAAGAGAGGTCCTGCTGAGATCGGGGACAAGTCACGGGAAGTGATGAGGGAGGTTAAAATAAGGCATCAGTGAAATATAAACAACAAAAATGGAAATTCAATCAGATTCGAGTTCTCCTCTTTCAGGGAATTGTAGCAGGATCCCTGCCTTTTTCTTAGTCAGATGACCCTTTGAAAGAGAGAGGACCTTAGGTATCTCCATGGGCAGCCAGCCACCTGAAGCTACCTTTTGGGCTGACGCCCAGTCTCCTTTGTAAAAAGAACCACCTCACTTTCCCGTCTCCCTGGGCCGCCAGAGTTTACTCAGTTGTCCCTCCAGGGGCATGACCTGGCTCCTACAAAGCAAAAGCAGACAGGCAGGCCTTGATCTATCCCCTGCTCTTCCCCTCTGGGGCTTTCTCTGTCTCTCCCACCTCCTTCTGTCTCTAGCTCTCTTTCTCTCTCTGTCTCTGTCTCTCCCACCTCCTTCTGTCTCTAGCTCTCTTTCTCTCTCTCTCTGTCTCTATCTCTCTCTGTCTCTCCCACCTCCTTCTGTCTCTAGCTCTCTTTCTCTCTCTCTCTCTGTCTCTGTCTCTCCCACCTCTTTCTGTCTCTAGCTCTCTTTCTCTCTCTCTCTCTGTCTCTGTCTCTCCCACCTCCTTCTGTCTCTAGCTCTCTTTCTCTCTCTCTCTCTGTCTCTATCTCTCTCTGTCTCTCCCACCTCTTTCTGTCTCTCTCTCTCTCCCACCTCTTTCTGTCTCTAGCTCTCTCCCTCCCTCTCTCTCTCTCTCTTTCTCTCTCTCTCTCTCTCCCACCTCTTTCTGTCTCTAGCTCTCTCTCTCTCTCTCTCTCTCTCTCTCTCTCTCTCTCTCTCTCTGTGTTTCTGTCTCATTTTTATTGAACTAGCTAATGACTTGACTGTTTTATTAGTTCTGGAAAACCCAGCTTAGTTTTTATTTGTCAAATCAATAATTCTTTGTGTTCAGATTTGTTTATCTCTCCTTTGATTTTCAGATTTTCTTTTCTTTGTCGGGTTTTTTTATTTGTCGATTATCTTTTTTTTAGTTGCCTGCTCAATTTCTTGGTGATCTTCTCCCCTTTTCCTCTCCCTTAGTTCCTCATTCCTCCTCGTGCATCGACAGAACAAAGCTCCTGGTGGGCAAAGCCTTTATATCCCTTGCATGTATTCTGTATGTCCAGCATTTAGCACAGTGCCTGGAACATGTTTAGGACTTCATGGCTATTTTATCGTTCATTTTTGTTCTTGATGATGAAAGTACTCAGAGATATAAATTATGCCCTAAGAACAGAAGGTTTTAGTAATAACAATGGAAAAGATAATTAACACTAAAATAATAATAGCATTTATTTACTTATTTTACTTTGAAGTTTGCAAAACACTTTACAAATATCATAGCATTTAATCCTTACAATAACCTTGTGAGGTTGGAGCTCTTATTAGCCTCATTTTACAGGGGAGGAAACTGAGGCAAACAGCGATTGAGTGACTTACCCAGAATCACACAGTTAGAAAGTATCTGAGGCTGGTTTTGAACTCTTATCTTCCTGACCCCAGAGCTAGGACTTTAATGATAAAAATGGTGATGATGATGATGATGATGATATCTAGAGCTTATTTCTATTAATAGTTCACACATACATAATGCTTTAAGGTTTGCAAAGCATTTCCCATATATCACCTATTAATCTTCACAATACCCCTATTAGGTGGGTGCTACTATTATCCTTGTTTTACAGGTAAGAGAAAGAAGTTAAATGACTTGCCCAGGGTCACACAGTTAGGACACATCTGAGGCTGGATTTGAACTTAGGTCTTCCTGACTGTAGGGCCAATATAATAAATAATAACATTAAATAGCCATAATAACTAATGATAATGTCTAGTCACTAACAATATTATCAAGTGCTAATATTTAATATCAATTATCATTAATATTAATGTCTAGTTATTAATAAAAATATTAATAGTTTTTGTATGTTCAGCGCTTTATGGTTGGCAAAGCACTTTACACGTATCATACTATCTGATCTTCACACACCCTAGAGGTCATGTAAGATTCAAACCCAGGACTTCCCAGCTCCAAGTCCAGGTCTCTGGCTATGATGCCACATCTCACTATTATAGTTTTCTTTTGGTGGCACTCTTTCCTGGATGCCCCCTTGGGGATGGATCTCTGGCCTCTCTGGACTTAAGTAGGACACGGGTGGAGGAATAGCACTAGCCACAGTGGGTGGGGACCGTGGAGGAGAGGAGGCAGCATGGATTCCAGCCACGCCTCCCCTCCTCATTTCAGCTCCCTCTTCTAGGAGGTTTGGCTCCTGCTTTGGCTCAGTGCTGCCTCTCCCAGTGATCCCTTTGCTCCCAACTTCCCAAATTCCACATCTCAAGGCAGCCCAATACAGGTTCCTGTTCACCCTTGGGCTCTCTGATCAGGGCAGGGATCCAGAGTTGAAATCTAGGCTGCTTTTTTTCCCCATTAGGTTAGAATCTTGTAGAAGTGCAGATGACTGAGAACTGGCCTTGGAGTCAGGAGAGACCTAAGGTCAAATTTCATCTCCAGTACTTATTGGGACTGGGACCACAGATGGCTCCTTAGAACCTCAGTTTCTTTCTCTATAAAAGTGGCTTAATAACATGTAACATGTCATGAGCTTATCAACGTGTGTCTAATGTGTGCTCTATAGAGGTGACACAAAGACAAAAACTGATACAGTTGCTGCCTTCTATGGAAGGAGATAACTTGTAGTCACAAGATAATCTTGGATGAAGAGGACCAGCACAAGACCACTCCAGAAGGTGGCGCTTGAATCCTGAAGGAAACTGAATTCCTAGAGAAGAGTTGGAAGTGAGAAGTGAAAGCCGTCTAGGCAGGAGGGTCAGGTAGGGCAAAGGTCCAGAGGCTGGAGATGAGTGAGGAACTTCAAGTGCACCAGTACAACTGAATAGTGGAATGTGTAGAGGGAAATAATGTGTAAGCATATTGGAAAGCCAGAGGGCAGCCAGGTGGTGAAGAACTTTGAATGCTTAGAAGAAGATTTTGTATTTGATCCCAGAGGTAACAGGGAACCAGTGAAATAGTCGGTGAATGGGCTCACCAACATTTTTGCAAAATGACCTCGGCAGCGGAGTGGGGAGATGCTTAGAGAAGGTGGACCAGAAAGGTGATGTGGACAATCCATGGTTTAGATGAGAAGGCACGAATGAGGGCAGGGACTGGGGGTGATATGCCCTGGATCTCCCCATCACCCTCATCCCTCTGAGCCTAACCTCCTATCATTCCATCCCTCCCCCAACCTACTCACTGCCCTCATCGTCACCTCCCATCTCTCCATCCTCAGTATTTCCTCAGGCTTCTGCAACTGCTCAGACTTCACTTTTCCAATCTGTAATTTATACCTTAGACAGTCTCGGAGGTTCATGACCTCTGAGATGCAGGTTTTTAATGATAGCCTTTTAAAACATTTACTTGATTTTGGTCATAATTCTTCTTCTTATCCTTCATTTTCTTCTTCCTCTTTCTCTCCCTCCTCTTCAGGTAGTCATTAGTACATATTTAATATGCACCCCTTGTGGGCTAGGCACTGTACTAAGCCCCAGAGGATGTGAAAGAAAGCAAATAGTATTCTCGGTTCTCAGGGAGTCCCACAGTGTGCCAAGATGGAGAGGAGGCCAGCCATGGAGGCAAGAAGACCTGGGTTCAAGACTGGCCTCTGACACCTTGTGGCTGTGTGGCTCTCCCAGTGCCCCAAGCAAATCGCTAAACCTGTTTAGTTCTGGACAGAGCCCTGTCTTCATCAGAGAAATTTCCATGAGTTCCCCATATCAATGAAATTAGAAATTTGAACAGAAGCACAAAAATGAATGATTTTTTTAAAGAAGCCCATGAATGTTTCCTACATAACAACAACATGAACATTAATACATAGCTTACTACCTCCCGGGCACATGTATGGGCTAAGACACTTTACAGGGTTTTAACAGCCCTGGAGGGAGGTGCTATGATTATCCTTAGTTTACACGTGAGGAAACAGACAAACAGGAGTTAAGTGACTTGTCCAGGGTCATGAAGCTAGACAATCTCTAGGCCCAGTGCTCCAGCCACCTCATGATACTGTTGTTAAGTCATTTCAGTTGTGTCTGACTCCTTGTGACCCCATTTGGACTTTTCTTGGAAAAGATATTGGAGTGGTTTGCTGTTTCCTTCTACGATTCATTTTACAGATACGGAAACCAAGGCAAACAAGGTTAAGTGACTTGCCCAGGGTCACACAGCTAGTAAGGGTTTGAGGTCAGATATAAACTGAGGAAGATGACTCTTGCTGACTCCAGGCCTATTCTATCCACTGGGCCACCTATCTGCAGATTTTGTGCTGTGCTAAGTGCTGGGGTATAGACAGTATAGAGAGTATAGACAGAAAAAGCAGAGACAGTCCCTGGCTTCAGGAAGCTAACATCCTGAAGGAGTTTATCTTAAAGGGAAGGATCCCAGAAAGAGGAGGGTAGGAACAGCTTTGGAATGGAGAAGAGGTTCCTGGTCCCAGAGCAGAGGTGCAGGTGGCCAGCCGGATGCCTGGAAGGCTGGCCAGAAGACTGGATGGGAGGCGAAGCTGAAGCACCCTCACTGAGGACCCCAAAATCTCTCCCAGGGGAGTAAAGGCAGCAGCATCCCCCAGGCTGAGAGAACAGTCAGGGGCCTTCCCTGCTCCTTCCTCTAAGGGCAGGTAGGAGCAAGACAGGTTGAGCTGATTTTTCTTCTCTTATTGGAAGGAGGGACAAATCTGCCTCTCTTGTTTTTTGTGCTGGTTCACATAATTTCCTCCTGCCGATCCCATATCTGCTTTGGATTACCAGGCCCTATAGAGAGAGGGGTTATAGTTACCTTTTGAGGAAAGTGAGCAGTGCTAGAGAGGGTGGGTTTGGTTGCTGAGAAATGCCTTCCTAGATGGTGTACAGTGGACTCCTGGCATTCAGCCCTCTCCTATTGGGAGGGGGCTCATTAACTCTTGGAGAAACTCAGAGGATGAAGAGAAGCCAAGAACCTCACTGGCTGCCCACCAGGCCTGGGATACTCAGCTGGAAGGAGGTCTCCAGGCTTCTTCTCCCAGCTGGCAAAGAACAAGTCAGGCTCATGGAATTATGGACTCATAGCTGGAAGCTACCATGTTATCTAACCCAACCTGCTCATGTTACAAAGGAGAAAACAGGCTCAGAGAGGGAAGGGAACTACCCAGGGTCTTAGAGCTAGTGAGAGGCCAGGTTTGAGCCCGTTGAGCTTTGGTTCTGAGGTCACCACTCACTCTACTAAGCCACACTGCCTTTGGATAAACCTAGGCATACTGTGTGAAAATTGTCTAGGATAGAAACACTATTGTTTGCATTCAAATGAGGTAACCAATGGGCCAAGCACTTTAGAAAGCCCAAAGCTCCAAAAGGAGTAGGAGGAACTATTATTAAGGGTATAATATACACATTTATCCTGCTTCCATTTCCCAGCTGCCATTTTCATTTCTCCCAAAGGGATCCCGCCCTATTCTTTCTGTTCTCTGAATAACAAGCTCTTTTTTTCCCCCTGAAGGAGATCAGTTACTATATCCTGGCTCAGTTTTCTCATTCTTCGATACCTCGGAACAGAACATACCACTGTGTCCTTTTCCCTGTCCATAAAGGCCCTTCTGCCTGGCCAGGCCTCTTGGGGTGGGGGTTTCCATGACCATTTGGCAATAGATAGTCTCCGGCCTGCTTAGACACTTTGTGTCTTGCCAGTAGGAAGTTCCTCCCTGTGCATCTGTCCCTTGGGTGTGCCAGCTGGGAATTTCCAGATGGGGCTTTGTTCAAAAGAAAAAAAAAGCCAGCATTGGCTTCCTCTGTAATTTTGGGAGCTGTGGAGTTGCTGGAAGTCCACCGGTGAGGCTGGCAAACTTTCATCCAAGAGTTTTGTAGTTTTTCCCAGAGTGTCCACAATATTTTCAAAGGGATGAGCTCCCTGTCACTGGAGACATTCAAGCAGAGACTGTGTGATCACTTACTGAGAGTATCCCTAGATTCTTCCAAGGTTCTGTTCAATCACTTCTTTCTTCATTCCTCCTAATGGTTACTGCTATCACCCACAAATTATTACATGTATATTTATGTTTTGCCACAGCTAGACGGTGTGGTAGACAGAGCACTGTGTCTAGTCAGGAAGACTCATCCTCCTGAGTTCAAATCCAGCCTCAAACATTTACTAGCTGTGTGACCCTGAATAAGTCACTTAACCCTTCATGCCTCAGTTTCCTCATCTGTAAAAAGAGCTAGAGAAGGAAATGACAAACCACTCTAGTATCTTTGCCAAGAAAATCTCATGAAGAATTGGACACGACTGAAAAATGACTGAAATGTTTATGTTTACATATTGTGGAATGCCTTTGGCATTAATGAAAATGGCAGCTAGTAAATGTTGACCCAGAGTAAATATGTGAATAATAATCCTTTGAGTTTCATTAGAACTTCAGTTTTACCAACACACTTTCTCTGTCCATTCTTATCTCGGTAGAAGCAGACACATTTGCTCTCACTAAAGGTGTTTCTGTTGTATGACTAAGTCCACTAAGAGGCAGGAATGGACTGACCAGTGGATTTGGATCCACCTGTCTGCATGTGACTTTTACTAGCTTTGTGACTATGGGCAAATTCCAGAATGTCTTGGATTTTCAGATTATTCCTCTGTGGAACAGGGATGATAATACTATTATACTATTATAGTTGTGACAATTAAATGGGATGAAGTCACCAAAACACTTTGCAAATCTTATGACACAATATAAATGTTAGCTATAGTAATCACTGTAATTATTATTAATTATTAAACTAAAGCTAGTGGAGTCTAAACACCTCTGGAGATGGGCAGGAGACTGTATTGAAGGTGTGTGACCCATGGCAGCAAAGAAGAGAGCCAACTATGAATTTAATAGTGAATTAGACATGGTATTCAAGGATCTATCTGTGGAAAGATACAGGCCTGGGGAGCCCCACTGAGTGACCTCCTAAGCAAAACTCAGCACCCACAATGAGGACATCTATGAAAATAGAAAGGATATTGGGGCCATGTGTGGCCATTGGTGTGAGTTGCCCTGTTCTTCTCTCTCAATATACTCTATGTACTTGTCTACACTTCCTTCCAATGATGTGTGTCTTTGTGGGAGAGCATGCCCCAGGTTTACTAGAGGGAGATTTTGTAGTTATTATTTTTTACTACACATTTCAGTAAATGCTTTTGCTTGAAGCTAACGGTATCTACTGGCTGACTATTAAAGATAAGTATACCGGTAGGGCTCATGAGCTGTAATTTTAGGAGCTCAGATCTGCAGCCTTTAAATGCTTAATTGAAGAGGTAGCCCTGAGGGTTGCGACATTGACAGTACAATAGGGTTGAACTAGATGGATTTTAACGTACCTTTTAACTCTAAAATTAAATGTCCTGTTTCTAGGACATTGGAGAGGGCTTTTCAGTTTTGTGCTGAAGTTAACAAGTCTCTTGTTCTGTTTCGAATCAGCTTTATTCGCCACATTGATTTGTTTGCTGGCTTGCGTTGTCTTTACCTGATTTATTTATAAAGACATAAGAGTCTGCAGGGAGTTTCTCAGGCCATTGTTGTCCCAAGAGTTTGAAAAGACTGGCATAATCACGGACCTTATAGACTATGAAATATACGTTCTAACAATTCTCTTTTTGCTTCCCTTGACATGCTTCTGGTAATAACTCATTTTTGAGGTCTCTTTATAGCTTATAGGCTATAAATTCAATATTTCTATTTGTGTTTCTCTACTAAATGGGCAGTGACCATTTGTTGTGTCCTGATGAAGCTTATAGGCCTCTTTCAGATTAATATTCATTGCCAACACTTCCAATTAAAGGAAATACTAAAATTCTGTTAAAGGTTAGCAAAAGTAAAGATGGCCTTTTTCCCTTCCAAGTTCACAAATGCCTGGAAATCTATCCATGGTCCTCTTGGGAGTTCATGGACCTCGGATTAAAAACCCCTGCTCTAAGGGGTTATTTTGGACATTTTACAGAACATTACAGACATTGAACAGAAGTCAGGCAAGTTATCTATCTGGAGGATCCTCTGGGTATTTACGAACCAAATGCCCTAATAATAGCAGCTAACATTTATATGGCTTCTACTATGTACCAGGCACTGTATCTCATTTAATCCTTATAACATTCACTCTGGGACGTAGGTGCTATCATTTTTCCCATTTTACACGAGGAAACTGAGGCAGAGGGAAATTAAGTGACTTGCCCAGGGCCACACAGCTAGGAAGTGTCTGAGGCTAGATTTGAACTCAGGTCTTCCTGACTGCAGGCTTCAAGCTTTCCACTCTGTGCTGTCCCCTAGAAGAGGCAGCTGTGCCATTTTAATGACTGCCTCTTTTTGAATAATTACAGGTTTTGTTTTTTGGACGAGTTGATTCTTTCCCTTCTCACCTCCGTAGAACATCCCTACTTTAGTCAGTAAAATGGAAAACCCCCCATCCCACCCCCACTTGCTGCTGCACCTCTGGGGTTCTTTGATCCTCAGATGTCAATCTCATGGGCTGGGCAGCGTTGTTTTGACCTTTCGGTGGGGCAGAGGATTAAGTTCAGGATCAGGCCAAGGTGGGCAGAAGCAGGGTGGGCATGCAGCATGTCCTTCGTGCCCTCTGGGATGCAGGAGATAGGCCCAGAGAGCTGGGAGAAGCCAGGCTCTGAGCCTGTTTGTTATCTAGAGGAAAAAGGGAGAAATCAGGGCTGGACAAGGGGGAAAGTCTCCATCCTCCTCTCTGTTACACATGGAAACTTTTCTTAGACTTCTCTCTGTTGAATGATCCCAATGGCTGTTGGCCTGGGTCCTCCCTACTCCCAACCTGCTCCTTATTGGTGACTGTCCCTGGAAGCTTGGGCAGGGCAAGGCATAGGCTGGCATCCAGGCTGCGAAGGACACTTTAACATAGAACTGATGATAATCAGACCTGACATGCTATGATCTAGTTCTAGGGTCCCTTCCAGCCCTGACATCCCCTGTTCTAAACCTCTCCCAGTCCTGACATTCCCTGATCCAGGGCCCCTCCTAGTCCTGACATACCCTGTTCTCAGGCCCCTCTGAGCTCTCAGGTTCTCTGCTTTTATGATTAGCAGCAGTTCCTTCACCCTTCTATTTTTTGCCCTCTGCCCACCCTCCTCCCTCCTGCTTCTCCTACCACATTTTTCTCTGCCCTCTTTTTTCTTTATTGTCTCATCCTCTGATTGTCTAAATAGGCTTCTCTTTCCTGTTCTACAGTCTCCTGCTTTCTCTTCCCGAGAGAGTTCCTCCTTTCTTCTCTTTCCCTGCACAGACTTCTGGGAAGAGCCCACTTGTCCTTTGAAGTCTGTATCTTTCCTCCTCCATAAATGCTTTTGAACATGCCCCAGCACTTTGGCATCTTGAAAGGGAGCAGGCTTCCCTCCCTTTTGAAGGCTCTTCTTATCACATTTTTAATTTCTTCCTGTTTGAACAGGAATTTGCTCATCTCCCATGCTCTGCTGCCAAGTCTGCCCGCGTGGGAGAAAATCATTTCAGCTCTTTCCATGGCATGATCAGGAGAGATGAGGCGGTATCTTTCATGGTGCATTTCACAATCTCTCCTCTTTCTCTCACAAAAATCCTATCGACTCTATTGTCCCACTTCCCTTTTTCAAAGTCTATTCCAAAGCCTTCTCATATGTGCCTAAACAAATATTCTCTAATCCTGTATTGTCATGGACTGCTTCTGAGTACTGAGGTCCCTCTGGTTTTGTCAGGTGTAGGTGAAATCCTCTGCCCCAGCCCAGGACTAACTCAAATTTTGAGAGCACCTTAGAGCCTGCAAAATCACAATAAACTGGTGTATTAGAGTATAAGGATTATCATCCCCCTTTTACAGATGGGGAAACCAAGACTAAGAGTGGCTAAGCAACTTGACCATGGTCTCCAGTTAGATTAGAACTGTGGTTCCAATCTAAGTCCCTTGGTGTAAAGTCCCATACACTTCCCTCTACTTCCCACTACCTCCAACTTTGCCCATCTTAGTTTATGCAGGTGTAAAGGTAGGGCATTCCCATCCATAAGAGCAAATGCTTCTGATTGGCACTAAGAGGCAGAAAGGCAGGGATGTAAAAGAAAGGCAAATTGGATGTGCCCCCACAGAAGGAAATATAGCTCAGGTACGTCCTGGTAGTTTAGGCTGGAACTGCTCAGGTTGTATTTCCTTGGTATGCCACCAGATGGTGCTCTGAGCCCATGCTGCTCCAGCTCCCTTTTTGGAGTTAACTGGGAACAGGATCTAAGTTGCTCTAAGTCCCGAGTTCCCTTTTACTATCTTTGCATATAAGTGAATGAAAATTTCCTGGGTTCCCATCAGGAGTTCACCAGCTGCTCAAGAGAGCTGATTGTCAAATTTTCAATGTCAACATTTACACTTCAGAAATTAAGAGATGGAGAAAATGATTATAATGCAGATCAAACTTTATAAGTGTTTATAAACGAGCACAGGTGGGTTTTTCCCCTCCAGAGAGTTGGTCATTCAACATTTAGCAGCCTATCTGTGGTCCCTGTGCTTTCCAGCTTCTATTTTAGTGTTCTAGCTTGGATTTGTTCTAGTATAGTCTAAGGGTATGCATAAATTTCCCCAAGATAATCACTGATTTATCAAATGGGCCAACCCTCATCCCATTTTCTAGTTTTTATAGGGTTATGGTGCTAAAGCTGGGAAGAATGTTGGGGACCATATTTTGTGACATGAAAGGATTACAGTTAGCCCTTCCACATCGCAAGGATTTGGGAGATGGTGCGCTCACAGTCTGGACAACCCATGTAAAAATTTTTGACCCTCCTTTCATACCAGAGAAGAAGTCTGATTTTTTTCTTTTTCTTTTATGGGGTGTTTACAGTCTCTTATTGTAAAATTTGAGTTGATATTATACAATACTATAAATATGTCTTCCATTCCTAAATTCTTCCTGTGTTGCCTTGTGGCTTCTGCAAAACTCCCTCAAAATTACCATTTAATTTCTTGTTCTGATCCACAGCATATCAAAACCATGAGATAACTGTATTCACTTATGTATAAACAAGAAGAGGGGTGGCCATTATGGAAATATAATTGGAAAATATGTAACAAAATAAATAAAAGTCCAATAGAACATAGTTCATGTTAATGTGTGGCTTTTAATGTGTGGCTTTCCAAGTCAAGATGTCACCAACAAGGATCTTTTTGTATGGTTTAATGGACCCAGTGACTATTTGCATTTGACACTATTGTACATCTGCTGGATGTAGCCAAAAATGAAAAGTACAATATTAAAAGACCAGAGTAGCTGGATCCAATTGCTCCTCATACGGTTTATATCTTTGATTCCTCATATCTTACCGTTGATGCCTGGTTTTCACTTGAACAATTCAAATGACTTTTTAAAGGAAATAACAATATAGTACTGCTTCCCAAATCTCAAGGAGGAAGAAAGGGGTAGAGAAATTAAACACCTTCTACATGCCAGGCAGTGTGCTAAGTGCTTTACAAATATTATCTGATTGGGGAGGAGAGGTGGAGCAAAAATCCTCTCCCTGCCGTGCTGCTCTAGGAGTGACTACCTCTGAAATTTCTAGGGGTCCTTCAGTGTCCTAGGTGACTGCTAGGAAAAATCATGCTGAATATTTGATGGGTTAGTCATTGGAGGGTCCCCAGTTCTGAAGTTTCTCAAGATTGTCTCCAAGGCAGGGGAGAGGTTCTTAGCCAAACTGAGAACTGGATCACCCCCAAGTTGGAACCCTAACCCTAAGCACCACTTCCCAGGAACTCTCAATCCCTTGCATCTACTTTTTTTTTTTTTTTTTTAGCACTTTTTCCAGTCAAGCATGGGAAATTCTCTGTTTCTATTTGTTCTGCTGCAACACAACATTAGAATAACCTTGGACAACTGTTTTTATGTTGGATAGTCTAGGATAATTTATCTTCACCTCCTAGATATTCTGCAGAGAAAAACAAAAAGCAGTGTAATGAGAATGGCTCTATATTCCTTAAGTAACCTTTCTCTTTCAATTTTTAGGAATGGTTAATTCACAGTTCTGATCTTTTCCATTTTTTTTCACTTTCATCTTCCCAGCTCAAAGTTCAAATCCTTCCTTACAGTCAAATACTTCCCTGTTGGAAGGAACAACTGAGTCCAAACTAGATCCCAAAGGAATCCCCAACATAACATCAGACAAGTGGTCAACCAGCCTCTACTCAGAGATCACCAAGGAAGAGAATCCCATTACCTCCTGACTCAGCCCACTCCCCTGTGAGGTTGGCTTTAATTGTGAGGACGTTGGTTTTGACTTCAAGCCTAAATCCCTGCTCTGACTCTACACCTGAGCCAGGAGCAGGGTCTTGCCTGGATTAGTTGTTTTCATCAGCCCTCGCAACACACTGCTACACACAATTTCATCATTCACCCCTGACTACTACAATACTGCCCAAGCCCTAGGATGACTCCATCCCAAGGTCCACCCACTCTGTGGCCCATGTCCAATTTGTCACTACGTCCTGTTGATTCTCCCTTCATGACTTCTCTTGTTCCTTCTCTCCCTGGATTCCTACTCTCATTCAAGTCCTCATCCCCTCACACCTGGACTGTTGCCTGCCTGCCTTCCTTCCCTCCCTATTACAATTCATCCTCCACTCAAGCCATCTTCCTAAAGCCAATATCTGACTACATCATCACCCACTCTCTACCACCGCCTTTCAGTAAATCCCAGTGGCTCCCTCTTGCCTCCAGGAACAAACATAAAGTCCCTTCCTTGGCTTTTAAAGTCCTTCACAACATGACCCTTTCCTACCTTACCAGTCTTCTTCCACCTTACTCTGCAGTTTCCTGACTGCATACCTTCTCCCCAGTTGTCCTCTGCACCTCCAGTTTTCTCCCTTCTCATCTCCACCTCCTGGATCCCCTGACTTCCTTCAAGTCTCATCTCAAATCCACTTTCAACAAAAAGCATGTCCTTGACCTCCCTCACGTTAGCATTTCCTTCTGAGGACATTTCCAATTTATCTTGTATGTATTTTTTTCATTATGTAGCTGTTTGCATGTTGTCTTGTGAGCTCCCTGAGGGCAAGGATGACTTCTGCCTTTTGTTGTATCCCCAGCACAGAGTACAGTGCCTGGCGCCTAGTAGGTGCTTCATAAATAAATGCTTCTTGACTTGACTTGACTGAATCCGCCTCTTAGCCAGCACTCCTCCCCTCCCCAACCCCGCACTCCTGGTTCTTATGAAGCAGCTCCTCCAATAGTGGCAGATGACTCTCATGCACTCTCTGAGTCTTTTCTCTCCAGCTCCCTCTTCGGATCTGACCATGACATGAATTCCAGATCTTTCACTATCCTGGTTACTTTCCATGTTAAACATCTGCCCTTGTTGTGGGACGGGGTCCAAAGCCAAGCCCTTCGTACACCATATTTTTCCCTCTTGTATTCAGCTTTGTTTCTTATATCAAGATGGGATGTGTGTATGAGCTTAACAGCTTTTAGTGTTTCTAGTTTAAAAGAACAAAAGGCAAACTCCAGCCTCTGGTCTTGAACAATAAACATGTGGAAGGGGAAGATTGTGGGAGGGAGACATGGAAAGGAGACATGAGAGAGAGAGTGGTTTCCCCAGGGAGGAGCCAGAGATGTGAGAAGGAAAGTCAGTGGTCAGGGAGGTGAGGTTGGTGGTGCAACAGGGACAGCTATAGGTGAGAGGGAACTGTAGTATGACCAAGGATGGCCAGAGATGAGGGACGTCTACTGCCCAAAGGAACAGCATGGAATGGTCTCCTGCACCCTCATGCTAGTCATGACTTTGGGTGAACCGTATACTTTTTCTGAGATGTTAGGACCTGAGGGAGTTAAATGGCACTATGACTAACTGGTTGCTTTCTCAGGATGTCTGTGGGGGGAGGTGGTAGCCCTCTGGGCCTTTAACCAGGACCCTTCTGGGACTCGTCATCTTAGGAGATGCTACTGATATTGTATAGCTAGCAAGTGACCAAGGCAGAATTTCAACCCAGCTTTATCTGACTCCAGGTCCAGCACTCTACCTGCTTTTCTGGTAACTCTTTATGCCACTCTACTTTTTCTGTGGTGAGAAACACAGACTGTCCTCTACTGGGTATTCATTTGTTACCTAAGTGCTTGTATAGGAACTGGGGACTTTATTTCCCATGAGTTATAAACAAGCTATCTTCAGCTATTTTCCAGTCAAATTTAGATGGGAACAGTGACAAGTGATAGAAAATTGATCTTTTCCAGTCATTTTCTCAAGCCTCCATCTAATTTCTATGAGCCCTGAGCAAAGTGCTTAACACAGTGCCTAGCATGTTAGTAGACACTATATAAATGTTGATTTTCTCCTTCTCTGGGCCATGTATTACAGAGACAATGGCAACAGCCTGGTGAAGTGGATAGAGTGCTCCTGGGTTCAAATCCTACTTCTTACACTTCTTAGCTAAGTAATTTTATGCCCATTTTCCTCATCTATAAGATGAACACCACAATCCCTCCTGTCTTTCCCTCATAGACGTGTTGTGGTATGCTAGCCAGCTATAAAGCTCAGTGATAATGGGCTGGACAGTGCTTGGAAATTCACCCATCAGGCACACTAATGTTTTCAGGGGCCTTAAAAGAATGGAGGGGTGCAGCTGTGAATTTACAAGCTGGTCACCAGGCTGTGAGTCAGCATGGCCTCTGTCCCCAACATCTCCAGCATTACCCCTCCCCTACAGCCCCCCTGGAGGGCCTGGCGGAAATACGGTCCCACAGGCTCCAGCTGGAGACCAGAACCAGAGACTTCCAGCTTCCAAGCAAATGTTGTCTGTTCCCGGGCCTGAAACATTCCACACCCTCTGCCTCCCCCCTACCAGAGTCCCTTTCAGGAGAGGGAAAACAATTCTCCCCCATGGGGACTGGACCTAGCCACGGAGAAACAAAAGGCAGCCAGTTCCATGAGTCACAGGTCACTCTGAAGCTGCAAGTCTCCCAAACACGCACAGTCATGGCAGGGGAGATCATGTGACTTCCAGGCCGGGAGACAAGGTCACCCTTGTCTGGCTCTTTTCTCTCGACAGGAAGAGGGGCCTTTGAATCACTGACAAATGATGAAGCCCAAGCTGCCCCTGGGACCGGCTCCCTGATGGGGAAGGATTGGCATCTCGGGCACCTCAGCAGCTTGGGAGGATGTACACAGTCAAGGTCAATAACCTCTGGGCTCTTTCATCCACATAGAATGGCGAAGCCAGGGGGAGCCTTGGCAGTCATCTAGCCAATTTCCCGTTTTTGCAGGGGGATTAGAGGCAACTGTCCCTCAGCCCTGGTCCCTTCTAATCCAAATTAGACCTAACAGCCTGAGAAGTCATCCAGCCTCATACTGTTGCCTGCAGGGTTCCTCTTGTTGAGTTTTTTCATTCATGTCCAACCCTTCATGACCCTATTGAAGGTTTTCTTGGCAAAGATACTGGAGAGGTTTGCCATCCCCCTCTCCAGCTCATTTCATAGATGAGGAAACAGAGGCCAGCAAGGTAAAGAGACTTGCCCAGGGTCACATAGCCAGTAGGTGTCTGAGGCCAGATTTGAATTCTGGAAGATGTATTGCTGGCTCTAGGCCCCAGGGCTCTATGCACTGGTACCCTAGATAAGAAAAATCACTAGATAAGGACACCCCACTTCTCCCCCTGCTCTCCCTGGCATGGAGGGGGACCTGAAGCCTCAAGCTTTACAAAAGTACTT
Organism: Bettongia penicillata ogilbyi; assembly: GCA_023548195.1. Classification (NCBI taxonomy): domain Eukaryota; kingdom Metazoa; phylum Chordata; class Mammalia; order Diprotodontia; family Potoroidae; genus Bettongia; species Bettongia penicillata. The sequence goes on along the minus strand of JAJHZJ010000063.1, from coordinate 7,150,743 downwards.
CTCCCTAGAGGGAGGAGGTCAGGTGTTGTTGAGAAAATGGAGATGAGGTAATCTAGAAGAGAAATGTACCCTAAAAGGATGAATTCAAGGGAATCAGATTGCCTGCTATGGGACCCCTGAGATGAAATGGGCCCCTCTTCCCCAGAGGGATGGATGTCCTAGTCCAGTTCTTCCTTGAATTGTTCTCACCAGGTATAGACACACCTCAGAGGAAGACACCCAGAGGCTCCTTGCCATCCCCTCTCCCCAGCGGGTCTTTCCATAGAAGATGGGGGACAGATCAAGGGCAAAGGGGGAGCAGCATGGTCACCCTTTCAGGTCTGCCTAAGATCCCTTTCTGGGAGTGTGCAGCACCTGCTACCTTGTTCCCTTTCCTCCTCACTGCCCACTGTACACATAATTGGACCCGAGTTCCGCTATTGGTGGGTACGTGGGAAATGTCTGAGTTAGTGAGGGTCTCCAGCAAAAGAGGCTGGGATGGGACCAAGAGGAGCTGGTGTGGGGGTTTCTTCAGAAGAGCAGGTAGAAAACACAGCTTGAATCCTAAAACCTGTTCTCTCCCATTTTTGGGAACCCCAGCAAGCTACTCCCTCATCCTTACCTTCTGCCAGTCAAGGAATATGGTTTTATGGGGGCAGCTAGGTGGTACAGTGGATAGAGCACCAATGCAGGAGTCAGGAGGACCTGAGTTCAAATCTCACCTCAGACCCTTGACACTCACTAGCTATGTGACTTTGGGCAAGTCACTTAACCCCAACTGCCTCATCCTGGGTCATCTCCTGTCATCCTGATGAATATCTGGTCACTGGATTCAGATGGCTCTGGAGGAGAAGTGAGGCTTGTGACCTGCACAGCCCTCCCTCACTCAAAACAAAGTCAAGTGCAAGTCATGTCATTATTTCTTTGATGACATGGTCTTCGGCAACAAAGGATGAACACACACACACACACACACACACACACACACGGTGAGCTACTGTGATTTTGAATTCTTTGCCATTTTGGGGGGCAGTCTTCTAACTTTATTATTTACACATTTAATTAATTAATTTATTTTTAGTTTTCAATATTCACTTAATCTTCTAACTTTAGGAAGCCAGTTGGCAAAATGCAAAATTTAGCTAGGGATCCAGACTGCCAGGGACACTGCCTGGTGGGCCCTCCTTGAGGGATGGCATCACAAGAGCTGGAGGGTGGACATATGAAGAGTCCCTTTTATGTCCTCTTCAACAAACAGTCATTGAGTCTTTGAAGACTTTCAGGAATGGGGGACCCACTACCTCTTGAGGCAATCCATTCCACTTTGGAATAACTCTTTAACATCCCTTCTACTTCTGACATTCTCTATACTAAGCTCCCTCCCAACCCTGAAATTCCCTGTTGTAAGGCACCTTCCAGCCCTGACATCCCCTGTTCTGAGGCCCTTCCTAGTTCTGACATTCCATGTTTAAACTAAGAAGCTTATCCTCAATTATCCCCTCTGAAACACCCCCTTTCCCCACCCTTCACCCCACTGTGGCCTAAACATCATAGCAAACACAGACCCTTCATGTGTCTGCAGATCAGCAGTCCAGATCAGTGAGGAGATGAGCAGGTTTGGAGGTGGTTTTCCTTTAAATTCAAGCCCTGCCCCAACCCCCTCCCCACTCCCGAAACACAGACTATGTTAAATGAGGGAATCTTGTATCATAATTTTGTTGTGTTGAATTGCTTGTGGCTAGGGAGCCAACGGCCTGGACTTGGGAATGTCGCGAGAACTGAATTCTTGGACATGCCTCCTCTATCCTGGCAGGCTTTGCCTTTTGGCATGGAGGCTAGGGTGGGGGCAGTGTGCTCAGGAGCCCACGTTAATGCCTTTTGGTCATCAGGTGTTCAGGTTTCTACGATTCCCGTTCATCTCTTGACATCAATGAGCTGTCAGGGTTCTAATCCTAAGTCTGGTCCCTTCAAGCTACAAGGGATCACAGGCATCCTCTATTTCTCTCATTGTAGAGAGGAGAACAGTTATGATTTGCCCAGAATCGACAAGAAGTAGGAAGTGGCAGAGACTGGATTTGAACTCAGTTCCTCTGAATTCAAATTTAGCTTTCTTTCCACTATCCCCCTCTGCCCTCCCTGCTGACTATGGGAATTTCTAAAGGAAGAAGGCATTGTTAGTAGTCAACAGTCTTGCACACAGTAGGTACTTAATAAATGCTTCTTGACTGACTCGAACCATAGACCTGGAAAGCTGGTGGGCTTGGACTTTGCTTAACTCAGGTTTTAGAGGAAAAAACTGAAGGTGAGATGGGGGAGGGACTGGCTCAAGAACATCCAGCCCTAGTCTTGGTTGTCTCTTTTACATGATGTCTCTCTCATTAACAGGAGAGATCCCTGAATACAGGGCCTGTGATTCTTTGTATCCCCAGCACGTGGCAAAAGCATCTGACACACCGTTAAGTGCCTAATAAATGCCTGTTTGCAGACTATTCTAGTCTGTTTTCTACTATATACTATACTAACCCTAGATTAACGCTCAATGCCATCAGATGTCTTCAGCCTAAATCCTGTGTTTGGACACAGCACTGCCATCTGAATCATCTCTATGTTAGGAAGGACCCTAGAATAAGCCATGATCCAGCGTTTAGGCTGACTCCCATGTCCTCTCCCTTCCCGGAGGCCTCTGGGGATGGCGGCATACTGGGGGAAATGAAACTGTCTGGGGCCACCACTTGGTTTACAACAATGAGAACATTTATTTTCTCCAGACAGTAAAATAACATTTCTTTCTCTCTTTTCTGTAAAGTTAAGTACCAGCACATTCCATTTTCTTAAATAACAAAATTCCTAAAAATATATATTAAATTGTATACAGTGTGTCACACTTCATCTATCTTAAAATCCATGATGTTTCTATTTTATTCCCCAAATTGCTTATTAAGAGCATATTTACAATCAATCTTCGTCTTCCAAAGATAAAGATCCAGACAGAGGAGAGACTCAGAATGTTCCCCCTGGAGTGTGCGAATGCCACTGGTGGCCTCTCTCTCTTTGGCAGGCAGGAAGAGAGGCCCCCAAATGAGTTCCAATTCTCTCTCCGGATCTTGGCTGTGGAGGCCATTCTGCTTGGCAGGTGGATGGCTTGAGAGGGAGCAGGGCAGAGCTCCTGAGGCCTGAGCTCTGATAGGGGAGGGGAGGGACAAAGAGTAGGAAGGTTACTGGGGTCAAAAAGCCGGGGAATTAGACCTCAGCCAGAGATCTACCAAAGGTCTGCCGGCGAGGAAAGGGATGGTAACCAGGGCTACAGAGGAAGTGCCAACCCCAAGGGGATGAGGAAAGCAGACACACCAAGAGGAAATAACCTGACCTGAATCCAACAGTGGATGCCAGAGGGATTGGCAAGGGTGGGGAGAAAGGGCCTCGGACCCAGGGAAGCCCAGAGCTGGGCATGCAGGGCAAATGCTGCTGTTCACAGCAGGGCTTCTCATGACTTAGTGCAAACATCCCATTGTCTACACCTGAAGACCCAGACTCGCCCATAACCAACTCCATGGAAACTGAGGTCCCTGAAGGGGAGACTGAGCCTTAGGCACATGTGATCTTTAGAGCTGAAAGGTCTTGAAAGGTTTTTCTTACAGAGGAGACCAGGCCTATGGAGGGGAAGAGGGCTCGAGGTTCAATGGGGTTTCCCCTCCCTCACCCTGCTGCCTACCAGGAGCAGCTGGCACTGGGCACTGGGGCATGTGCCCGGCAGTCAGAGGGTTTGGGGGGGCTTCCTTCGGAAGCTCTGACTTTGAGCAGGGGGAGGGATTGGTGACCATCTACTGCACCCGTCCTGAGCCCACGTTCTTGGGCCTGGAAATCCAGCAGGAACCCTCTATCTCAGAGGCTCTGACCCATTGGGATTAACCACAGTCACAGGGAACCACTGCCCTCCCTTCAAGGATCCAGGACTCCTGGGCACCAGGCCTGCCAGCCTTCTCTTCAGCCTGCTGGGAGGCTGGTGGTTGGGCCAGTGCCACAGGGTCAAACCCCCAACCTTTCAGAACAGCTGATGTCGTTAAGCAGTCCCTCCATCACTGCCTTCCTGAAAAGGAACTCAGAAAGCTCTTATGTGCCTTGAATTTGAAGGCTTCTGGTTTAACTGAATGCTCATCTCCTGCTTCTCCCTAAAAGGCGGAGGCTTTGGGCCTGGCCTTCTCCTTCCTTCTCAGGTGCTTTCTTGCAGTCTGGTATCTGACTCTGCCCCCAGTCCCAACCCCCCCCCTCCCAGCTGTGTATTTGTTTTCTTGGGGTTGGGGAAGTATGAAGGGGAAACTGATGTTTCCCAGTTCATTCCAGAGCCCTGGGGGACAAGGCAGAGAAAGTTGGCCAGCATGGGTCCTGAATGGCCACATCTTCTGCATGCCTGTGTGGAGGAGGTGGGTCGGGGAAGATTTTTCTAAACGCCAGCCTAACAGCCGCTCCCATGCTGGGATGAGACCTTGGCTGAGGGTCAGGACCCTGTGCTTCCAGCAAGGTTATTCTCAGCCCCTTGGCCACACACACCTATCCCAAGTGTTTGTGAGCAGACCCCAGGAACACCAAGAATAGCCCAGCAGGGTGGCCTTGCTAGCAAAGGCCCCCAGCTAAGGACAGGCTCCTGTCTCACCCTCAGGTCCCCAGAGCAAACTGAGATGACTGCTCCTTCTGGTCACATACCAACGGGCCCTTAAAGCAAAGCACAGAATGTCAGGGTCTGGTTTGTGCGTCCTCAGCTCTTCCGCTTCCTTTGTCCTTGCCCCAGACTCAGGTTACCAACCATTGCCCCCCACAGCAGACAGAACCCAGCTATTCCTCCACTCCCTCTGCAGCCCTGGCATGGGACTCGCTGGGGAGTGGCTCAGGGACTTTGGGGAGGTATGCACACAACTTAAAATACCGTGTGGGTGAAGTCAGAAGTAAGTGCAGCACAAAAGCCCCTCCCTCAGACAGATGGCACCGGCAGACACCCACACAAAACCCAGGGGGGGCCCTCAAGAGGCACGCTGCCCTCCTCTCAGCTGCTGCTGACCCCTCTGTCTGCTCTCAAATGGTCTTGGAGCTTCTAAAATAGCAACAGCTGTCAGTCACCAGTCCAGGGCAGCTAGTGCTCAGTCTTGGGGGCCCAAAGGCCAGGAGCATCTGTCTCTGAGTCTGTGGGTCTGTACTGGTCACTTCTCTGGACTTCCCCTTTGGCCTCCAGGTGGAAGGGATGGAGCATGTGTGGTGGATGTGAAGGGGGAGGCCCCTGCAGTGGAGGGACACTTCCAGACCTCAGGGTCACATCCCAGGAGCCTCAGCCACAACAATGCCCATCCAGGATGGCATGGCAGTCAGATGGCCTTGGATCGGCTCCTAGGAATGCCTGCTCCATGAGCCTATTGTACCAGACAGGCCACCATCTGGTGACAGCAGCTCAGGACATCAGACCCACGTTGAACGCTACCAGGCTGTGACTGGGCTGCCCGCTCCAGGCCACTGGGGAAGTGAGTGACCTTCAGCACTGGGCACAGGTACAGGCCAAGGAGGGCCCCCATGGTTCTTCTCAGACTGCCACGATAGAAAGGGTATAGAGGATCAAGGATATGGATGTGGGTGGCCCAGGGCCATGGCCTCATGTGAAGTCTCGCTGTCTAGAACTCGATACGTGGCTATTTCTCAGATTGATCGAGTCCAGGCCCAGGCCAATCCTGTATCCAGACTCTTACTGACCAGTTAGACCTGGTCACCAGACAAAGGGCAGGGTGGAAGGAGAAGGCCACTTACCTGGCCCATGGCCTCAGCTGCAGCCTGTGGCTGCGTTTCCCTGGGCCAGATAAATGGGTGAGGGGGTGGGATGTGAGTGCCAAATGCCAGGCCCGCTGCCCTGTGACCTGGCCAGGTAGGGGGTGATCAGTCACCCACGAGGGGGTTTTGGTCATCCTGCTGGCTCTGGCTCTTCAGCTTCTTCTTGAAGATGGATACAGAAGTGGCAGGCTTGTAGAAGATGCTCCAGATCTCTCCAGGTGGTCCCGGCTGGTGGAAGTCCCTGAGCTCCCCAGGAGCAGCCGAATGCTGGGCCCTGCAGAAGCACAAGCATGGGGTTTTCCCAGAAGCTGCAGCACCACTGCCTCACTCTCAGGGTCACCCGGTCAGCACCTCCCATTTTACAAAAGGCCAACGCCAAAGCCGGCCCAGCCCCCGAGGTCCCCCCAAGCTGCCTAGGCACAGTGTCCTGGGAAGCCCTGCAGAGACAGAAGCAGACCAGCTCAGGCAGTGGGAGGCCCTCCCAGGGCATGTTAAGTCGTGACTTCTTGGCAGAGGGCACGAGAGGGAGCTTGGTAAACATTAATTAAGGACATTCTTCCAGAGACAAATGAAAAGCCTGGAGTGGAGAGGCACACAGAGGGGGGAAGCCCCCGAATGATGGGCAGTGGGAGGCTGGCACCAGAGGGAGGGGCAGAGATCAGGGCAGCTTCCGCAGTGGAAGAGGGGACTGTTTGAACAGGTGTTCAGCAGGGCCGTGGGGCAGGAAAGCCTGGTGGTGGTGGTGGGGCTGGAGATGGAAGGAGTGGCTGAGGCATTCTTCAGGAGGCACACCCAGCCCCAAATGGCCTGGCCCCTCTCTGGGTGCTGGATGCTGTGAGAAAAGGAAACCCTTTTCCCAAAGAATTTGAGCTGAAGGCTCTGAGAAGGCACCCTCCGCAGGAACAAACAGCTGGGAAGTGGGAGGCAAAGGATGAACACCCACCCTTGGCCACTGCTCCCTTGGTACGGTGGGTGCTGGGCTCAGGAGGGCAGTTGGGGGGCTGGCATCTGCTCCCCACAAATGCCACCACTGGACAAGAAGGGAGGCTGCTCACTTGCCCTTTGTATCCTCAAACTGCTCCAATCTTAAGCAAATTCTTGGTCCTCCTGTCCTGAAACCTCCTCCTGGGGATGGGGCAGTCTCTCTCCAGACCGAAGAGGGTTTTTCCAGTTGTATTCCTCAGTTGTCAGGATTATGGTGCACACAACATTCTTGTTGTACTGCCTAGGGCTGGGGGCCCAGGCTTAGGATAGCAGCTGGCCCCTGGGGTCTGGAGACCCACGTGGTCCCTCCCCGCACTGACTGGGGACAGGTCATATACTTACTTGAATGTGATGTGCAGGAGGACTTTGGCCAAAATGGCTGTGACGGTGAGGACGAGGAGGCTTGCAAGGCCGTATACTGTCCACCCTGTAAAAGGCAGAAAGCAGGCATCACCATGCGTTCTGTCTTCACAGGGAGACCCCGGCCTCTCCAGTGTAGATGAGAGGACACGGGTCAGGAAAGCCTGGGCTCAGATCAGTTGCGGGGTTTTGGCAAGCCTCCGTTTCCCCTCCAGGCTTCACTTCTCAGAGTTGCTGTGTAGGGGTCCAAATAACTAACACATATATAAAACTCCCTGCCAGCCTCCCAGGACTGAAGAGGACAGATGGCAGGCAATCCTCAAATGTTCCAAGCTCTCATTACAGAAGAGCTCTTGGGCTCAGGGAGCAGGGATCTTGAAGCAGCTGTGGTCTGGGGGAGAGAATGGAGGCTGGGGATCCTGGACTGGGGGAGGAGACAGGATTCTATCCCACTTCAAAGAATCAGAAGGGATCTTAGTGGTCATGGAGTTACCATCTCTCATTTTACAAACAGGGAACTTGAGGCATACTACATGCCAGGCAGTGTGCTAGATATTCTCTGGAAGAGCTTGTGATATCAGTTCTGAGGCTTTGGCTCTGCTGGCATGAGGAAAGCCCTGGACCCAAACCCTCTGGTCATGATGTGATTAAGTACCCAGCAATTCCCACAGCTGAGTCCTGGAGAGACTCAGCACTGAGGTGGGAAGCCTGGGGTCCAGGCCACAGACAGCAGGAGCCAGGAGGCTGGCACCATGCCAAAGGGGCATCCAGGATGCACGGGGTGATGAGGAGTGATCTAGAAGGGCCAGGAGAGACAGCTGCAGGCAAAGGGATTTGGGCTGCCCTGGCCACATGCATATAAGTGCTGGGAGGGTAACTACCTGGGACAGCCCGGGGAGGGTGGCTGGGGCTGGTCGTGATGACGTAGAGGACCTTGGAGGCTCGAGCAGCACTGATGCTGAGGTTAGCTTGCTCAGTGATCACCTCGGTGAGGGTCTGGTTGAGGGTGGGCCCTGCCTGAGGTGCCTCCTCCTTGAGAGCTGAAAGGCAAATGAAATGTGGGAGGTCGGTCGTGTAAAGGCAGGGCATGGAGGCTAGAGCAGCTGGAGGAGGCTGGGCCCCTCATCCTTCAAGGAGCACTGAGACTCAATGACCAGCATGTCCTTTTGTTTAGCTGCTGGGGACCCCCTGCTGCCTCCAGAGATGGCAGATGTCTCAGTCTCCAAACACATCTGATCATTTCCTGCTTCCACACCTCTGCTCACATGGTGCCTCCTGCCTAGGATCCACGGTGGGTGTAGCCATCCAGCAGTTCAACCTGCCTAGAGATGCTTCTCTAAAACAGCAAGGTGGCACAGTGGGTAGAACACTGGGCCTGGAATCAGGAAGACCTGAGTTCAAATCCAGCCTTAGACACTTCCTAGCTATTTGACCCAGGAAGTGATCTCAGTGCCCCGAGGCAACGGTTGCCTTGAGCAGAACAGGCACCCAATCAATCTTTCCCAGAACAGCCTCAGCATGTCCTAGGGTAAAACCTGTTGAGGAAGCAGGTACTCAAAGGCCAAAACAGAGTAGCCAGGGACAGGCAGGCTGGGCTCCCAGTGGTCAATGAGTGCTCAAAGACTTCTTAGAGTTGGGGGCTGCACAAGGCAGGCAGGCCATGGAGTCTTCACAGAGGGTTTAAAGAAAAGGGGAAAGATTTCTGCTGTGGGGGAAGGACAGTCCTGCCTTGAGGCAGGGGGATGGACAAGATGACCTCCTTTGTGCCCTTCCAGGCCTGTGGCTCCAAGAACCCCCAAACCCTCACGAGCTGGCAGCTCTGACCCTTATCCAAGTTGTCACTGGGACAATAACTGTGGTGTCCAAACAAAAGTGGTTACTGGGAGCATTCCGCCACAAATCTGCTCCTCACTTGAGAAACTGGAACAAGGAGCATGGGGAGCAAGGGCAAAGGGCCAGCGTGGGAGGCAGTGGCGGGGTGGGAAGAGCCCGGCCCTGCCACAGCCATTTCTCATCTGTCTAATGAGTGTTGGTCTAGACAGCTTTGGAGGTGCCTCCCCCGCTTTGGGACTCTCTATGGTTCCCGTGTCCCTTTTGCATTGGGGCTCTGGGAGAGCAGAGAAAGCTTACCTTGATATACAACAGCAAATCCCTGGGCCTGATTGACGCGGTCAGAGAAGAAGTATAAGATGACAAAGTCAAGGGAGATGTTAAAAGATGGGGGTGGGCGACTGCGGCCATTGAAGCGCACCAGGACACGGTGGGTGTAGCCATCCAGCAGTTCAACCATGTCTACTGAGTCCCTGATGTCAAACAGGGTGAAGCTGAAGAGGAGGCGAGAGGCCCCAGGGACGTGGATGGTCCAGTAGCAGGCCCGCCCAGCAGCATATGTGTCAGGAAAATCGGGAGAGTAGATGACCGAGGACAGAGCAGTGTAGTTGCCCCCGCAGGCTCCGACAAGTGCTGCCAAGAGGAGACAGAGGAGGCTGGGGGGAGCTCTGGTCACTTTGCCCCTGTTGCATGGCTCTGTTCCTGAGGTCATTTTCAAACTCTAGTGGCCTACTGTCTGGGCAGTGAGGCTCTGAGAGGAGCACCTTCCATAACTTCCTGTGCCCCTTCTTTCTGGCTATCTACACAGACACCAGGATTCCTCCCTGCTCTCCCATTACATCACTTCTGGAGGTATTATCTACCCCATGGAGAGGAATCTTTGTGGGGCAAGGACAGTCTGGCTCACATGGATGCACATTCCCAGTGCCTGGCATGAAATGAGTGTTTAATAAAGGCTCTCCACCTATCTATCCATCTATCCCATTATCCATCATCCATCTATCCATCCATTCTCTATCCACCCATCCACCATCTATCCACCCATCATCTATCCATCCATTATTTAACCACCTATCATCTATCCATCCACCATCTATCTCATCATCTATCTATCCATCAGCTATTAATCCATTAATCTCTCTCTCCCTCCACCATCTATCCATCCATCATCTATCTATTCATATACCATCTATTCACCTATCATTTATCCATCTATCATCCCACCCATCACCCATCTATCCATCCACCATCTACCCACTTATCATCTATCTATCCATTTATCATCTATCCCATCATCTATCATCTATTCATCCATTATCTCTCTCCATCCACCATCTATCTATCCATTATCTATCTACCCATCCACCATCTTTTCACCCATCAATCTACCCATCCCCCATCTATTCCATCATCCATCATCTATCTATCTAACATCTATTCATCCATTATCTCTCTCTTCATCCACCATCTATCCACTCATCATCCATCTATCCATCTACCATCTATCTACCCATCATCTACCCATCCACCATCTATCCCATTGTCTATCTATTCATCCATTATCTCTCTCTCCATCTATTTGTCTCTCCATCTATCTTTGTTCAGTCCCATAAACCTCTTGCTCTTAGTAAATCTCCTTTCCCCAGTTGAATATGAAAGGAAGTAAATTCTAGAATGCCCATGCAAATGCATGTAAGAAGAAAAGAGATGAATGAGTTTCTGTGGGATAACAGAATCATTTACCCACTACTTCCTGGGTCCTTTGGTGAGACGCTCATGGTCAGGCAGAGATCTTGTTGCACCAGTGAGCCCTGGCCCGGGATGGTGGAGGCTAGGATGAGCTCCATCTGGCTCCTCCTCTGGCCTGGGCTAGCCCTGCTCTGCTTGAGTTCCCTGGCCTGGGCTCCACACTAAGTAGCATGGCACACAGAGAGCGTGGGCTTGGGGTCTGAGGACATGGTTTCAAACCCTGCCTCTATCCTTTCCTGGCTGTGCAGCTTTTCAGATGCTCTGGTGTCTCTGGTCAGGGCAGGCAACACGCTTAAACCTATCTACACCGCAAAGAGTCTTCCTGGGATCCAAACAAACAAAGGCCTAGAAAGTGTTCGTGACCATACTGTGTTGCTCAAGTGGGAGCTAGCAGCAAAAGCACTTTCCAAATGATATAGGATAAAAATAATGATCATAAAATAATGAAATAATAAGTAAAATAATAAAATGTTAATAAAATTGGACATTCTTTGAAATTTCTAAAGCACCAGAAACAGAAGTGGCTAGAGAGTCAGGAGGATCCAGGTTCAAAACCAGCCTTGGATACTTACGAGCTGTGTGACCCTGGGCAAGTCACTTCACTTCTGCCTGTCTCAGTTTCCTCAAGTATAAAATGGAAGATTATAAGAGCATCTCTCTCCAGGGTGTTGTGAGGATCAGACTTGATCCTATTTGCAAAGTGCTCAGCACAATGCCTGGCACACAGGAGGGGCTTTCTAATTGCTCTCTCCTTCCTTTCTCTCTACATTCGTAGGATGTGGTCAGGGTGCTGAGCTCAGCAGCAGAGCCAGTATCTGAACTCCCAACCTTTGGGTCTCAGGCCCTGGGATCTGACAACAACCAGACGACGTCAGTCATCCAGGATGGATCATTAAGGGTCAGTGAAACCTGGGAAATCTGAAGCTGACAAGGATGACAAGCTCTTCTTCTATGGAGGGGGAGATTAGTCTGGAGAGTGACCCTGCTGGCCACTCGAGGGGAGCCGAGTCACGTCTGCCCCCCATCTCTCTGCAGGTCGCGCGAGGGGAGCCAAGTCACGTCTGCCCCCCATCCCTCCGCGGGTCGCTCGAGGGGTGCCAAGCCATGTCTCCCCCTCATCGCTCTGACAGCCACTCGAGGGGAACTGAGTCACGTCTGCCCCTCATCCCTCCGCGGGTCGCTCGAGGGGTGCCAAGCCATGTCTCCCCTGCCTGGGATTTCACACCTGTTCAACTTCTCCCAGGCCCTCATTGATACAAACCCAGTTGGCTTCTCCAGGGACAAGGAGCCTCAGTTGTCTGCTAGGATAACAGGCCCCACAGTGACCTACTGGTCTGCCAGGGTCCAGACTGAACAGTACAAGGAAGTGTCCAAGTAAGGAGAGCTACCCGTAAGGGCTCACAGCTCATGGATTCCCAAAGGGCTGGCAGCCAGCACAAGAGACTGAGAGTGGCAGGGTCCCCAGAGTCAGCTCACACTCACTGCCAGATGCACAATCTTCTCATTCCCTCCAAGGGGTTCTAGTACTCTGCAGATTCCAAGGGGATTTTTGCCTCAAGAGAATGGCTCTGAATCAAGACTTGACGGGGATCTCAAAGATCCAATGCCCAAAGTTTACAGAAGAGGAAACTGAGTCCCAGAGAAGTTATATGACTTATCTGAGGTAGAACTGAGAGCTGCCATTTCTTTGAGATCAATGGCTTTAAGAGAAGGGCAGACAGTGCTCAGAGAAGCCTGCTCCACTGGCCCCAACAGCCACAGCTACCAGCTAGGAGCCCATGAAGGCCCAAGGGCCCCAAGCAGTAAGCTTGGACGTCAGGACCATTGCCACTATTAGAGTGAAGAGAGCCTGGGTGGGGGGAGATGCTGAGGGTATGCCCTCTGACATCTATGCCTGGTGTCACCCAACACTTCCTACAGGGACGTGGTGGCGAGGGCCCACCAGAGGAAGACAGACAGGGTCCAATAAGCTAGAACAAGGAGACATGGAGTCTGACCAGGCCAAATGCCACCCTGCAATCGGATGCAAATGATCGACTTCCCAAATCCATGAAGGGGAGATAGGGCCTGACATTAGAACAAGGGTGGGAGGGGAGGGCAGTGGATCAAAAGGCAATATGGCAGCCAGCGGAGTGGCTGAGTCTGGTGGGTGCTAGCCCTTCTGGGTCTTCCCTGGGCCCACCCCAACCCCAGAAGCTGCAGTGACTGCTCACAATCTCTGGGAGTGAATGGAAACTCGTCATCTGGCCTAGGAAGGCCCTGTCCCCCTGGTCAATGTACCTTCCAGCACAAGTTCCTTCTACAGTCTGCTGCTGGTAGAGGAGCTTGGCCTTCAACTGAATTCCCAGCCTCCTGCCTCTTCCCAGTGACCTTCCTTCTGCTTGCCCACTCCCTGGCCCCTGAAATGCAGGGACAGACTCATGGGGCTGGGGGGTGGGGAGAGGGAGCTTAGTGGCCATCAACTCCACTCATACCTGCTTAGGACTCTCCACTACAGCCCCTGACAAGGGGCAGCTGATCTCTGCTACAAGCCTTCCAGGGAGGGCAGACTGACCACTAGCTAATGCCCCTTGGCAGTGGCTCTAATGGCTAGGAGACTGTCTTCTACCAACTCTCACTTCCCTGTTACTCCTAGATCAGCCCTTGGAGATCGGGGGGCAGCCTCACCCTTCTGCGCCAGGTAGTGTCTTTCAGCCACTAAGGAAGGCCTTGTACCTGTGCCTGGGGAATGGTCCTTGTCCTCAAGGAGCTGATATACAGAAATGGTTCGAGGGGATTTATCAGGAGGGTATAGGCTCAGCTTTAGTGCAGGCCAGGGGTGGAGTCAGGTAGAATGAGCTGGGAAGGTCCTTGAGGGCCAGGACTTGAAGGAGCCAGAGCTGCTTTGTGGCCCCCTTCCCTTGCTACCCTGCAGGAGCCAGCTAGAACTACAGGGTCACTGGCGGCCCCAGGACTCAGGGCTTACTCACTGTCAAAGAGGATGATCCTGCCATCACCTCCACAGGGCTGGGTGTGATCCCCAAAGCAGACGCTGCTACATTCGGTGCCGGCTGTTTCCCCATACTTCCAGTAATCAGGATTATTGCCACAGAAACACGCATAACCTGATTCCATCCCAGCAAACTGTGGCAAGAGAAACAGAGGCATCCAGACTGGTAGGAGTTGACATCAGTTAAAGGGAAGGAGCAGCTCCCCTCAACAGTCCCCTCCCAGATACCACTCTGATTCTGCCACCCCACATGGGCTGGCCCCTGGGAATTCAGATACAGTGACCCCCCAGAGGATCCTACTCCAATAAAGGATTCTGGGAGGAGATGTCAAAGGAAGAATCCAAGATGGGGAACCCAGGGAGTCAGGGAAAGGGCGTGATTCAAACCCAGGACTCAGGACCATTCCCCTGTGTATCCTCCATGCAGGGACTAAAGGGTGAGCTGGTATTTCTGGGGCTCTTCAGACAAGCAGAGGGTACTGTGCCTGCTCAGATAGCTGTTCCTGGAGCCAGGTGGCTTTCTGGAATCAGATATAAGGACAGATGTTTCCCCTACCGCCGCCCTAAACTGCCAGGATGCCTGAAATATCCACATTGTTGTGGCAGCCACCAGAGCTCCTCTGGGCCCAGGTCTGGAGCTGGGGGGCTGGGGGCAGTTAAGGCACCACAAGGGCCCAGCAAGCAAAGGGTCTATGTCACCTGAGGACCAGTGGTGGGGTCCTCCAGGGGAGTCAAGCATCTAGAAGGGCTGACTTTGATCACATGGATTAGATTTACTGTGGCCTTGAAAGAGGGGAGCAATGGGGGCAGTCAGAAGGAGGGGGATTGAGGGGCCCCAACTGTCCAACAGTGAGAACCATCCAAAAAAGAAACAGGCTGCCCTGTGAGGCAGTGAGTTCCCTATCACAAGAGGCATCCAAGCAGAAGGGAGAGGCCTCTGGCTAGACTCTGAGGCCCCTTCTGGCTCTAACCTACTTGGCAGAAGAGAAGAGTCACATAGATGGGCAGGGGAAGGGCAGAGAGAGTCAGTCTCAAAGTCATGGGTTCAAGTTTCAACTCCAAGGCTGTGTGACCCTGGGCAAGTCACTGACCCTCCCAAAGGCCCAGGTGACTAATGCTCTGAGGCCCTGGGGGAGGGGGCTTCCTCACTTGGGAATTTCCCAGACCAATGAATGCACAGGCCTCATCCCTAGTTCTCCCTAGAAGTTAAGTAAAACAATTCTAAACCCACTGCCTCAGAAAAAAGCTGTTTAGCTAAAGGTTCAGGCATTTTCAGAAGGTTCTAATATGAAAAAGACCCTTCATAGTAGGCCGAGACATTCTTACCTTGAATTTCTGACTGCGACAGAAACTGATGCAGTTCTGAATCGTGAGCTTGTTGGACGTCTTACTGGTTCCAGTCAGAGGAGGGGGGTTCCCATGGTCTCTGTAGCAGCCAAGATTTCCAGGCACTGAAAGAAAAAAAAATGGAAAGAATCATAGAATGTCAGAGACAGGAAAAGACTTTGGAATACAGAATGTTTGAGCCAGAAGGAACATTAGGATACAGAACAAAGGGTGGCAAACCTGGAAAGAGAACACAAATATGGAATGTCAGAGAAGGCATGGACCTTGGGACATAAAACAGGGGATGTCAGGGCTGGGAGGGGCCTTAGAACCTAGAATATGAAATGTCCCTCCACTAGCCTAGCCTGCAGACCAGATTTCACCCCTGGCTCCAAGGTCCTGGGTTCCCACAAACAGGAAGCCAGATACCATTCAGAGGCTTCCCTGAATGGTAACATGCAACAGATGAAGAATCTGAAAACAGGATCCAGGAACAATGGAGAAGACCCCTTCTTGGTGAAAGCAGCCACAGAATGCCCACAAGGAGAAGGTTGATGTAGTCGAGGAGCAACATCCCCCACTTCCCCGGCTTTGTTTCAATGAGCCCCTGAATGTGGGGGCACCAGCCCAAGTTCTGCCCCATGGGATTTCCTGCATGTACCCATGCTGAGAAATCCTGGTGCCAGGGGCCAAGAGCAGCAGGAAGGCAGGACATTAGGTGCCAGCCTCCACAGCCAATCACACACCTCTGCTAAGGAGGTCTAGCATGAGCTAGCATTGTGAGGAGATGCTATGCACGGGTTCCCTTTAAATGCCTGTGGCGGCTCCAGAGCATGAGAACTAGAAGGGCTTAGAGACCAACTCATCCAACCTCCACTTTACTGAGGAGGAAACTGAGGCCCAGAGAAGTCAAAGGGGTGTAAGGTTTAGAGTCAGGAATGCAGGGGCCTTCTCATTCCACTCTCTTTCTGCAATGGAGGAGAAGTTGAGACCCAGAGGGGAGGGACACATCCAAAGCCAGAGCTCTGATCACTGGACCACACAGCCTCTCATCTGAGGACACACAGGTGGAGACTTGACCTCACAGTCCTAGACACAGGGATCCCACCATATTATGAAGGCTCCCAAAGACAGAAGGTGGCCCAAATAGACAGAATTGGATTATCCTTGAGAGGCAGAAGGACAGGGCAGGAACCTCCTTCAGGGTCTCTCTCCAGGGTCCGGTGAGGACTGTGTCTGTGGTACTCTGGCATTCAATCTCCCCAGAAATGAGAGGGACCAGTAACTCAACTTAGTGTCTCTTGACCTCAAGCTGAGCCTGCCTGGGAAAGGATTCCCCTAGGGTTGTACAGGGAATACATAAGCAGCAGACATTTGAAGCTGGGTCCCTTGACCCTTCTGGAGGAGGACCCTTCCAGCTGAAGCTGGTCCCCTCCCTTTGTCCTCCTCCGCTGCTCACCCCTTCAGTCAGTGACATCAGTGGTGCCTGGTCTCCAGATCAGCCAGGGCTCTGAGCCACCCAATTCCTGAGTGACAGCCATGTGGCTCATCAGACATTGTTGTATTTCTAAGCCTGGGGAGCTGCACAGTCCAGTTTAATAAACTTTGTGAGATGCATAACTCCCGGGGCACATCAAAGGCAGAAAGAAAACCCTGGCTTTGAGACCAGCTCATTTTGAAGGCACCAATAATTTAGAGACAGGAGGAGGAGGGGAGAGGGGGCCAGGTCCCTGCCCCTGCTGAATGACCTTTGCCCTGCTAGCTCATCTCAGGATGCACACAGAATGGCCACAGGAGCCAGTATAAGGAGTTTCAGTCTGCCAAGGGAGGGATTTGGGCCACTATAAGATCCAAACAGGGCCAGCATCCTTGTGGGAAGGACAGTGGGCTTGGGTGGGAATCCTGGCAGCAGCTGCCTAGAGATCCCTGGGGCTCCCCTTCCTTCCTGATGAGCTCGGGCCAGGGCCTCACAATTTGGTCCTGCCTCCATCCTGGGGGATTTCAACTCCCATGCTGACTCTCCCTCAAACACCCTCCCCCTTCCTCAGCCACACACAAAGATGGCGGTGCCTGTGATCTTGCTGTCACCCCCAGACTTTGGGAATTGTGAAATCCCCTTGCCCAGCCATCACCTCCCCCTCGGCCTTCCCTTCCATCACCTACGCTTGATCCTGAACACTGTGACCTTCATCCCAGGCCCTGCCTCATCCTGGTCACTCTTCTCCCTTTCATGATCCTTTGGCGAACCAGCCTTCTTGAAATCCTCACCCCTTTGTGCCTACATGCCCTCTTCAAAGTTGCCAGTGATCTCTTAGCTTCCAAATCCAATGGTCTTTTCACAGGCCCCATCCTTCCTTTCTGCAGCCTGGGAAACAGTCGATCACTCTCTCCTGGATTCTCTCCTCTCCAGGTGTTCTGAACACCCTCTCTCCTGGTTCTCCTCCTGCTTCTCTGGTCTCTCCTTCTCTGTCTCCTTTGCTGGATCCTCCTCTAGATCTCACCCTCATGCCATGGATGCCCCTCAGGTTTCTGCCATGGATTCTCTTCTCCCTCTTGAGAAGTGATTCAGGGTAATCTCAGAGAGAAGGCCCTGACTTAAGGAGGAGCAGAAAAGGCTTCTTGTAGAAAGCAGAGCTTTTACCTAACACTTGATGAAAGATGAGGAAAGAGAATCACAGCTCTGGGGAATGGCCAGTAAAGGGATGGGGGACAGGAGGTAGAGGGGCTGGAGAAGCAACATGTGAGAAGACGAGAAAGGCAGGAGTGGGGGAAGGTCGGACAAAATGTGGCCCATGCTTCTGGTGAAATATAAATGTACCACTAAAAAAAGGAGGAAGATGACACTCAGAGACACTCAGAAGACATCTACGAGCCAGTGCACAGTAATAGGAGCAGAGCAAAGAGCAGGTGGCACAAGAGAGACTGAAAGAACGCAGAGGAGAGAGGGGACACGACTTGGCTGACCAGTGTGGGAATGGCTGTTTAATTCCAAAGCGCTTTCTCAACCTGCAGGTGGATAAGGACACACTGAGGGAAGTGGGGCATTCACTGGGGATGGCGCAGTGGGTGGGTGGGGGCCAGGGCTCACTGTTTGACAAAATCTCCTTGAAGTTCATAGAATTAGAGTCTAAGAGAGGGAAGCTCAATTGGATTTGGTGAAACTGAGGACCAGAGAGGGTGACTCGGCCAAGGTCACCCAGTCAGTCAGTCAGTCGCAGGGCCAGTCTTTAAACTCAGGTCCTCAGAGTCCAAATCCAGAGGGAACTGAAGAACTGGATTTGGTCCCATCATGGTCATTAGCTGGTACGAGGCCTCTGGCACATTCTGTAAAACAAAGGGCTTAGGAGAGGTCATTTCTACTGGGCTGGGAATCAGGAAGACCTGAGTTCAAATTCAGTCTCAGACACTTACTAGCTGAGTGGGCAAGCCACTGCAGCTCTGCCTCAGTTTCCTAATTTCTAAAATGAAAATCATAATAGCACCTGCCTCCCAGGGGAATTGTGAGGATCAAACAAGATCCCATTTGTAAAAAGGGTTTAGCCACAGGGTCCTGCACACAGTAGGTACTGGATAAATGCTTCTTCCTTGCTCCCTTCCCCTTCCATTCCATGAGAGGAAGACTCCTCAACAACCTGAGAAGTCCCAACCAAGGCCCAGCTGGGTAGCACATGCTGGACGGTCTGATATGAGATCTAAACTCAGCATGTTCAGATCAGACCTCTCTCGTTATCTTTCTCTCTCTTCCAAAGTTCCCGTTACTGTGGAGGACACTGGACTTGGCACCCGCAGCACCATCCCTGACCCTCAACTCTTACCCCACCCCACCCCATCCAAGCTCTCACCAAGTCCCATTGACTCTCCTTGGCCTCCATTTGCCTCTTCTCTCCTCTGACCCTGTCCCCTCCCTTGTGCAGACCATCATCACTCTGCACCAGAACTACCGCCATAGCTGCTGGGGCACTGCTCTGCCCCTGCCACCCCTACAGACTAAAGGAGGAGCTCTGGCATTCAAAGTCTTCCCTCTCTTTCCCCCCTCTAGCCCCACTGGCCTCCCAGCTATTCTTGCACAAGACGCTACATCCTCTGACCTCAGACATCTACACTGGCAGATCTCCGTGTCTGGAATTTTCTCCCTCCTCAGCACCATCTGGACTTCCCTGGTTTCCTTTGAGCCTTGGCCTCTCCTGCCAGCCCTTAGTGCCAGCACCTGCCTCTGTTGATGATCTGACTCAGAGTGCGTGTGTACATGCTTGAGCACGCTTGTCTCCATGTCCTCTTCCCCATCACACTGGGAGCTCCCCGAAGGCAGGGCCTGGTTTGGCTTTTCTTTGCCTCTCTGGCCCATAGCAGGCACTTAAAAGCTTGTTGACTGGATCCAATCCTCTGACTGTCTCAGAAGAGTAGAGACCCTACATAGGCTGAGGTGACCCTGCGGCAGGTCAAGGGATGGCTGCTGCCTCCCTAGGCTGAGGGCATGAATTTACAGACATTCAATTCCCCCGGGGCAGGGGGTAACAACCCAACTCAACTTGAAAAAGGACATTTGTTTTCAACTTCTTGTTTCTTCCAGGGCCACTTTAAGATCTCTGGGGCTTTGTGATGCATTCTCCCTCTTCAGTTTGAATTTTTAAAAAAGGCACCTCAAACTACAAATGATCCTTTGTTAGCACCAAGACTTTAAAACCTAGAGATGCTAACCAAGGACACTGTGCTCAACAAATGTTTTGGGAGGGTCTGACCCAAGTCAGAGTTACAGGAGGAGGGAGAAGGAAGGGAGGGAAGAAGGAAGGAAAGAAAGGAGGGGGGAGGAAGGAGGGGAGGAAAGGAAGGTGGGAGGAAAAAAGGAAGGGAAGAGGGAAGGAGAGGGAGCCAATCCCTTTGTACTATCTCAGATAATATCCTCTTCTTCAAATTTCACAAGATACGTTCCCCCTGCCCCATTTAAAATATATCTCCGTTTACTGAATCCCTATAGTCTGAAATCTAAAGTTTTACTCAAATTTCAAAGAATTCCTTGTTCTCCTTCCCCTTCCCAATGTTCATCTGCAGATGAGGCCTGAGAGGAGGGCAGAGAGACCCTGGCCAGCTCTCCTTACATCCAAGCAGGACAAGGCATGTGCTGCTGGGCCCCCAGACAGAGCATGGAGGCGGGGGCAAGAGGGCAAGGTTGGGGTTGGATGGCACAAGGGAGGCTGTGGGGTGCCTCCCCTCCTGAGTGTTTCTAGCAAAGGGTGTGAGATTGCTTCCTATGGGTGTTGCTGAGGAGATCGGAGTACTGGGTCTTGGTTGGACTGGACACTCTCTAGGTACCCATGACTCCTATTTCCTGAGGAGCTCTCCGAAAGCTCAGAGACTCAGCCAAGGCCACTGCAGCCACGGTGGGGTTGAAGTTCCAGCCCAAGGCGTCTGGCTCCAGATCCACTGTCCGGCTAGAGTCCTCAGAGAAGGCCCCCAGGTCTGAGTTCCTAAAAAAGCAGCGGCCTTTGAAGACATTGTGGGGGGTGGTGGTTGTTAACCTGGAGGAGATGTTTCAGGGAGATGAAAGGGGGTCTTCAAGGCCCCAAAAGCCCATCCTCTGGAAAGAGGGTTAAAAGAATCTGCTGGGCCCAGGGAGCAGCTAGAAGTGTTGGGAAGGAGGGAAGGGATGTGAAAATAGGCCAAAAGAGGCTTCATGTGGGAAAAGCTTTTTAATAACAGGAGGCATGAAATGCATGAGAGGATGTTCCAGCAGAGACCAGGGTCCACTTCGAGGATTCCTTCCAGGGGTGGGTTGGACTGCATGGATGCTAAGGTGTCTTCTGACACTAATATTCTGAACAGTCTTGGGGGAATCACTTATTTGGCCCAGAAACAATTCTTTTCACAGACAACTCAGAAGTGCATCTGCTTCAGACTTGCTCACAGCACCAAGTGTAAGGAGAGTCACCAGCGGGGACGCCTACACGTACTCTCTGGACCTGCCAAGATGCCCAACCCCAAGGACGGCAAATGGACAGCAGGGTTGCTGCCACATGACAGTGAGAAGAGACAAGAGGCAGACTAGGAAGGAAAGGGCCAAGGGAGCCACCTTCCTGGCCACCAGATCTAAGGGTCTCATCCCGTGTCTGTCAGCTTTCGCTAATGCCACCTCCAGGTTCAAGAACAAGTATGAAGGGCCTATTGAGAGGTGGCTCACCTCATCCCAGCCCATCTTCCTTCTCATCCTACCAGATTCCTCCCTCCCTAGCCAGATAGTGGTCTCTGGGTGATGGTCATACTCAATTCTCCTGGGGTTCATAGATTCAGAGCTAGGAAGGACTTAGGACTGCTGTGAGACAATGAATGTAAAGGGCTTTACTGTTCTAAGGACCTAACAGAGAGCAGACTGGAGCTAGGTGTCACCAGGAAGACATAAAGAATGCCTATGGGGATGTCCCCCACCCCGGGGACTCAGCACGAAGAGGCTGCCAGAGATGCCAGGCCTCTTGGTGGAAGCTGCTATGCAGAATTTCACGCCAAGTTTTCCCAGAGTGCACTTTCCCAGCTGACAACAGCTGGTCCTGGACCCCCCACAGAGGAGCTCACAGTCTGCTCAAGGCTATCCCACGGGATGGGGAATGCCTCCTGGATACCATCATAGTCTGCTCACTCCTGAGGCTTGGGATTGGCTAAAACCACGAAAGGAAAGAAAATGGCTGTCCACGAACAGTGAGAGCAACAGACCTTCTGTCGCCAGTCGATTAAGCCATGGCTTTTACAATTCCCAAAAGGCAGCTGAGCCTTGGGCACAGTCAAACAGTACAGGACAAAAATACTGCAGGTGCCTCCTCACTCCAAAATCTGATGAATCAGAAGCCTTGGCTGGGGAGGGGGGAGGGGGAAGGCGGGGTGCGGCAGGAGGAGGGAGATATAGGCCTGGGGTTTCCTAATCTGAGCTGTACCAGAGCAAAATAGGCCATCACTGGGGGATGGTGGGACCCTCCTTCTTGGAGGTCTTTATGAGAAGGTCATCTGTTAGGGATGGTGGAGAAAGGAACAGAAGGTAATGAGGTCCCTTCCAGCCCCAAGATTCTGTGAGTCAAGATGCCTCCTTCTACTGCTTCTTCATAACAGAGAGGCAACTTTGGGCTCCTGCAGGGGGTATAAGCTCAGAGGGGCCCTGCATCCAGCTCAAAGGCAGGCCAAGGGATGGGGCTTGGGGGCCACAGTCATGTTAAAAACCATCTCCTGAGACACTGAGGAACCACCCTCTGCTGGGGTCAGAGACCCCCTGTGACCCAACATCCTCAACAGGCAGTATGCCTTGGCCCCACCCAGCTTCCTTGACTTGGTTACAGATTCCTAAAAGAAATTTTCATTGATTAGGGATAACAAGATCTGTATCAATGTGCCCAGTACATTTGATTAAAGGAATCACAGAATTCTACAGTTAGAAGGAAACTCAGGAGGCAGAAGATCTAAGACCCCACCCTCTTTCCCTTTAAGTGATTAGCTTGAAAGTCTTTGGTGATGAAGTAGCTGTCATTGAGGACACAGGCAGATCACTGGACCTCGAGTCAGGAATCCCTGTGTTCAGATCCTGCCTCAGACACTGACTCACTGTATGACCCTGGGTAAGTCACTTTACCCTCCTCTGTAAAATAATAGCACCTGCCTCTCAGGGCTGCTAAAGGGATAAAATGAGAAAGGATGTGTAAAGTTCTGCACAAACCTCAAAGCATAACATGAATGCTAGTTATTATCATGATGGTGACAGGGAGCTCACTACCTTTCATGGCAAGATCTCCCATCACCTCCCCTGTGTGCAGACTGGTCTAGCAGCCATTCCCAAACACATATGTATCCTGGTGCAGGGGAGGGCCCTGGATTCAAAGTTAGAAGAAAGGGGTTTGAGCTCTGGCTTTGCTGCTTATGGGGTGTGTGACTCTGAGCCTTGGTTTCTTTATCTGTAAAATGGAGGTGAGGTGACCAAACAATTTCTAAGGTCCCTCCCAGTGCAACACTCTGGGATTTTCATTAATGTTCCTCCTTTTCTTGTGAGCTTCTGTCCATAGCACCCATTCTACTCAGAACACTCCTCCTGCCTCATTTCTACCCACCCAAATCCTGCCTATCCCTTCTGATCTCACACAAAGGCCTCCTCCTCCAAGGAGCTTTCTCGATATTCCCACCATCCCCAGCTTGCAATCCACAAGGGATCTCAGCATTTCCTGGTAATTCTCTTAAGGCCCCAAGCACACCTGCTGCCTTCTGTTGCTATTTCTCTCTGGGTCCCATCCTTCTGACTGTCCTTAATAAAGGTAGGTTCTCTCTTTCCAATGCTAAAATCAGGTCCCTGCACATAGGTACAATCTAGATGATGGATACGTCCTATTTGGTCCTATTTAGGACCTAACCTATCAAGGAAGGAAAAGGTTAAGGGAAGAACATCTCACCCTTTTGTTCTTGCCTAAGTGATAAAACCGCCACCATCACCATCATCGCCACCATCACCGTCACCACTGTCATCACTATAACAACCTACCATCGTGGTACTACACCATTGTGGTCATGATCCCTCAGGTTTATGGAGCACTTTCCGCCTTTCAAAGCACTTCGGAAGGAAATCAGGGTCAGGTTTATCATCCCCATTTTATAGAGAAGGAAACGGAGGTCCAGAGAGATGACTTGTCTAAGCTCACATGGTAAACTGGAAAAAGTGTTAGGATTCTAACCTGCTTCTCTCTGACTCTCAGCACAGACAGCCCCAGTCAGTAGCCAGAAGTTCTCAATGGACTTCACACTAAAGAGTGGTGGCCAAACCAGATAATAGTGCAATCATCTAGTCCCAAAGAGGAAGTAAATCTGGATAAGCTGAAAAGAAGAGGCAAGGGATGCTAAAGGCCTCTGTGAGGATGGTCTAGGAGAGTATATCCATCTCCGCTCTTAGCACCTTCTAGGAAAGTGAAAAGAAACCAAATAAAGGTTGATTAAGAATGGGAAGGATACACTATCTGCTTACTCTTTCTTCCCAAGGCTATCACTCATCTGTTGTACAGACTCCCACAAATTCCCATCCCTCTCTGGGCTTCTATTTCCTCCTCTAAAAATGAGGGCACAACTAGGTGGCCCCTAAAGTGCCTCCCAAACCTCACAGTCTATGATTGCAGGCTAGGAAACATCTTTAGATATTATGTATTAAGCCTATTAATAGCCATAGGAGTTGGCTGAATGATTCCCATACCCATTAGGCAGGAATGGCCTGGTCTTTTATCTTTTGGTCTCTAGAACTTAGCATAGGGGCTAACGATGGAAGCTTATGTATTTGTTAGATTTGATGACATCTAGATGGAAAGTGATCAGATATTGCCCCAAACACAGGGCTTTCGTCAAGGCCTTAGGGAGCTTTGGAACTGTGATAACTCAGTTGTGGATCTGCCAGAAACACTTCACAAATTTGGAATTATGCTCCAAAAGCAGTCATGCTCTTTGACTCAGCAATACTGCTACTAGCTCTATACCTCAAAGAAATCAACGAAAAAGGAAAGGATCCATAAAAACAAGATATTTATAGCAGCTCTTTTTGGTGGCGAAGAACTGGGAATGGGAGGGATGCCCATCTACTGGGGCATGGCTGAATGCGGTGATGCTTGTGATGGGATACTGTTATGCTATAAGAAATGAAGAGCAGGATAGCTTCGGAAAAACCAGGGAAGATTTCCATGAACTGATGCAGCACAGTGAAGTCAGCAGCACCTGGAGAACATCATTCACGGTAACAGCAATCCTGTGTGATGATCAGCGGTGACTAACTTAGTACTCTGATCAACACAATGACTCCCCCCACAACGCCAAAGGGTTCATGATGAAAAATGCTATCCACATTGAGACAGAGAGCTGAGGGGCTCAGAGAACATTTGGAAAGATGTATTCTTTTTCCTTGTATTTTTCCCCTGGAAAAAGGCTAATGTGGACATTTGTTTTGCATGATTCCATATTTGTAACAGGTTTTATACTTCTTGCCACCTCAGTGATTGAGGGAGGAGTAAGGAGACAGAGATACTCTGGACCTGAACATGAAATAAAACTAGATTTTCAAAAACCACTGTGCAAATGGCATTTAAAAAGCAGACTGATTGTAGTTTGGGTCAAGTCTCAAATAAGAACCGACCGATCAACAAGCATTCATTAAATAACTGCTTTCTGTGGGTCCTGGTGGTACAAAGACAAAATGAGGTGATCCTGACCTCCAGAGCGGTTTACATTCCACTGTGGGGGAGAATGTTGAGAGGAGGGTCAGGATGGGCCTGATGACCTATGAGCTGAAACTTGAAGGAAGTCAGAGGCTGGGGTGAAGAGGGAGGGCATTCCAGGCACAGGGTAAAGCCAGTGGAAAAGCACCAAGACAGGATATGGAGAGACATAAGAATTATGGAAAGCACTTTAGGAAGAGCTGGATAAACATAAACCAGGCCAATGATCACAGAGCTAGACCTGGCATATTCTTATTTCAGATCCTATGATGATGAAAAAGACTCATGTAGATGAGATAAATCCCCAACACCTAGCACACTGCTGGAAGGAAAGCAGGCAATTCATTAAAGTGAGCTGACTGTTGACTGATGAGGTGGCACCCTGTGGGAAGAAAACTGTCCTTAAGGTCACTTCAAGAGTGTTCATCCAGCTACAAGAAGGCCTTCAGAGGAGCTCATGTACAAAGGGAAATGATGAGTACAAGGTGTGTCTGTTTCTGGTCTGGTCTCTCTTGATGGTTGGCGGTGAGGGTGGCAGGCCTGCCAGGGGAGGGGAGATGTGCAGAGAAGTTAGATTTCATGTCAGTGGATGGGGAGTCATGTGACATCCCCCTCCACCATCAAATCCCTTTGACTCAAAGACCCCGCTGAAGGAAGAGCTTAGTGGTTTGCTGTACAAGAGTCTTTGCTTTCATCCCTCTGGCAACGAGAAAGAAAAATGCTTTAACTCCTGCTGCTGCCGAGAAATGTGCTGGCGAATAGTTTGGAGGAGACTGGCTCCCACGTCCTCTGAGTTTTTCTTTGGGCAGGAAGGGTAGATAATTCTTGGCAGGGCACAAGCATATACAGTTCAGCCTCCCCACCTGTTTGTCAGCACCTTCCCTCATGAACTGTAGAGAAGGGATTCTGGTCCTCACACGAGGACTCCCCATTCAGCCAACCTTGCCTCTGTTCGTAAACATTCTTGCCCCAATTCCTGCTGGGTCTGCTCTGGGCAGACGGGAACTTCCCAGGGATCTGATCACAGCCAAAGTATTTTCCCATATGATCAGTTTAATGAATAGATGGGCTTTAGACAGAGGGGGGAGTATTACTCAGAAAAATTATGACTCCTTGTCCATAAATAGGGCAAACTTGGCCTAAAATAGTCAGGCTGGGGTTCTGTTGGGTGCTCTGGGCAATTAGCAAGGTCTCTGGCCAGAGCAGAGGCACCAAAGAGGGTCTCCACTGTGTGATCAGACATGCCAGCAGTAAGATGTCCTTCCCACAGCAGAATGGGAGGGTGTTGGCTTTCCCAGTGGGTCTCAGTCTGAAGAAAGAGGTCTTTTCAACAGCTAAGTGCCACCAAACTTCCAAGGAAACACTCACGCTCTTCTGTGCAAATGATGGCTAATCCCACCTATGAATCTCCACAGGGTTACATGGGGGAGCTTTATAGGATCACTGTGAGGTCTCCTGAAAATGGGAAGGTGCCCAAAGTCACTGAGCCTTCCTCCTTGGGTAAGCAGAGAACCTATCATGTTGGCATTCAGAATCAGAAGGCACAATCTGGGCCTGGCCCACACTGCTGAAGCTTCTTACCCCAGGGCCCAGGCTCTACAGGGCCGTGCCCACCTGGGAGGAGCAGTCGAGACTCCAGATGCCCATCCCCTTTTCCCTAGGCCACACTCCAGTGGCACTAAAAGGCCATCTCTGTGCAGAACAAATGGACCAAGGACAGTCTGTTCCCCTCTCATTCCTTCAGAAACAATGAGAGCCAAGAGATATGTTTTCCATTTTTAAAACTTGACTAAGTGCCCAAGGAAAATGGCTCCTCCTTGACAGTGTTCTCAGCTTTGTGAATGAATGATGATGCACAGGTGGGAAGAAGAACATGGCCAGGTGTTGGGAGGAGTTGGATGTTGGTGGGCATGAATGAGAACTCAGATCAAGGGAGAAGTTCAGGGAACAGAGCTGAAAGGGTGACTCTGCTGACCTGGTCAGAGACCGTGTGATCACTTCCCTTTGGCCTCCCCACTGTCCAGCCCCCACCCTAATGGGACACGACATCTGCATGCAGCAGACCAGTGACCAGGAGGCAGAGCAGACTGAGTACACAGCAGCAGGGAAGGGCAGGTGACCACAAGAAGTTTGGGCTGAGGTCAGGAGTCAGGGCGGGGAGGCCAGCCCAGAGGATCCCACAGCTCCTTCTAGTGCTAAGGCAGCAGAGCTCCCCATGCCTTGGGGTGAAGTGTATGGCTCTTGGGAGTTCCCAGAGGGAGTCTAAAATGCACAGAGCCCAGGGTCCTTGAGCTGGGGAGGGACCTCACAGGTCATGAACTCCAAGACACTAATTTTTTTATTTTTTATTTTTACAGATGTGAAAACAGGCACAGAGAGGAAAGCTCACTTGTCCAAGAAAATCCAAGGCAGTAAATAATCCCAAACTGATGATTTTATGTTAAGTAACAGGAAAGGAACCCAAGTTTTTCCAAAGGTGGGAATGAAAAAATTAGAAAATAGGTCTGAAATTTCAGCAAGTTTGGGGCTGGCTTCTCACTCTCCAGACAATTTTCCAACCATTGGCAAATCCAGGCAACTGTGACTTCTGGGTGGCATTGGAGACAGTCTGGTCACCCAGGCTCTACATTGGTCAGAGCACTGAATCCTCAGCAGTGTGGATAGAAGGGACCTCAGAAGTCATGAAGATCGATTCTTTCATTCTGTAGATTAGGAAATTGAAGGCAGGAGGCAGAGCTGCCCAAGGGCCCCCAGGCAGGACCAGAAGGGACTACTGGGGCCCAGCTCCTTTGGCTTCTGAGCCAGAGATCTTTCTGCCAACTCTGCCCTGACATCGTCACTGCTCTATTTTATTAGGCTACTGGGCGTGGGGAGGGGAAGAAGGGTTAACACCTCCCTCAGATATGGCTAAATGAGGTCTTTGGCCTATAAAGTTATGTTTCAGGGACCACAGTTTAACTACCTCATGAAGTAAGAAGTGCAAAAATTAAACAGGAAGATGATAAATGTTGGAGAAGAGGCAGGAGAGTTGGAACACTAATTCGTTGTTGGTGGAGCTATGAGCTGATTCAACCATTCTGGAGAGCAATTTGGAACTATGCCCAAAGGGCTACAAAAATGTGCGTACCCTTTGTCCCAGCAATAGCACTTCTAGGACTGTATCCCAAACACATCATAGAAATGGGAAAAAGTCCCACATGTACAAAAATATTTATAGCAGCTCTCTTTGTGGTGGCCAAGAACTGGAAATCAAGGAGATGCCCATCAACTGAGGAATGGCTGAACAAGTTATGGCATATGAATGTAATGGAATACTATTATGCTATAAGAAATGATGAGCAGGAAGACTTCAGAGAGGCCTGGAAAGACTTGTATGAACTGATGTTGAGTGAAAAGAGCTGAACCAGGAGAACTTTGTACACAGCAACAACCACAGTGTGTGAGGAATTTTTCGGGTAGACTTAGTACTTCACAGCAACGCAAGGACCTAAAATATTCCCAAAGGGCTCTTGAGGCAAAATGCCTTCCATATCCAGAGAAAGAACTATGGAATTGGATCACTGAAGGAGCAGAATATTTTCTATTGTGTTAAGTTTTGTTTTGTTTGGGTTTTTCTCATGGTTTCTCCCATTCATTTTAATTGTTCTATGCAACATGACAAATATGAAAATGTGTGTAATAAGAATGTATGTATCTGCATGCCATCTAGGGGCAGGGAAGGAGAGAAAATCTAAGATTTATGGAAGTGATTGTAGAA
Source organism: Bettongia penicillata ogilbyi (assembly GCA_023548195.1). Lineage (NCBI taxonomy): Eukaryota > Metazoa > Chordata > Mammalia > Diprotodontia > Potoroidae > Bettongia > Bettongia penicillata. Next base: position 7,121,750 of record JAJHZJ010000063.1, on the reverse strand, counting down.
AACTGAAAACAAATTAATTAAAAAAAAGACAAACTGGGGCAATTAAAAAAGAAGTGCAAGAGTTATTAGCCCACTTTGTGGATGAGAAAATGAAATTCACAGAGACAAGGCCACTTGCCCATGATGGCTCCGCTGCCATGTATGGGGGAGGGGCTTGAACCCATGCCTCCTGACTCTACGTCTGGGGCTCCATCCCTCCCTCTCACCTGCCCCAGGTTGGCCTCAAGCATATGAGTTTGGGCCCAGAGCACCTCTGCAGACCATCTACTGGGATGCTAAGTGGGGGAGTATGAGCTGCGTTCTGAGCTGGTGGAGGGAATGGCGACATCCTGAAAGTACAGGTCCCCAAGTTATTGATCTAACAGTTGTTTTCTGTTCTCAAGAAGGACAAAGAAAAAAACTTAACAGCTGAGACACAGGTTGAGTGTGTTATCAAGATGGTCAGTGCTAGAATGGGCCCTGGTGAGAACTACGGAAATCTCGAGGGTTCTGAAGAGAAAGGCCCCCCTGGCAACTAGGCATCTTCCCATCCATCACCAGTGCTGGGTGTCTGGCCTGGAGCTTGTGATGTCTAGTATGCAGGCCCCCTCCCCCTCCCCCGGATTGGCTTACTCTGGCAAGCTGGGATCTCACAGTATTTCCAGTAGACACCGTCCTCATGCTCGGCCACATAGCACCAGGGACTCACATCTCCATCGGGGTTCCTGTGGGGAAACGAAGACAGAACCCATTTCAGGCCTTGTCAGTGATAATTCTGGCTTCACTCCTTTGGTCTCCTCATTCTGGACGCCTCCCCTTGTTACAGGGCCCCCACCACATCAAGAGTCATGGCATCTAAATTCATGGTGGACTGTTAGGGAGGAAGCTGGGAGAGAGGTGGAACATCGCACAATTCCAGAGTCACGAAGCAGTCCTCAGGGAGGTGACTGTTGTGGTCTAGCTGGTACCGCAGCCTGCACTTAGAGAGGGCCATCCCAGAATGAGGGCTGTCCTCTGCCCCGAGCAGACCGCAGTTGGGGTATTGTGTTCAGTTTTGGGAACCACATTTTAGGAAGGTTGCTGACAAGCGGGAGTGTACTCAGAAGGGAGACCAAGAAGAGGCTCCAAGGCAATGCATGAGAGGACTGGGTATGGAGGGAGGTTATGGTCAGTCTGTCAGAAGACATGGAAGAAGGATTAAGTGCACTTAGTGTTGCGTCCTGTGACTGATGGCTGAGTGACCCAGATGCCCTGGACCTTAGTATCCTCCCCTGTAACACGGTGGGCCTCCAAGGGCCTCCCAGCTCTGTAGCCAGGATCTTAGGAGTCCTAATAATAAATGGAATGGGATGCCTTGGGGGAGAGAGCACAAGTTTCCCACTGCTGGCCATCTTTAAACAGAAGGGGAACATGGTAAGGGAAAGGACGAACCTCATCAAGGTTGGATGGGATAGCTTCTGAGGCTCCTTAGCTCTAAACTCTTATCCCCCAGTGAGGCCAAATGAATTAGGAAAAGGGTTAGGGTTGGGGGGGGCACTGCAGTGCAGTTGCCCAAGGACCCACCCTGGGGACAGGTCCACCAGGGTTTCATGGGCCACAAAGCAAGGGCATTCAGGTCAGAACTACCTGAAGTAGTAAAGTCAATCCTCAGGCAGACTGCATGATCTCGGCTCTAATTTCTTTCTAGTAAAAGTCTTGTTTCATTTTTCTGTTTCTTTCAAAGTTACCAGAAACTACACATGGGAATATGAGAGTCTGCTGAAAACTGGCAGGGGATATGGGGGGCACAGGAAGCTCTACCTAACCCAGCTCCTCTACATGTTCTCCTTTATCCAGATCCAGAACGCTGGAAACCTGACCCTCCTGTTGGGCCGGAAATGGGCACCAAGGCCCTGGAGCCTGGATCTTCAGAGCAGCCCCTATCAGGCTGAGAAGGGTAAGCCTATTGTGTGTCCTGACTCAGGTTGCAAGATAAGCCTTCCCAGAGCACAATGGGGCCCTTGACTCCTGGGCCCAAAGGCAGGGGCCTGGCCAGCCCTGCTTCTCCTGCCAATACTAAGGCAAACGGGCTCCTATCACTCTCAGCTCTCAGACATCTCCAAGTGAACATGTCTAAGTCAATGCTAAGATAAACAGGGTATTGGGTATCTCTGGCAGAGAAATCCAAGCAGCCGGGATGTACAGAACCTCCCTGAAGAGCCAGCTGGAGCCACATTGAAAGGGGTGGAGTCAGGTTCCACCCTTTTCAATGTAGGGCTCTCTCTGCTCACCTGCATCCTAGGTGAAACCCTCGGAAACAATCACTTGTCCCTATGTCCTGGGCACTAGAACGATAGCAGAGCGGCTTCACCTCCAAGAACCAAGGGCAACTGACTCCCCCACTACTAAGGGAGGTGGCTTAGGTCCCACCTGCTCTACTGCGGGATAAGAATCCACCAGGCAACTGTGGGTGGCTCCCCCCTTGTTTGAAGTAGGAACTTGTAATTCAGGTCTGGTGCGGTCAGCCTTCCCCACACTGGGGCTGGGGTTAGGAGTAGGGCAGCAGTGAGGGGGGCTGATGGGCCAGGAGGGTTCTTTAGATCTGCCTGGCTGGGAGATGGTGGGGCTGTCCCTGTTCCCTTACATAGGGGTTCTCACTGCATTAATGTATAACAGCTACTGATGAATGGGTCTGAGCCTCCCTCAATGCCACTCACTGCTTGCTTGGGAAACATCAGGTAAAAACAACCAGCCTTGATGGATACTCAGGTTTACTTTCCAGACACATGAAAGCAGAAAACTGGAGAAGACCCATCTGGTTATCAAGCCATTCTCTAGTAAAGGAAATCAGAGGAAACCGGTGTTGAGGGGGCCTGGGTTCAGATCCTGCCAGATAGTCCCCTACTGTCTGGCCTCTGGGAGAGTACTAAGCTCAAGGTGTTGGCCTGGAAGGCCTCAAAGGCCTCTCACAGCTCTGGATCATGGACATTCAGGCAACCCTTACTGGAGGGAGTTCCAGTGAGGACCGGGCAAAGGAATAGAGGGGATAGACCACACCTACCCTGTGTGCCCAGGCCTTTGCCCAGAAACATGATGGGAGTCTAGCAGGGAAGAGGGGGCTACTCCAGGGCTCAGTGGATGAGCTGGGTAAACCAGGGGGGTTCAGGAGGCACCCCCAGCAGCCACTGCTTCCCACTTCCGATGGCCTGGGAAGTGTTGCTTTTGCACCTGTTCTAATAACTAAACGCTACAAATTCCTGAGCCATGACTCAAGTTACCAGGGTCTTGCGCCTAAGTACCTCAAGCGCAGGGTGAGTGTGCACAGCTGTGGCCCAAAGCCCGCAGCCTCTTTAGCCCCTATGGGCCCAGCCAGTGGGCAAACACAGTCCGTCTGATGAGGACCAGCAGCTGTCCCCAGGCTGTCCTGAGCAGCCTCGGGGCCCAGGAATCACAAGCACGGGTGGAGCCCTTTAAAGGACATGCTAGCCTTGCTCTCTCATTTGACAGAGTGACACAACCACCCAGTGGTATAGCATCTGGAGGTATCATCGGTCCCATTTTACAAATGGACAAGGGAGCTAAAACCCAGAGGGGTCACGTGACTTGCCAAGGTTGTGGTATTAGAAGCAGAATTTGAACCCAGGCCTGCCTTATTTGAGGTCCAGCATTCTACCCCGCCCCCTCTCACCCACACACATCTGGTTTGGAGGAGTCACAGATGTCACACTGTCACAGAAAGGGGAATGATCAGAGACCTGAGCAAGGACCCTGCCTCAGACAGCCTGAGGGGAGCCCAAGTTAGATGGCAAGAAGGAAGGACAAAGGGCAAAGATGGAGGGGATCCTGAGAGATCCCAGATCCCAGAAGGTCACAGACTGACATGGCAGGACCTCAGAGCTCCATTAGGATGAACCCCTTGAGTCAGAGAGCTGGAATGGAAGGCCTTGTCCAGAGCCAGCTGTGGAACCCAGACACTACAGTTCCACATCCCACATCCCACACTCTTTTCATGCCACCTTCCCATGGCTGCTTCCCAGCTGAGAAAAGAGGGCAGAGCTGACCCTTCCTGATTCCCTGAAGGACCTGGCCCTCCCTCCCCAACTTCCTGGTCTCTATTTGGATGTGCTCCGATCTGCTCCCTCGTCCTTGTTGTCTCCCCTCACCTGCAGTAGTTGTGGTCTCCCAGGCCCCCCTCTCCATGGGGGTACTTCAGCGTGTTATAGGGGTGCTGGAAAGTCTCATTCCAGAAGAGGCAGGCCTTCCCTCCATGTGGCGCTGTCCAGTTCTGCCTGCCCCTGTAGTCGACTCCATTTGCTGTGAAACACTCTAGAAGGAAGAAGAAACAAGAGGCTGATGCTTCAGATAGGCCTTGTCTTCCCCTGCTCGGCTGGCTCTGTAGGACTGAGCGTGTGACCAGGGGTAGCACCTAGGATGTGCGGGATGCTCACCAAGGGGCAATGGAGAAGCTGGCTCTGACCACAGGCAGATGGAACTGGAAAGTGGTGGGCCCTTGAAATGAACCAGGAAACCCTGATCTGGGAAGAGTTGGCAGCTGACACTCCTCTGGAATTCTGGGTACTTGGAGGGGGTCACAATTCTTGCCAGTGCCTTTGTGTTGTAACTAAAACCAGGTCTCCCAGCTGTAGCTCAGCACTCCCTCCAAGCTGGAGAGGCAGCCCTGACACTTGGATTCAATCAACCCCTTGCATACAGAAATGTTTCAGAATCCCAATCACACAAGAGGGGGAATGATTCAAATTCCCTAGTAATGAGGACCAGTCCTCCCAACAGCGTTGGGGATGGAGGTGCTGGGATACGGGATGAACAGGAGAGAGGGGCTGGGCCTCAGCCTTCACACTGTAAATGCCCAGGAGCATCAGTCCCTAGGAGACCCTCACTGACCAAAACAGCAAGGTGTGCGAGGGAGGCCCCTTGGAGATCTCAGGCTGACGGGCTTTTTTGTTCCCTGCCATATAAAATCCAGAATCGTTCATGACAGCAAAGAAACTCAGCAAAGAAACCATAATCAATGTATTAGCTAAAATGGCAGGAGTCCCTCAAGGATGTCTCATGTCAAAGTCTCTCAAAATCAGTTACTGTCTCAGGTCTCAGCCTCCTCTCTTTTCTGATCTTTGCCCTCCTTCTCTGACTCTTGTGACTGAAGACCCAGAGATCAGTTGGTTTTCCTTTTTGGGGTCATGGGCTTGCCCCTGACCCAACCCTATTGGCCACATTCTTCTGGAAAGCATTTCATGGAGTATTTTGGTCATTCAGAAACTATGTTTGGAAGAGCCCATTTCCCCAATTAGTACCCGTGGTCTTGCTTTTACTGGAACCACCCAATTCTCTGGGTTAGAAGAATAAGCTGGATATCCCAACCATGCCCACAATCCAAGTTATTTAGGTTGGCACAACACTTACACAAAGCCCACCTTCAGTGGACTGACTTCATGCATGAATGGAAGTATGGGCAAAGGGGAGGTGTCCAAAGGCAAACCAGGGAGTTGGCGGGTGTGAAGGGGCCTTCAGCTGGGAGGCCTGCTTCCAGTCCCTGGCTTTGCTGCTGGGCACTTAGCAATGTGTGCCCCTGGACAAGTCACAAGTGCCCCTGGACCTCAGTTTCCTCATCAGCAAAGTGCTCTTTCCACTGGGCCACACTGCCTCCTTTCACTAATTTCCTTCTAATTTTGATTTTATGAACATCAGATTAACTGTTGCCTGTCATCATTTTCCCATGAATGCCAACTGTGAGAAAACATGAGGAAAAGTCCTGTGAGTTCTGGCAAGGTAAGTGATGCCTGGACTTGGTGTCATCAGCCCACCAAAGTGTGGCCTAGGTACTGGGGGCTTTCCTCTCCCCATTTTCTCTTTACTAAAAAATCTCACCACGATTAGTCCAGGAGGAGGAAGCCACTAAGTTCCCAGTGACTTACCAAGGTGTCACCGGTACACTTATCTAATCCCACCCCAGGAGGGGCCTGACATGCCCAAGGTTAGTCAGTCAACAAACTCACCAGGTACCAGGCTAGATGCTAAGTGCTGGGATACAAATACAAGCCAAGCCTCCACCTCCCACATGAATGACCCTGAATGTGGGGACCCTTTGGAGGCTGGGACATCACTTACATTCCCCTCCCTTCTATAGCTAGCTCCTTTTTCTTCTCTGTTACACATCACGCTTCTCTATCAACTGTAACCCTTCAGTTGGCCATTCAGGAGACAGAACAGTCTGGTAGAAACCTCGGATCGGCCCCAGGACCTAGGTTTATGCCATAGGAGAGACTTCACAGCTTTGGAAGTTATGGGAAGAGGGACCTCTTAAGTTCCTCCTGGTTAAGTGACTGAATACCGAGAGCAGATTCCTGAGCTTCCATCCAAGCGGCGGTGCCCCATCCCGCACCGCCCTCTCCCACTCCGAAGGATTCAGGATAAACAACTTATATGTGTAAGTCTCATCTTCCAATGCTCCAAGTCTCCAAAGTCCAGCAAAGAGCACTCATTTAAAAAAGCAGAAGCTCTTAGATAGCAAAAGTTGCCTTAGGAGATGGAACAATGGAAGTCTTAACTCTAAGGGCCTTCTTACTCTTGTCTACTGACCCTGGATGTGGGTCCCATTGCACGAGACATGGGTTACAAAAAACAACCCATCCACGAGAGGCTCTGGAGGTAAAAGCTAAAGATAAATTTCTCCTCTGGGCTGAATCTAATATGGTCACATTGAATGGAGAACAAGAAACCACCCAAAGCTAGAAAGCAACTGCCCTGAAAAGAAATCCGGGGGCTTTAGGTCCAGGAAGGTCAAGTGGTGTCTTTCTAAAACACTCAACAATCTTTTTAAAAATTCCCAACGCTGGAAAGCACCCTTAAGAGGAACAGAGAATTTCCTCATCTTTCTTCATTTCCAAAATGAACATCTATCTCATGATGAAACAGGTGATGAGTCTCAACTGCTGAGATCAAGTGTGAGGGGTCTCCATTCTTTATTTTCAGTCTTCCACCAAAATCAGAACTAAACTTCATAAGCTAGCATGCCCTCAATGGGTTAAAACATGAAAATTAAAAGAACCCCCCCACAAGACATGATATCATTACATACATAGGTAGACTTTTAATGCGCAGATAATGGTTTTAGACTAATCTACATTTTTCTGCACAGGAAAATTAACAGGAATTGCAGGCTGTCTTCAACAAGTTAGGGAGACTCCTTACAGTGGGAATTAGGTTATCATAGGCACTTCACCAAAAGATTTCTGCTACACCCCTGGGGAGGTGGGGAAGAAAAGGGTATAAGTCAGTGAAAATGAGGTGGCTTCTTGGAATGCAGTTAATGGAAATAATCCTGTCTTCAGCCATTAGTGTTGTGAAATGTTCACAAGCCACCCCTCCAAAGAAGATAAAGATCTTTGTGTACATTTTGTATGCTGTCCAAATCACAGAAGTGCAAATATTGAATGATTATATGTGTTAGCAGGATCCCAAGTTACCAGAGCTCTAGGCAAATTAGCTTGACCAGATTGGACATACTGTTTTAGAATGAGATGGGAATGGGGGGTGGGGGGCGGGGAGATAATTGCTTTTAGATATGGAGGTATTATCCTAAAAGATGACCAAGTGCTTCACGGGTAGGAGAAAATGAGCCCTCGGAATGGGCATGAACGGATGAATGAAACCCAGTCAAGAAAGCTTGTCATGAAGTCATGGCCAATCGTGTTTCTCCTGAATGCACCCATCTGAGAAAATTCACTTTCTCTGGTCTCAGCACCGTGGGTAAAGAAAGCATGTTTTCTGTGGGTAAACATGGCCTTCTGATGGCTCCTGGGACCCTGGATAAAGGGGGCTTGTTTTACTGTTTCAAGATCACAGGCTTGGAAAGGACTTGAGTGGTTATCCAGTCTCATCCCCTTACTTTTCAGATGAGGAAAAGGGGTCTCAGAGAATTAACATGACCTGCCCAGGATTTTTCAACTAGGAAGTATCTGAGCCTGGCTCTCATACCTTTTGGCTTGGGCCATAGCAAATACCTTCAACAGATTTCTGCACCTACCAAAACCTTTCTGAATACCTCTGACACTCGTGACCTGAGTGACCTAAGCAAGTCATTTAGCCTCTATGGGCTTCACTATAAAGTCAAGGAGAGGCTGCACTAGATAGCTTCTAAAGTCCCTTCCCACTCCAGATCTATGGTGTATTATATGATACAGTCCAGGATCTGCCAAGGGAGAAACCTATTGCTTGTTCACCTGAGAAGTCTATAAGTCTAGGATGAGGGGTTCTTAAACAGGAGTCCATGTTTTTTTCTAAACATAGATAATATATTGATATGTAAATTGAAACTATATTTCAATTTTATTGGTTTCCTTTAGAATCTTGTTTTTCACTTCATGCATTTAAAAACTTCTCCTGAGAAAGGTTATAGGCATTACCAGATCACAAAAAGGGCCAGAACACACAAGAGCTTCAGAAGCTTAGTCTAGACAATGAACCAGGGGAGTAGATTCTCCATAGAGCAAGCTACATCCTCACCCCATATGAGTAACACAACAAAACATGGGTAAAGAGGGAGGCAATCTAATTCTCACTAGCTCTTCATGAAATGATCCTTCACTTTTCTTTCTGGAGAGGCACCGCAGCCTTGTGGGGTCAGGAGGAACTGTGCTGGCAAACGCTGCCTCTGGCTGCCCTGGGTTGGCTAGTTCCCTCCCTCCCCGGAGTTGCCCCCCTTGGGGAACAATAATCCCCGCAGGCTTTTCTTCTCTGGGACACTGTGAGACACTCTCAAATGAAACCATGTCTGCAAGGGACTTTGTCAACCTTAAGGCCCTACAGAAATGTCAGCTGTTATTTGGGGTCAAGGACATCATCCCCTTGAGGTCAAGGACAACCTTCCTGGTTAGTTCTTGCTCATCATCACAGAAGATCAGATGGAAGCGGGCCCTGAACTGTCAGTGAGCGCTGATAGTGAGGGCATCCGGGCCCATCCACCTACACATGACAGCCATTTATATATTTAAATGTCACACCAACTCCAATGACATACAAAACATTAACTATGAATAAGATAATGGGCTCAACAAAACAAACATAAAAAGTGTAACTCATGCTAAGTAAAGGAATGGGAGTCTTTAGGGCAGCCAGCTTAGACTCAGGACCCTAAATAAGCCATTTCCTTTGTGGAGGGCAGAAGTAACAAGGCTCTACACAGAGGGTGGGGTCTGCTTTGCCAACTCCCAGATGCATCAGGTGGCACTGCAGAGTCTCCAGATGCCAGAGGGCCTGCTCCCAGCTAGCCCAGATGCCAAGGGCATCCTAGAGCCACTATTCAGGCCTTCTAATGGCCATGGATTCCAATAAAGCTGCCACAGGTGATCCTGGGCTCTTGGAGGCCCTGCCACTAGGACACAAGCCCTGATGCCCTCCCCCCCACCCCCACCCCAAGCTAAAAGGGCTGAAAGCACAATGCCCACAACAGAGTTGATGGGAACAGACTAGGCCATGTTTGGAGAAGCTGCTCATCACCACAAGACCAGTCACCAAACGATGGAAATTTTTTTGGCCACAGCGACTCATCAAAGGGTGAGGAGACTGTGAACTGAGTCTGAGGGAGAACCCATACTGATGAAGTCATGGATCTTTGAAGTGCTAAATACAGGGGACAATGGGAGTTGAAGCCAAAGGAGAGGCGGAGGGCAGGGATATGATGCTAAAAGGTTTCTTGGAAAAATGACCTCCAGATGAACAAGTCTCTTGAGGTGACACCCAGAAAAGGCCAAGTCCTGAGTCAAAAGGCAGGCTTGCAATGGGCCAGGAAGGGCAGATGGACAGATGGCAACTCTACTGAACTGCCAAAGGATTGTTCCCAAGGGCATTATCTGCCGACTGCGCACAGTCCCCTTGAGGCTGGCCCTTGGAGAGAGTTTTGGGCTTGGAAGTTTGAAAGTTTTGTTTTGGAATCCTGCCTCATACTCTTAGCACCTATAATACCTTGGACCAAGCTCTTCCCATCTTCAGGCCTAGTGATAGGGTTAGGGTTAGAGAAGCCGGACAGAGACAATAAGAACACCTGGCATTTATAAGATGCTCTGCAGCAGCCAGAAATTTGTGGGGGAAGCAGGGGGAGAGAGACAGAGCTCCCATTGTACAGCTAAACAAACTGAGATCCAATGAGGATAAGTGGCACAACCCTAGCTACCCAGCCTCATGAACCGCATGCTCCTGCCAGCCCTCTGCCTGCTCCCAGCTCACTGTCTGCCTCCTTTGTCTCCAGCCTCCACCAAAGTTTTAGGGTCCACAGGCCAGGTGGTTCTAGGCCAGTCCAGCCGGAAGGCCCTCCACCTTCCCCACCTCTTTGAGCCCTCTGCACATGCTCTGTGATTTCACATTCCTTTGTCTCTGAGGTCACAGGTCTTTGATTTGGAGCCCAAGGGCCTTCAGTGGCCTTCTGGTTCAACTCACAGCATGTATTCCCCTCCAGTTCCCAGGTCCTCATCCAGTCTTTGTGTGTAGATCACAAAGCCCTTCTTTCCTTTTCTAAATGTTTACTAACCATTCCTTTAATAATCAATTGTAGAAAGTTGACTGCTCCAAAATTGTAATGGCCACACGTGACCCCAAAGAAGAGATGTGAGAAGCCAGCTCCCCTCCTCACTTCTCTGCCTCTGCCAGAGGAAAATGGGTGTGGGCCTACACGGAACAACACACTTTCCCGATATGCTGGTGAGTTTTGTTTTTCTTCTCTGGCTGCGTGAGGGTGAGGGACTGGTCTTGTGAAGTATACCAGGACTGAGTTTCTCTGTGGTTGGTCCAAAGCAGGGGTGGGGATCCCTTCATTCTATACTTTATGAAGAAACTGAGGCCCACAGTGGGGAAATCACTTGGCCCCAGGTCACCTAGGCCAAATCAGAGACACAGCAGAGATTTGAACCACAGTGCTGTGGAGAGGGCAGCAGCTTGGGAGCTCAGTTGTCCTTTCCAGGCCTCAGGCTTTAGCTGTCAAATGAGAGAGTGGCAGTAGGGGTCAGCTCCAGACCTAAGACCCAAAAGTCCTATCCCAGTCCTGCCCCTGGCCCCTGTGGCCTCCCACGATGGTATGTGGCTCGGCTGTAAGCCAGACCTGGAAACATCTCTCCTCCTGCTGTGGCTCTGCCTGCCACCCCAGGTCTTAGGGGGAGCTGGCTGCATTGAATGTGGCCCTTGACATGCTGAGCTCGCTCCTTTGACACTGCAAAAAGGGCAGCATTCCATCCCTGGCACTGTCATTTCTTTCTCCAATCTCGGTCACAATCCCTCCACACCTTGCTGTCCATGACCTAAGTGGTCACAGCCAGAATAAGTGAAAACTGGTGGAGACGCATGACTCTCATCTGGACAGTCTCCAGCCTGGCCTCCTCACTGGGTAGTGTGTGCAGGGCCCTTGATCAGAGCAGAGGCAGAGTCAGGGGTTGGTTCCTGGCTTAATCCATGAGAAAAGCCAAGTCATGCATGAGAGGCTCCTCGGGAGCTCAGGCGGGCAGGCCACTGGTGAGGGGAGCCGATGCTGGGCTGAAGTGCTGGACTGAGCGCAGTCAGAGCCACCAACCAGATCAATTCTGTGTCATGAGCAGCCCAAGGAGGAGCTGGAGAGGAAGTGCTGACCAACCCACGTGCTACTAAGGCAGTTCATGCCCGTCCTCAGAGGTTTTAGAGGCTTTCTTGAGATTGGGCGGGCTATCCTTTAACAGTTGTCTGAGCCAGGTACTTGTCACCAATGGAGCAACTGATCGGGGCCCTCAGAAGACTGGCCTGTGGGTGGTGATGGGGCAGGGACTCTGAGGCAGGCATGGCTGCCAATGGCACTGGATATCCCCTACAGATTTTGAAGCAGATACTAGATATTTGGGGCAAACCAAAAACATGGTCCAGTGAGGTGTGTACGGACCTGAGGCTTTCGCAGGAATCACAGCAGTAGCTTATTTCTACAGGGCTTTAAGGTTTGTCAAATGTAAAATACTGACAAAGTATTCTCTCATCTGATCCTCCCAACAGCCCTGGAAGGGAGGTACCGAACCAAACAATGCAGGCAAACACGTCCAGGGTGCCGTCTGAGCCCGCAGCAGGCAGTGGGGTGGAAGTTGTCAAGCTTGCCTGCCGCGCCTGGGAAGGGAGCTCCTGCACACATATACACATCCCAGTGGTGAACAAGGCAACTCCCCAAGCCTTTGAAGATGCTCTTTCAAGTTAACCTCCCCTCCGACCTCCTTCTTTCCAAATCTCTTCCTGCCTTTTGGAAGTCTACTGATCCTCAGCTGAAGAGGCCTGTACATACTCGGTGCAGATGGCAGCAGTTACAACCCTTAACCAGATGCTGCAGTCTCTAATTTGATTGAAAGGATATAATTAGACAACAGAAACACTTTAATGAAAGAGCAAAAACATGGCGGGAGGGAAGGACAGAAGGCACTTAACTGATGCCAAAACACCCCCTGGTAATAGGAGCTTTGAGTCTGGGGAAAGGGATGGGAAAAGACCCTTAAAAGGACAGTCCCCATCCTGTTTACTTCCCCACAGACGGAGGAATAGGGCTTTTATTACTGTAGATTTCCACTGTATTTTATGTGGGAACAATCTGATTCAAACCAGAAGGGACTTCGGGGGACATCAAAGAAAAACAAATATGGCTTCTGTGGTCATTATTAAAAATATTTTTACCAGCCCAATAATTTTCTTTGAAGATGAATTTTTATAGATTGAACAGCAGCAAGTAATTTACATACTGGGACTGGATTGGCCAGTGGGGACCAGTGGCCCACCCCTCCCTAGAAGACAACCACCACTTGGTTGCCATGTTTCTCAAGATTCCACACAGACATTTCATATGACTGCTGTCTGTTTTAAGAGATGAAAAGTAGTTTTTTAAAAATCCAGTCACATGTGCTGATGGTGACACACCACCCTGGCTCATTTTGAGACACTGTCTCACACACACATACACACACACACACACACATACACAGTGGGGGGCAGGGGAGGGAAGTGGGCTCCCTGTAAAAAGCCCTGGCATACATACATCGCAGGGTCTGGGCAGCCTGAAAAGAGGGGGCTGCTGCTGAAGCCGGGTGACAATTGAGACAAGCATTCATTCCGCTTGGGGTCCTCTCCCCCAGCCCACTAAAAGCAGGGCTCCACCCTTGTGGCAAGTCAAACAATCAAAAGTTTAATGCCCGGGCCACTTGCCAAGACTTCAATCAGTGACAGCAGAAAGTAGGGGCTGGGCCCCAGCAAGTGGGCTGGGCAGGGGGTGGGGGGCGGTGACCCAGAGAGGATCCCGATGCCCATGGGAAGGAGGGATGGACAGGACCTTGCATGTCAGCAGCCTGTCTGTGAAAGGGCACTGCCTACCACCCAACCGTGCATCTCCTAGAACTGCTCTGGTACAAGTCCAGGCCGTGGAGGTATTTGCCTGGAGTGAAAGAGGATCCCCTTGCGGGCTGAAAAGCCGCCTGGCTCCTTCTGGGAAATCGAGGGGCCCCTTTCTGACAACCTCTCCTTTCTTCTGCCCTCCCCTCTCCCTCCTCCCTCAGTTCTGTTCTTGGGCAAAATACTGCCATAGACCCGACCCCCAGCCTAGGCCCCTCCTCAAGCTCCCTTTGTCCCATTGCTGTTCATCTCTAGAAGGCATCCCAGGCTCCTCCCTGCCCCCAGCCCCCAGCTGTTCAGTCACCAGGTCCCCTCCCCACCCTCAGAACTTTCTTACTCATCCCCTACTGATACCACTCAAGGCCAGGGCCTCTCTATCTACCATTGCTTAGCTTCCCAGCTGTCTCCCTGCCTTTAAGTCTCTCTCCTACCCTGATCCATTCTTGGGACATCCAAAGCATCATCTGTAAGAAACCAAACACTCCACCACCATTAATATAAGTACAGCTTGGATCATATTACTCCCTCACTCAAAATCCTTCCATGATTCCTCCAGGGTCATATGAATTATGTCTAAGCTCTTTAGCCTGGCATTCAAGGCCTTTCATGAGTTGGCCCCAGCCAATCTCTCCACAACTCAATTACCCATACCCCATGCCACTAACTACACTACTCACTGCTCCCCCAAATACTCTATATCTCCCACCTCCAGCCCCCTTGAATCTTTGCACTTTCCTCTGTCTGGAAGGCAGGGGCCCAACCTGTTGAAACGTCATACATTCTGTACTCACGGCAAGCCCCAGAGAAGACATATCCTGTCCTGCTTCTGTCCCACTCCCCCCAGCTCCTATACCCCAGCCTGGAATACACCCATTCCCTCATCTCTGCCATCTTTCCTGAGCCCTCTAGTTTTTTGCAATCCCCATCCTCCCCCCAAAATTAATTTTTGCTTATTTTGGATGGACTTAGCTGTATACATGTCACACTCATAGAGCAGAATATAAACTCCTTGAGGGGAGGGTCTATTTCCATGTTTGTCTTTGTAATCAGCCTTGGAACTTCCAAGCTGAGATAAGCTAACCCTCCCTGCTTGTACCTTCTCAGACAAGTCCCTTTCCATCTCTGGGTCTCAATTTCATCATCTGTAAAATGAGAGGAATGGCTTGGATAACCTTTAAGAGACCTCCAGTTCTAGATAGTCAATCTTCTGCCTCACAAGTCAGGCTCCCCATCCTGCTGGGGTCCCCATTCTGCTGAGGCCCTCGTTCTGCTGGGGTCCCCATCCTGCTAAGGTCTTGGTGGGGACCAGATCTGATAGCTTCATGTGTTCTGAAGCCTACTTTGCCTGATGCTCTCTAAATACACTTGTACTCTGCCCTACATTCTTGTCATTCACATACTGGCTTTATTCTGCCCCCTGACCTTCAGGCTCATGGCAGGCAGGCACAATGTCTTCAGTTTTTATTCTCCCACAGTACCTATTGCTGAGCTTTACACTTACCAAGCACTTGGTAAACAGTTGTTGAATGAAATGATTTTAATTGAACGACTAAATGAAGAGGATGAGGCATCGGAGAAATGAATGAGAAGGGAGAAGAAGAGCCTATGGGCTCCTCAACCCTTGGCTCCCCAAGAGGGAGGCTATTCCTAAAATCAGACTGAGGATGGGGAAGACTACTGGATCAGAGCACTCTGCCTAGAGGATCCCTGAGACAGGATCTAAGCCTCTCGTTTGAGAGAGCAGGAAATAATCAGTATGTGTAGGGCAGCCCGGGCAGAGCAGGGACCAAGACTGAGCCACTCCTCCAAGTCAATCAATCATAAGCACTGATTCAGGGCTCGGCACAGAAGTGGGACAGCTCGAGTCCTCAAGGAGGGACATGGGGAAGTCAAGTCTGCAATGAATCCAAGGCAATCTGGGGTCACCCCAATGCAGCTGAGGGAAAGGGGAAAAGGATTAGGAAGGGTCTCTGCCCTCCTACACACTTGCTGCCCATGGAACTGAAGGGGGCCTGAGGCAGTCTTGAAAACCTGTTTATGAGCATTTTCCAAGGGAGTTGGGGGGGGGAAGGGTGTGGCTAGAAAATTATGCACTTCCCTATTCTCCTGGTAACTAGGCAGGGGACAAAAGCTTTGTACACATACACACAAACACATACACAACACACACACACATACAGATGCATACAAAGAGAACAAGTCTTTCTTCTTGAGTGTTTTGCATTAACTCTGTGTTCCACAGAACAAGCACAATCAATGTGGTATGTCTGAAAGTTTCATTCTTCTGGCAAAAAAAAAAAGACTTAATTAAAACAAAATAATCCACCATACTAATCATACTGTTCTTTTGGAAAAGGATGCTCTGCTTAGCATCGCATGACAGAAATTGTGATATGAAATCCCCCTTAAAAGAAGTGACAAATGTTTTCCGTGGATAGATTTCTCTTTGGGCCTCCAGGCCCCAAAGCCCCCAGAGCCACACCTGCCATCCTATCACAGCTGAGCCCACTTGGGCCAGCAGATGCCACTGTCCTCGCCATGGAATCCTGGCTCCCCACATGCTGCAGGACCTAGGCAGTCCTTTTTCCCCCTCTCGAAGCCTCAGGGACCTCATCTGTGTGGTGGAGCTGGGGGTGTCTGTGCTGCCGTCTCAAAGGACGTGATCAAGATGCCCTTTATAAGTAGGCTGTGAATACTCTGGGAGGCAGCCTGCTGTAGTGAAGACAGAGTGGAACTGCCAGCCAGGACAGCGAGGTTGGGCAGCCTCATACATACCCTGGCTGTGTGATCCTGGCTAAATGATTTGCTCCCTCAGTGCCCAGGCAGCTCTCAATCCAGCATCACCTGGGGCTCCGGACAATAAAGAAATCCCAGGTCAGCCCTATGCCTGGACTAGTTCAAGCTCATCAAGAGGCTTGCCCTTTCCTGATCACAGGACCCAAAACTCAAGCCTGGCTTGGAAGCCTCTGCTTTAGTACTTCAAAAGGACCTCCCCAAAGCATTTCTGATCACCACAATTCCCTTGCTGATATGTCTGGAAGAGAAGCAAAGAAATACGGTGATGTTTCGACCCAGTGTTAAGGCTGCATTCATACGGACCAGGAGACATCAGGATGCTTCAGGGCAGTTTGGGAAACACAGGCATAGTCACATCTTCGGGTCACACTGGCAAGCCCCAGAACCAGGTCCTCCCATGAACCTCCACTCCCATGGGGCTCCTGCCCATTACCAAAACCCCACAGGCCTAGAGGGAAGGCCCTAACAGCATTTTCAACTAAAGTCAGTGAAGCAAACATTGAAACACCTACTCTGTGAAAAGCATCCTGTTCAGTGCCAGAATCACAGAGAAAAACTATTTAAATAGTCCCCATCCCCAAGAGCTTTCATCCAATTGAGGGGAAACGATATGGTGCTAAAAGCTACTATCAAGTCCAACCTGATTTACAGAGGAGGAAAATGAGGCCCTAGAAGGCTATCTGCCTTGTCCAAAGTCACACAGCTAATAGGATCTGGAGGCAGAACACGAACCTACGCCTCTGGAGGCAGAGCTCGTGGTCTTCTCTCTACTTCCCATTTACACAAGCCGAGATAGCCAGGTGGTACAGCCAATAGTAACAGCAGCAACAGCTACCTTTGATACAACACCTACTATGTGCCAGGGACCTGCTCAGTGAGTCCTCACAACGACACTGGGAGGCAGGTAACCGTAGCTGGTTACCCCTGCTTTTTAAGGCAGAAGTTTAGTGACTTTGCCCAGGGTCTCAGCCAGGAAGTATCTGGAGGCTGGATATGAATTCAGGTCTTCTGACTCCAGGCCCAGCCCTCTCACTGTGCTCCTCCAGCTACCTGAAAACACCACTGGAATGCAGCTAGCATTATTTTTATAATCTGTACAAGCCAATACAAAACCATGTCAAGAGGGAGAAACTAACCCTTGTGACTGGGAGGGGGCATCCTGAAGGAAGCCTGGGATTTCAAGAAGGAGGGGAGAGAAGGAAGAACATGTCAGACCCAAGTCACTGTCAGTGCAAAGGCAGAGTGGTGGGAAATGGAGAACTGCATGGAGGATGGCTAGTCATTGGAGGCTGATTGAGATGACTACAGCCACCAGCTTCCTGTGCTCTCCTCACTAAGGCACATGCCTGCCTGGCATTAGGAAAAGCACAGAAAGCTTCTGACCTTGGGCCTTCCTATGGAGTCAGTCAAAAAACTGCAGCCAAACTTAGGTCCTCCTAAAAATGGACATAACTCATTACAGATTTTGGCTTTTTAAGTGACTGAGAGATCAGAGCCCTCGATGCTTGAGTGAAGCTTCACCTTCCTTCAGCTCCCCAAAGCACAGGCATAGGTATATTTGGTTCCTAGAAAGCGGCATCTGGTCTTCAGGGAACTCACACTAAAATCAGGCTGTGCGCTCCCTCCACTAATTCAGATCCACCACCCTTCTGTGACTATTGCCTTGGCAGCCAATGCTGCATTGGGATTGGGTTGCAAGGAGGTGGGGCACTGAGACTGCATTCTGGACTTTTCCTGTCCCATTTGAGGGGCATCCCCACAGTCTTGGTGCAGGGAGGTATTGGTGGGTCTTTTCTAGGAGATGAGATCTCTCTCTGTTTACACACTAAGGCTCTGTGAGAAGCGAGAGGCCTCCTGCACTCAAAAAGATTAGGCCCAACTCAATATGCTCCCACTGGCATCTGCAACAACAGTTCAATGCACACAGTCACAGACTTGGAGCTGGAGGAGACCTCAGAGTCTTCCAGTCCAATCATCTCATTTTACAGGTGTGGAAACTAAGGCACAGAGAAGTGGTGACTTGTCCTAGTTAGTGGCAGAATTTGAACTCAGGCTTCCCTGACTCCACTGCCTAAGATCACACAGCCAGCACAGGTCAGCAGCAGGACTTGCACCCAAGTCTTCTTGTTTTACACCCATTGTCTGATTTACTACACTACCACACTGGACCCCACAGAGGGGAAGCAACTGGCCTAGAGTTGCCCACATGGGATCATGGGATCAAAAGGCTCCTTAGGGATCATCCAGTCCAAATCCCTAACTTGACAAGTAAGAAAACTGAGTTACAGAGAAAGGAACAGACAGTTCCCAATCCAGGATTCTTCCTACCACACAGCACTGCTTCCTATCAGCCCTAAGGAGTCATGCAGATGGGGCTAGCAGACAACACAGGCCAACAGGTTTGTCCAAGGTCCCACAGATGTTAAGTGACCAAGCCAGAACTCCAATCCAGGGCTTGTGGGGGGTGCCCTTCCCTCCATGCTGCTTGCTGGGCAGCTAAAGGTGACCAAGAATAGATTCAAGTGAGTTCAAACGAGGTGATTTCAGTGGTGGACTGCATGAATGTGACATGGCTTTCATGGCTGACTGTAGGATCATGGGCCGAGTGCTGGAAGGGGCCCCAGAGGCCAGGGAATCCAAGCCCCTTGTTTGACAGAGGAGGAGAGGGGGACCAGTAGGGAAAGTGTTTCACCCATGGTCACTCAGGCAGTAAAAGGCAGAGATGGATTGGAAGCTGGGTCTTGACTCAAGATGGTGCTTGGGCAGTGGTGAAGCTCGTGAAAATGAGGCAGGAATTCAGGAGGGCACCTGAGGCATGCGGTCTGCACTAGGATGCAAAACAAAGAGCAAAACTGAATCCAGTCTCTGGATGAGCTCTCCACCAAGGCGTGGGAGGAACCACTGTATCCAGATGCCCACAGCAGCCAGCTGCCACCTCCCAGTCCTGTCTTTGCTCCTCTCTTTCCCTGCCATCAGATGAGAGTCAGGATGAAATGAGCAAGCTCTTCCTTCCTCCCCATCATTCCTGAAGGAGGGGAAAGAGTGGAGATCTGGGGCTGGATCTGGGGCTGGCTAGAGACTATCAGGAGTTACAAGAGAGGGCAATGAGCTAACTGCTTTTGGAAAGCCAGACTTCAGAAATGCAAACCACCAGTAGTTTAAATATTGCAATATTGTGCAGAACCTAAGCATTGAAATAATTTTTTCCATCCACAAAACTTTGAGAAAATTACAGTATCGAAAAAAATAATAAAATGATGCATTTGGCAGATCCTCAGAGTGAGACTCTTTTTTTATTGAAATGGAGTTTGGAAAGTGGTGGGTAGGGCTCAGGAGGTGATGTTCAAACAATGAGAGCTCTTCCTGGAAACGTGCTGGAAGAAGAAAGGACAGTGAAATCCCAAGGCGGGGGTCCCTGGCAGCAGTGGCCCCAGATGCCTTCAGAACGGGTGCTTTGGAGGGGAATTAGGGACTCAGGCAGAATGTGGCTTATTTCTCTGGCCCCCAACTGTGGGTCTTCCCTCACCAAAAAAGCCTCAATTTATCTGATTTGAAACCAAGCAAGTGTATCATTGAGATGAGTCCTGCTTACCCAGGAAGATAAGAGCCAAGGTCATTTACTGCTTCTCTCCTGGGTCAAAGGTGAGCCCAGGTACTTTCATCCCTTTCTCTATTCTATTGACACATCCAGGAGAAGGAAATGTGAAATTAAAAGGTTACTAAGTCACTGTTCTGTTGCTAAGTCCTGGACTTCTCGGACAATACAAAACCCCTCAGGCATGTCACATGGAACATACATATAGAATGTTAGAGCAAGAAGGGTCACGTGAAACAATGCTCTCATTTTATAGATGAGAAAATTGAGGCCAAGAAAATCCACAAGAGGGGTTTTCCAAACTTCCAGGGAAGGAGGTTGATCCTTCACCACCATTTTCTGACCCCTCGGGGATCTTGAGACATTTTCAGCTCTGAGAGACCTTGGTCAGTGCTTGTCGAGTGATTGACTGTTCCATGGGTTGGCCAAAGTGGTTTCCCTTCTATGAGGTTTGGAGTTAATGAGAATCTCACAGCCTTCTACATGGACTTAGGGCATTGTCCTGCTTTGTCTTGCTATTAAATTGCTGCTTTTAAATGGCCTAGATCAGTATTAAAATTGAGGAATTAAGACCAATTCTCACCCTCTGGAGGGCTTCCTCACAAACTTTTTTTCCATTTCTTTAGAGTACTCAGAGGTGAGTGTCTAACCTCCAAATAATTCGCGAATAAACACAAAACAGCCTCACTTTCCATCAACACCTCTGGTCCTTTCACCCCACAAACGATTTTGCTGGAAGGAAGAGCATCTAAGTCTCCCTTTCACCTTTGGGTGCCCCACCTCGGAGCAGATTTTGCCTTTGTCTAAGGACAGACACAGGGATGGTTCCCTTTACCCTAATTACAGTCAAGTTCCAACAGAGTAGGTCCTACTCTATCTTGGGAAAGTGACAGTCAGAGCTCAATACTGCACATCTGTCCATTAGACTAAAAATCCCCCAGCCCAGGGCCCCTCCTGTCCCCAGGCCGCAGGCTGCCTGACACCTCATGCTAGACAGCTGTCCAGCACTCTCTCCCCAGCAGTCTGTCCTTTGGGGGCAGAAAGAGTTAAGGGGACTTCAGGCAGTGATGCCTAGGAGGCTGCCACTCATATTTCTATCTCACACTCTATCTCCTGGCAAAATACACCACCCAAGAGGAATCTGGCTTCCTCTGAAGGAATAAAGTTACAGAAAAGCCAGCATACCCGGCTGGGAAAGGCTAGGGGGGCCAGTGAGGTGCCCGGGCAGGGGCTCATAGGGCTGCCCTTGCCACTTCTGGGATCCCCACATTCCAGCTCTTGCTCAGTTCTGCTCCAACAATCTCAACTTGGGACAGTGCAAATACAGCCTGGTCTCCCTGGTCAAGGGCTGGAGTCGTGGGCAGAGCACCCCAGGACACAGGACAGGGTCCCCAGGAAGCCCAGTCCCAGAAAGGAAGGAGGAAAGAACATTGGCTTTGGTATCTTAGGGTCACAGATCCCATAGAGGAAGAGGCAGCCTTCCTTAGTCGAAGGCTCTCCTTCCCAACAGCGGGGTGCCTTGCCCAGAGCCTGACACGCGTAGATATGATGTATACAGGAGTATATAGAAACTAAGTATATACGTCTGCACACCCATCGGTCTACCCACTTTATACAACGTATCTATAAGCATATATTGATACACACACAAATGCTTGCAGACTGGTCGGATGCCCAAGGTCAGCCCTGCAGTCCGTCGCTACTGGACAGGGGCAGGTTACGGACCCAGGTCCTTAGACCCCGGACGCAAGGCTGTCCCTCCGCCCCAGCCACACTCTCAGGAGCCCCGAGCTCTCCTCTGACAGCTCTCGATCTGGCACCCCGCTTTCCCTCTCTGGACCTCGGTTTCCCCACCTGTAAAAAGACCGCTCCAGCCCCCTCCCGCGGCCGGACCCGCACTCTGAGGGGGTCCTCCGGTGGAAGGGGGCAAGGGCTAGCACAGCCCGCAGGGGCGCTCGTGGGGCGGAGCGGGGCGAGGCGCGGTCACTCACCGGGCGCCGGTTCGGGTCCGGGTCCGAGGCCGGGGCCGGGGCGAGCGGCCAGCGCCAGCGCGGCAGAGAGCAGGGCGAGGCGGGCGGCGGGCGGCGCCATGGACCGGTCAGTGCGGGGCCCCGGGGCGCGGCCCGGGGGAGCAGGGGGAGCGCGGGGAGCCGGGGCCGGCCATGGGAGCGGGACGCGGGGCCCCAACAGTCTGCCCGGCCAGGCCCCGCCCCTCCAGAGGCCCCGCCCCACAGTCCCGCCTCCCACGTGCGGCCCGCCCCCACTCGCCCCACCTCCGCCCCAAGCATGCGCCTCGCCTCCAGCGGAGCCACGCCCCCCTACGCGGGCCCGCCTCGCCCCCCTGCTTGGCCGAAAAGGGGAGGGGCCGCTCAGTACCCCCCCCAGCCCCCATCACGGCCCCGCCCAACTTTTCAGAGGCACCTCTCGTCCCGACCCAAGCATGCGGCTCATCTCCTACGAGGCCACGCCCCTGTCCGCGTGACCCGCCCACGCAACCTGCTCAGACGGCGAGGGGAGGAGCCGCTGAGGCCCTTCGTTATGGTCCCGCCCCCAGAGATCCCCGCCCACCTCCCGTAGGCCCCGCCTCCTCCCCGCCCAAGCACGCCCTACCCTTCTCCAGGACTCCCCCTCCCCGCCTAGGGGCGGGGACGCTCAGTCAAAGCGTCACAAACCCGCCTCCGCGCCCCGGGCAGTCGCCCACTCACGCACCCACTCACCCAGGAGGAGCCGCCTCTCCCTCTAGGGTGGAGCATGCGCACTAAGGCACGGCAAGCTCCCCGCCTACACCAAGCCCCGCCTCTCCACTGCCGAAGGACCCAACCTGGAGGGAGCCTAGACTCCGCCCCCTAGGGGGACGAGCTTCTTCGTTAACCACTCCTGTCTTTCGCTCGGCAAACCTCCAGAGGACGAGCTGACTCTAGGCCCCGCCCATTACATGGAAACGTGATCGCAATTGGTCCGGCCGAGGAGGAGGGGCGGGACAAGCAGGTGATGAGGAAGGGGGCGGTGGAGATGCCTGGAAGGGAGGTGTGGGTGAGCCAGAGCCACCCCAAGCGGAGCAAAGTGGGGGGGAGAGACTACTCTCCCTTCACCCCGCCCCCTGGGCCCAGGAGCGCAAGATGACAGCATCCCTTCGGGTTCATCGCATGTGCTGGGCACTGTACAAAGGTAACACTCCTGACGGGCCCTCCGGGACAGCGCTTTAGGATCGTCGAGGTGCCCGGAGTCACACAGCTGGTAAAGGTCTCTGTCCGAATTTGAACTCGGTTCCTCCCATTCTAACTGGGGAGCTGGCCTGCAGAGCCAGCTAGAGAAAGTACAAAACCTTCCCGAGGTGATAACGGAAGGGAAAGCACTTAGAGACCATCAGGGGTCATCTACGCATCTTAGAGATTGGGAAACTGTGGCCAGAGAGGTTCAAACACGACGGGAACCCAGTGCTACTAAGAGGTCTAGCCCAGTCCAAGGAGAAATCCCCTCTAAACCGACATGTGGGGTGGGCCAGCTGCAGCTCCGACATCTCCAGGGACCAGGAGCGCATGACTTAGCCAGGACAATTGTTTTGGACAATTCGTCAACTTGTCGGGTTCTCCTTTATCACCAGTATTTATTTACTGAGCACTTATGGTGCACCGGGAGGGCACTGCTAAAACCTGAGGACAACAGCAGGCAAAAGGAAGCTGGGAAAGCGGGCCTTTTCTTCCTTCGGGGCTCAGTCCTGGGGCCACCTCCTCCGGGACGTCTTCTCTGATTTCCCTTACACACCTGCAAAGTTCACACTCTTTCGCCTAGAGCAGTTGGTTGGGACCTTTTCTTTGCTGCCGACTCCCCATGGAGCAACCTACATATCTGTGTGTATGAGGTGTCGATACATCCCCATCAGTCAGGTGGCTGATCTCGTATCGGAATGTTTGCAAAGCAAAGATTCATCTCTTGGTGCTGGAAAGTAGATGGAGAAACTGAGATGAAGTCACTTGCATCTGGTCACACAACTGATAACTCCCAGGGGCTAGATTTGAACTCAGAGCCGTCTTGTCTCAGTCCGCCAATAAAGGAATGTAAATTCGCTGGTAGGAATCATTTCATTCTTTGTACGAGTCCCTTGCCAAAGAGAGCACCGTTGTAAAACGCTTAGCACGGTGTCCAGCACTTAGGAGGTACTATATGAAAGTTTATTCTCTTCTCCTTTCCCACTCCCAGCACCTAGTAAATACAGAGCCTGGCACACAGTAGGGCTTATAGAGAAATGAGCATTTATTAAGCTACTACTATGTGCCAGGCTCTGTGCTAAGCCTCGGCGAAATAAAGAAAGGCTCAAAACACCCCTGTGCTCAGGGAGATTACTCTCTAACAGGAGCATGGGAACTACTGGTGCCCCGTCAGTTAGACAAGGTCTAGAAATAGAAGGAAAACTCCTCGAAGGATGATCGATTTCATCTGAAATCTCAGCAGCAGCCCAGGGCAGAGCCTGGCACCTGGTGAGTAGGGTGTGTGTGTGTGTGTGTGTGTGTGTGTGTGTGTGTGTGTGTGGGTGTGTGGGTGTGTGGATGTGTGTTCGTGTGTGTGCGTGTTTAGCACAAGTGGGCTGTTTTTCTTTTAAACTGAAGCCATCTAGTCTCTCTCTTCCCCCCAATCTGGTCTTGGACATCGTCTCGCCCGCGGGCCAAGCAGACTGAGTCTAAACAAAACTCAGGACCAAAGCCCTGGGCAACTCTGGTGCCCGCCCATCCCAGCAGGCAAGGGCACCCAAGCACACCCAACATCTCTCCTGCAGCAGACGGGGGATTTTCCTTTGGATCTGACTAAAACCCCTTGTAATTAGGAGCTAGCCCGGCAGGTTCAAGCCAGGACAGCCCGAGGGGCCGAGGGACCTGCGCAGGTTTCTTTTTAGTGCCTCTGCTCTAGGAGTCTGCCTGACATGTGGCAACCTGCGCCGCCTGGCCCTGGTGCCACGCTCTGGCCGCGTGTGCTGGCACGCAGAGGCTCCTGCTGCCACCGCGCCCCCAGCCTGCTCTCAGGCCCTGACCTAGAAGCACCCCTCAGCTCCCCAAAGCCCTGGACCTGATTGGCTGGGACCTCTATTATTGGCTTCAGCCCACCTCCTATCTCCTCTGCTGTTTCCTCACGCTCAGAATCCCAGCACATCCAGGCACCTCCACGGGTGTCTGGTTCCTTCCACACCTGGCCAAGGTTCCCCTACCGCCCCTCCCCCATCCCAAGCGGGCAACCAGCCTCTTCGCTTGAAATGGGAAGCCCCCTGCATCCCGAGATATCCCATCCCACTCCCAGGCACCTCATATCGTTAGGAACTTTCTTCAGATCAAGCCCTAAATGTTCTTCTTTCTATCTATAGTACAGATTTAGAACTGGAAGGAACTTCAGAGGTCATCTTGTCTAACACCATCATTTTACAGATGAGGAAACTGAGGCCCAGTGACTCGCCTAAGCTTACAGGGACTGAGTGGCTTTCTGCCAGCTTTCTGCCTTTTTTTTGCTGCCCCTCTGCCTAGAAGAATGTGAATTCCTTGGGGAGAAGGAGGTTGGGGCTTTATTTTTATTTCAGTCTTTGTATTACAAGTCCTAGCATAGAGTGGGCACGTAATGCTCGTTGAACTGGATTTCTCCTAGTTCCAACCTTAGGGCCAAAGCAGAACATTTCTTCCCTCTTACCACATGCCCACCACCACAGCCTCTTGACTTTCCTCCATCTCTCTGCCTCTTCCATCCCAGGCTGCCCTAGAACCCATCCAAAACATCCGGGCTTGACTAGTTTACTAGGGTGCCCTCCTTTCTCACCTTCCCTTTCCCATCAACCCAAATGAGCCCTTCAGCCCAGGGAAGGGTAGTGACTAGCTGTCACCACTAGGGGCACCCTTGCTGTTTGCTCACCTGGCTTGGATGAGGAGGAGGTGGACAACTCCATTCCTTCAGGTGACAGGAACAGGCATTACCAGCAGTCCTCCTTCATGGAGCGCTGCCATCTGGTCTATTGAGGGAACTGAGGACTTGCCAGTCACCCGATGGCTGCACCCTTAGGTCTCTAGTTCTAACGGGCCACTATGTAGCGCAGTGGACAGTTCTAGAGGCCCGAGGGCCTGAGTTCAAATACGACGACGTGACAAACGTCTGGACAACTCCACTTCTAGAGAGCAGGAGCTGGCTTGACTTTACTGTTTGCATCCCCAGCCCTTGGACACTTTATGGTGCTTAGTAAACACTTAGTAAATAATCCTTCATCCACAAGACAGTCCTATAGTCCTTGAAATACTTGAAGACAACTCTCCTGCTGCTCCATCTCTATCCTATCTGAACTCTCCTGTCCTCTCCCAACTGTCCCTTCTCCTTCTCCTTTCCCAGTCTTCTCCTTCTCCTTTCCCCTTCTCTCTTTTTCCTCCTCTCCTCTCCGATCCTTTTCTCTCCTCCTCTCCTCTCCTTTCCCCTTCTCTCCCCTCCTCCTCTGTTTTTTTCTCTCTATCTCTCCCATCCCCTTCCCTCCTCTTGCCTCTCTTTTTCTTGGTCTCCAGGCTAACCATCCCCCATTCTTTCACCCAATCTTATGTCCTCCCTTTCTTCCTCTTTCCCAAACTGCCTTCCCAGTTTGAGTGCCCTCACTTTAGGTCTGGATTAGTCTAGGGGTATCCTAGATGATCAATACTGGATCTCCACATTACACTATTGCATATATAATCTTGTTTAAACATTTTTTCACTGTGTTCTTTTCTGTCCAAAGACCTATGTTGACTTCTAGTAGCAGCCAATAGAAATTCCCCATCCCGTACTCTCTTGTCCATAGAATCTCTGAGGTGGAAGAGACTTCAGAGGCTGTTGAGTTCAGTCCAGTCCAGTCCAGCCTCTGCCTGGAGCCCTTCAGCACTGGGGAGGAGTCTCTTCTCTAAGGCTGGCTCTTTTTGTTCGTTCGATCTCCCTGGGACATGAATTCCCAACCCTTTGTCATCTTGTTCACGGTCCCAAAGTCTCACTGTCCTTCCAACACCCTTCCAACACCCTTTGCTTTAAAAAGCAAAGAGGATGTAAGTTCAAGTTCTGGTCATGCCTGGTGATTTTGGCATCCAAAGCAATCAAAGCATCCTCAGATCAACTCTTGGAAACAAATTTAGATGTGTGGGTGGTTGGAGACCTTGAATGTTGGCACACAAAGTACCATGGGAAGTGGGGAAGTTAGGACCCAGGTCTCCATCCTGTGAGGGAAACTAAGTCACAAGATATCATGAAGCCCCAGCTCCAGAGATCAGCAGCAGTAAAGGGAGGTAGTCAGGGCTGACTGGCCCAGAAAGGAGCCTGCCTGGTTTGCAAATGAGCTATGGGAAGGAGGGTGGGAAAGCCCAGCTTTCTATTTTAATTAACTGGTCCTATTAATTATTTGCTCATCTATAAAATGAGGGGATTAGACCGGATGACCCCAAAGATCACTTCCAACTCTAAATCTATGGGCCTAATTCGATGCTATGCAGAGTGGTTAAGTGAAGGAGCAATAATCCATTGCCTACCATGTGCCAGGGACCATCCAAAGCACTGGTACAGTGGTGTGGCAAAAGGGGTCGAGAGTTGGGCTGGGAATCAGGATAATCAGGGTTCAAGTTCCAGGTCTGACGGACTGGTTGTGTGGCCCTAGGCAAGTCCCTTTTCAGGGGCTAATTTGTATTGACCTAGGGGACTGTCTCATTAGGGATTCTCATACCAGTGAAATCCCAGGCCTAGACAAAAAAAACAAAAAACAAAAAAACCACTAAATTCATGTGTTTCTACCTTAATGATCAACAAACCTTTATTAAGCACCTTCTGTGCCAGGTACTCTGCTACCTGCTGAAAAAGTAAAATGTTGTCAGAGCCCTAATTTCAGCACCTTGGCAAGAGCTCTAAATGGCCACCCTTAGGTATGGCTCTGGAACTTGAGAAGACTTCTCCCCTACACCCAGGGTCTCCATTTCCTTAACTGTAAAATGAGGGGGATTGGCCTAGATGGATCTTTAAGGGACCTCCCAGCCCTGACATCTCCTGTTTTAAGTTTCCTTCTAGCTCTGACATCCTCTGTTCTAAGGCCCCTCCCAGCACTTATTCCCATAGTGACAACTAGATTTCCTTTTACTTCTTATAACATACTCTTCTAGGTAAGCCTGGCATTGAGCCATTCCACATACAGTTTCTTGTGGGTCAGAGAAAATATGCTAATGCAAATCCCACCAAATTCACCCTGTCCCCTCCTGACCTCTCTAGAAGGTCAGGAGCCCATCAGGTTCTCTTCTGTCCCTCTCCCCACCCCTAGAAGAATCAATGAACAACTTCAGGGTAGGGATTGTTTTGTTTTTACTCCATCACTGATATCCTAGCTGTGTGACCCTGGACAAGTCATTTAACTTCTCAGTACTCTAGGCATGTCCCTTAGGTGCAAAGGAGTCAAACAACCGTGGCAGGGAAGTTTGCCTTCCTCAGGCTCTCTTAGTTCTAGGGAGATTGTCATTTGCCTCTTTTTATATCTCCAGAGCTTAGCACAGTGACTGTCACATAATAAGCACTTAATCAATGCAAGTTAATAAGTGACCAATGAAATCACAGACCCAATCCATATCCAGATGCTCCCCCTACCACCATCACTCTGTAATCTCTCCTCATTGGAAATTCATTCAATCCAAAATTTTCACTCAATAGTTTTTGAGTTATGCCTGATTCTGGATTTTCTGGGCAAAGATATTGGTGTTATTTCCTTCTCCAGCTCATTTTACAGATGACGAAACTGAAGCAAACAGGGTTAAATGACTTGCCTAGTGTCACACAGTTAGCAAGTGCTTGAGGTCATATTTGAACTCAGGAAGATGAGTGTTCTTGGCTTCAAGCCCAGCGTTCTGTGCACTATGGCACCATCAATCCAAATTTATCACTGAGTCAAGATTCAAGTAGCTGCTTTGAGCTTACCTAGCCTTAATCACTGAATGGGTGTTGCCTCAGACAATGGGAGACTTGGGAAAGACCTTAGCTTAAAAAGGCCAAGGTCTCCCACTGCATCCTGGGTCATCTCCAGTCATCCTGATCTATATCTGGCCACTGGACCCACATGGCTCCAGAGAAGAGAGTGAGGCTGGAGACTTTGCACAGCCCTACCTCACTTAAATCCAATTCATTGGCACTTCATGGCAACATCTTCCTGATGTCATGGTCCTCTCCAAGAAGGAAAGACAAACAACTGCTATTAGAATCTCTCAGGACATGCTTCCTTGATGAGTTCAGTGCCTGGCTCACAATCCTTCTCTCCTACCTTCATGCTAAGGGACTTCTTAACATACATATAGAAACTCCCTCAAATGCCTTCACTTCCCACTTCCTCTGCCTCACATCTATACGGTGAGCTAGATGGCTGTACCCTTGATGAGCTTGTCATCAACCACAAACATTCCACTTCCATGTTATTAACTTGGAAATTCTCTGAGCAGATCACAATCTTATCATTCCACCCCTCCCCCTGCTTTGCAACTCCTAATTGTAGCTCATTCTCCTCAGTCACCTTGACTTCTATTGCTTCCACTGGGTTTTTTACTCAAACATCTATCCATCCTACACTGGCTACCCTAGAACCATTCTTTCCCCACTGACCACCCTAGAACCATCTGTACCACACTAGTTATATTCTCCTTCCTCCCTCATATGGATCTAATATGATATAATTCAATTCTATACTGTCCCTACATGCTATTATGTCTTGCCAAACCATAATCTTGTATTATTCCCCACCCCTCACCCCAAGCTGTTGCCTTCCCTCTGATTCACCTGCTGCTCAAGAGTAGGGAGCAAGTCAATAAACCATGTTGACTGTGGATCCAATACAAATTCATGATATATAAACTCACTGGGCCCTCACTGCCACAAGGCAATCCTTCTACCACCCTTCTCTATCTAATTCCCCATCCTACTCATGGCATCAGCTTTTCCAAATCTTTTTATCCTTCCCCAGACTTCCTACAAACTTCTCCCTCCCATTTCTCTCTTACCTGAGAATCCCATGTTTCATTGGAAAAACTGGGGTCACTTTCTGAGAGCTCCCTCTTCTTCCATCACGCTCTCACCTCCTTCACCCCTATCCCTCAATCTTTGCCAAAGCAAACCCCTCTTCCTGCACAAGCAATCCCATCTCATCCCATCTTCTCCAGCAGACGAGTCCCTCCATCATCCCCATCCTCTCATTTATCTTTAGGCTCTCCATGTTCCTTGGCTACTTCTCTGCTGTCTACAGGGGCAGCTGGTGAAGTGAACAAAGCATTAAGTCTAGAGTCAGGAAGACCTGAGTTCAAATCTGACCTCAGATACTTCCTAGCTATGTGACCCTGGGCAAGCTACTTCACCTCTGACTGCCTCAGTTTTCTCAACTGTAAAATAGGTATAATGACAGCATTTCCTTAGTTCCAAGGTTGCTGTATGGAACAAATATTTGTAACAGTGCCTGGCTTATAGTAGGTATTATACAAATGCGTATAAGCATGTTCATGTTCCTAAAAAAACTCTCTGGGCAGCTAGGTGGCACAGTGGAAAGAGAGCACCAGGCCTGGAGTCAGGAAGACCTGAGTTCAAATCCAGCCTTAGATACTTCCTAACTGTGTGGCCCTGGGCAAGTCACTTCACTTTGTTTATCTCAGTTTCCTCATCTGTAGAATAAACTGGAGTAGGAAATGGCAAACCACTCTAATATCTTTGCCAAGAAAACCCCAAATGAGGTCACAGAGTGTCAGACGTGACTGAAAAATTACTATATACACATATGTGCAGATACACATAGGTGTACGCACACACATGTGGCCACATAGCTATGTATATACATGTACAGTGCATGTGTACACATGCACATACACACATATGTGTGTACATATACATGCATGCATCTCTATAGCTCTTCCTTGATATCACTGTTCCTGTCAGCTCTCATCCTATGTGTGTATCTACTCTCCAAAGTCACCAAGGATCTCTTCATTCACAGACCTAATGAATGACCTTTTCTCAGTTCTCATCTGCAGCTTCTCACACTGTGGATCTTGTTCGTAGGTTTTCCTGGCACTGCTGGTTCTTCCTCCCCTACCTGTCCGCCCACTCCTGGTATCATGTGCCTCATCTCCCTCTCTGTTTAGTTAACTGTGGGCGTCCCCTCATCCTCCCTCTCTGGTTCCTCTCCTTTTATCCCTCAGATCTCACCTGATGAACTCATCAGCTCCCACAGGTTCAGTGATCATTTCTGGGCAACACTTTGAGATCCATTTATCTAACCCTAAACTCCCTCCCATGCTCTAGCCACCCTGCTCTGGGGCAAGCCCTCATCTCTGCACACTTGAGCTATTGCAATAGCCTCATTAGGAGGGAGGGTCTTCCTGCCTCAAGTCTCTCCCTTCTACAGCCCATCCCCCATTCATAGTTGTCAAACTGTCACTCCCCCACTAAATAAACTACAGCAGCTTAGAAATCAAATAGAAATTCTGTCTTTTAAAGCCCTTCAAAATCTTGTTCCTTTTTATCTTTCCTGTTTCCACACAACTCTCCGTGTATTCTTTGAGTCTCGTCTTATTTCTTTTCTCTTGACCTCAGTTTCCCCATATGTAAAATGAGGGGTTTAGTCTTGATCAGAGGTCAGAAAATGAGGACGACAACCCTTCTGAGGATAGCCCAAACTGGATTAAACTGTAATGGGGAAATATTTAATAAAATAAATAAAAATGCAACAGAACATAGATAATGTGAATGTGTGGTTTTCTTTGTCAAGTTGTAACCTGCAGAGATCCTTATGTATTACTTAGTGGCAGTCATTAATACTTGAGTTCAACACCAGTGAGTGAGGTTGTCTCTGAGAATTTCTTTGGACTCCAGATCTACAATCCTAGGGCAGCTAGGAGATACCACAGGGCAAAGAGTGCCAGGCCTGAAGTCAGGAAGACATCCTCCTGGGTTCAAATGTGGTCTCAGACACTTACTGATTGGGTGACCCTGGGAAAGTCACTTAACCGTGTTTGCCCCAGTTTCCTCATCTGTAAACAGAGCAAGAGAAGGAAATGGCAAACCAATTGCTCCAGTATCTTTGCCAAGAAAACCCCAAATGGGATCATAAAAGGTCAGACATGACTCAATCACAAAAAAACCATTAATATGAGTTCCTTTTATTATCATTTTCATTCATTTTAAGTCATTGTTTATATTATTCTCCTTTCTTCATTGTATATCATTTTATAAAATCTTTATATGTTTCTCTGATTTCCTCATTTACCACACTGTGTAGATGATATAATAATATTCCAAAATATATATATGTATGTATATATATTTTGGAATATATATATATATATACATATATAAAACTTTATTTAATGTTCCTCAATCAATGGGCACCTACTTTTTCCCTTTTTTTGTTATCACAAAAATGTTGTTACATTTTTTGGGCTTTAAAAAAATTTATATAATAAATTCAACATACTACCTTCAAAGCTATCCTGTTTGTCTGTAGTTCTCTCTGAATTTCTTTCTATGCATTTTAAAAGATGTTTCAATGAACTTCTTACATTTTTCTTCTTTTGGGGGGTGAATTAACACCATGACCAGCTTCCTCCCTGCCTCCTACACGTTATCCTCCTCAAACAGAAAGTGAAAAATAAATCCTTGCCACAAGCAAGCATAGTTAAGTAAAATAGATTCTTGGTCCACGTCCAAAAATATCTCTTTCTTTCTACACCTTAGTCCATCACTTTTCCATCAGGATGCACGTTACATGCATCGTCATTGGCCCCCTGCATTCATCAGAGTTCTAAAGTCTTTCAAAGTTGTTTTTCTCTATCATGTTACCACTCTATAAATTACCTTCCTGGTTCAGTTTACTTTACTCTGCATCAGTTCATACAAGTCTTCCCAGGTTTCTCTGAAACTGCATTTTTTCATCACTTTATTCATTTTTCTTCTTGTTGGGTTTTTTTTTTTTTGCTATTAACAAGCATTTTAAAATCAATCTATCCTTCCGACCTCTGCCTCCATCACTAAAAATTTTTTTTAAGAAATATTACCAATAAATGATGAAACCCTCAAGACATAGTTGCCTGGTCCAGGAAAACAAATGCCCACATTGGCCACGTCCAAAAATGTGTCTCTTTGGCATTTTGAGTTCATCATTTCTCTGTCAGGAGGGGAGTGCTCTGTTTCATCTTCATTCTCTCAGGCTCATGACATATCTTTGCGCTGACCAGAGTTCTAAAGCCTTTCCAAGCTGTCCTTCGCCATCGTCATCATGGTGGAAATTGCTTTCCAGGTTCTGCTGTTTTGCTCTGCATCAGTTCAAGGAGTTTCCTTTGAAATGGTCCATTTCACCCTTTGTCATGACAAAACAGCATTCCACTCCATTCATACACCACAGGACAGGAGGTGCTTTTAGTTTCCAGTTTTTGCTTACAACAAAAAGAGATGCTGCTCTTTCATGATTTCTTACAGTAATATTAATTCTTACAATAGTTACAATAATATTATGGCTACAATGCAACAAAAATATGATAAATACAAAATAAATAAACACAAAATACAATAAACACAATAGAAATAAATTTACAATATAATAATAACTATAATTAATTCTTACAATAATATTAATAACAGATAACATTTATCATGCTTACTATGTGCCAGACACTGTGCTAAGAGCTTTATAATTATTACCTCATTTCATTCACCAAACAACCCTGAGATATAGGGGTTATTATCCCCATTTTACAGATGAGGAAACTGAGGCAAAGAGAGTTAAGTGATATGCCCAGAGTCACACAGCTAGTAGTGTCTGAGGCCAGATTTGAGTGCAGGTCTTCCTGACTCCAGATCCATTCTTCGACTGATAGGAATTTCCTTAGTTTCTAGTTTTTTTGTTTTTTTTTGTTTTGCTACAACAAAAAGCTCTGCTATAAATATTTCTTGTACAAATGGGTCCTTTTCCTCTTACTTTAATTTCCTTGGTTATAAACCTACTAATATTATCATTGGTTCGAAGGCTATACACAGGTTGGTGATGTTTGGGGCTCTAGTTTCAGATTGCTTTTCCAGAATGACAGGAGTTATTCACGCCGTCTATAGCTCGTTGATGCACGTGTTGATGCATGTGTTGATGCATCTGTCTTTCTGTAGCCAGCCTCTCCAGCAATTCTTGTTTTTTCTTCTGTTGTTATCTTTGTCAGTTGGACAGGGCTGAGATGGAACCTCCAGGTTTTCGTTTGAGTTTTTCTAACGGGGATTTGAGGGTATTTTCAGTTTGTCTATTGCTAAGCCTGGATATCTACCTTGGAGAACTGTCTGTCCTTACCTTTGATTATTTACCTCTTGGCTAACTCCCTCATTTTACAGAAGAGGAAAACTGAGCCCTAGGAAAGTTATATGACTTGCCCAAGGTCACAGTGAAATAAATATAAGAATTAGGATTTTAATTGATTGGAAAATACATCTATCCTAACCCTAGTATCATCATCCTCTCCTAATATACAGCTACAAATTCCTTAGAAATTTCTATTATTTGGAAACAGGGCATGCCTCTTAGAAACAGCAGCTAGGTGGTGCAGTGGATAGAGCACCAGCCCTGAGTTAGGAGGACCTGAGTTCAAATGTGACCTCAGACACTTACCAGCTGTGTGACCCTGGGCAAGTCACTTCACCCTGTTGGCCTCAATTTCCTCATTTGTAAAATGAGCTGGGGAAGGAAAGGGCAAACCATTCCAATCTCTTTTTCAAGAAAACCCCCAAATGGGGTCAAGAAGAGTCAGACAGAACTGAAATGACTCAACCACAAAATATCTCATAGAAAGACATTAGAAAGGCAGTATAACACAGAAACCCTACATCACATTGTTTTCTCTTTCAGGGATAGGGCAGGAGAGAGAGGGAAGGAAGGAGAAATTTTGGAACTCAAAATGAAAAAAAAAACGTTAAAAATTGTCTTTACATGCAATTGAAGAAGAAATATATATATATATATATATATATATATATATATATATTTAAAAGGCAGCATAGCACAGTGATTTTGTGCTGGATGGGGAGTCAGAAAGCAACACTAACTGTGTGACCTCAAGCAAGTCAATTAACCTCTCTGAACCTTAGTTTCTTTATCTGTAAACTTGAAATTATAATAACCCCGTTCCTCTAAAATTGTTGTAAGGATGAAAAATGAGATGAAGGAGAGGGAGTTTGGTCTGGTGGATAAAGAGTGGGCCCTGGAGTCAGACACAGACTGGCAGTGTGACCTTAGCCAAGTCACTTAACCTTTAGGTGCTCTAGGAAACTATCCGACTATAAGGTGCGGAAGAGCGTCTGACCTGCTTTTCTAGAGGGAGTTCTCCCTACCAGTGAAGTCATGGGTTAGGGAACACAGTCAGAAACAGACAGAGAGACGGAGACAGAGAGATGGGGCAGAATGTATGTTAGATCTGAAAATGTCATTTATCAGTTCGGTTAACATGTGTAATCAAATGAGTTAACCCATGCAAAGCGCTCTGCAAATCTCCATCTCAAACTGGCTGTTCCTTGGGAAGGCCAGTTTTTCTGAGCATTCAGCCAGTTTTGCCCATGAAAGAATAGGCCCCAGGCTCATCCGTGTGTGACTAAACTCACTCCCGCCTCCTCCCCTCCCACCCCCCATCCTGTTAAAGCCTCTCCAAGATGAAAAGCCTGCACAGGTGATGGAAACATTGCATACATGGCTAAAAATACAGTAGAGACTGTCTAGGTCACGGCGCTTAGCTGTCCAAGGTCTTCTCTTCAGCTGCTTGGTCCCCGACAGGGTCAGC
This sequence comes from Bettongia penicillata ogilbyi, assembly GCA_023548195.1. Taxonomy (NCBI): domain Eukaryota; kingdom Metazoa; phylum Chordata; class Mammalia; order Diprotodontia; family Potoroidae; genus Bettongia; species Bettongia penicillata. The sequence continues at coordinate 7,086,215 of JAJHZJ010000063.1, read as the reverse complement.
CTCCTGGGGGATCCATTTCAGCGGCTCCCACGTGGAAGCTTTTCAGAGCTTTATTTCATGGAAAGAGTGAGAAATAGTGACTACAGCAAGTCTGGGGTGGAGGTCTTCCATCCCTGAGCCCAAGGGAAAAACAACAGTTTTCATCTGCTAGAGGCAACCCGAGCCTTGTGGTCATGTAAGGGCTGGGAGAGATCCAGAAAGGGCCTGCCTGGTTGTCTACTGGGGCTTACTCAGGGGCCAGGCATGGAAAGCCAGAAGATATCAAGGTTATGGGAAGTCTCCCCACCCCCATCCACTCCATGTAATTCCAGTATTGGCTAGCTCCCCATTCCAATCCATCATTCCCACTGTTGCCCAGCTGAGCCTTCTCTCACATACAGATCTGGTCACGTTCTCTGGCTCAAATATTTCTCCCGTTTCCTTCTCGCTTTCATGACAAAATTCAGGCTGCTTTTAACTATGGTCAAAGGCTCCCTACACTCTGGCATGTCTGCCTTTCCTACATTATTCAGTAGAACAAGCATTTACATAGGGCTTGTTCTGGATCAAGCAGTAGGCTCGGTAAAGATGTAAAGACAGCCCTCAAAGAATTCCATTCTACTCCAAACCTGATCTCACTTCTGAAGTTAGAACTGGCCTTCTTTGAAACTGGCTATGTCATCCCCAAACCACTTTCCCACCTCCGTGCCTTTGCTCAACACCTTCTCTCTTGGTGACTGAATGGCCATCCTTCCTTGAACAGACATGATTTTATTAGTGGAAATGTCACTAAAGAAGATGCATTACCACCTGCTTTACTGCCAAACCATAAAGACCCTGGGCTTTGCTCTGGAACATAGAGGTAGATCCTTCTACATGCTCTGCCTCCCTCATTAGAGTAAAAACTTCCTGAAGGCAGAATCTAACTCCTTATATCTTTACTGCTTAGCACAGGTCTGTGAATTAAGTAAACACTTAATAAATATCCCAGTCAAGTCATTTAATCTCTATCTGCCTCACTTTCCTCACTGTAGAAGACAGGTAACAACAGCCCCTACCTCAAGGCATGGCTGTAGGTATTTGCAAACCTTAGGGTGTTCTCTAAATGTTTATGTTTATTTTTTTCATTCATTCTTTCAAAGTCCAGCTCTAATGCTGTTGTCTCCTCTGACAGAACTCCCTTCCGTCCTCACTGTATGTGTCTCATCTCTTTACTAGACTCGGAGCTTCCTATGGGCATCATCTCCTCTGGACTGTCTGTTCCCTGGCTCCAAGGATAGAGTTTTTTGCACCAAGAGGCTGGCACTAAGAAAGAGTCCAAACATCCAGGAATAAGAAGGGGAGAGTCCTCTGCCCTGCCCAGACCACTGGGTTCAGAGCTCTGGGTACAGTCCTGGGCATGTGGTTAGGGAAGGGCTCAGACAAACTGGACAGAGTCCAAAGGCGGGCAGGCCTAGAATCCCTGTCCTAAGACCATGAGTGCAAGGAAGTGGAAGTGTTTACCCCTGGATGTAGCTTGCTTTCTATGGATTTGTTCTCATGTTGTTTCTCCCACTGGTTCAGAAGCTTTTGGAGGGTAGGGATTGTCTTGCCAGGGCTTAGCACAGTGCCTGGCACACAGTAGGCATTTTAAAAATGTTTATTCAATTGATTACTCCTCATCCCCCCCCCATCTCTGTTTATTTATGAGCTTACAAAGTGTCAGGCAATGTGCTAAGAGACAAACAGAGCGGAATGGTCTCTGCTCTCACATTGTAATAGATAGGGGAGCAGTGGCCACGAAGTCTTGGTCAGGGGAATCTAGAGGCAGTGCTGCCATGATCTATATAGAGAGCAGTCAGTGACTGTGTCCTTTCCAGATCTGATATGGTCACTGTGTCCAGAGCCAGGAATGGGAAGCAGAGTGAGGAAGGGCTTGTCCGTAGACACTGGCGGCTGATCTGTGGGTTGGCTGGCTGGTTGGGATGGATTCTTAGGGCCAGCAGCAGACTTGATGGGCCAAGCAGGGCAGTCTGCCCTCAATCACCAATGAACTGGGCTGGAGTGCCAAGGCTCAAGGGATTCACTTCTCCAGCATGGGGACAATCCAGGTGCTCTGGAGACACCTAAAGTTTAGAGCCAGAAAAGAAGAGAGACACAATTTGGATCAAGATCAAGGTGAGTCAGGGCCAGAACTGGAACTAGAACCTAAGTCCTCTGATTGACTCTATAAAACTCTCTCCCAGACAGTCCCATCTGGGGCCACAATTGACCTATTCCTTTTTTGCGGGGAGGGGGGTGAGGAACAGAGGCTCCTGACCTCATGACCTCCCTGTCAGATTTTGGTTCTGGGATCTTTGTCCCAGAGGGGACATTTCTCTCCTACAGGCCAGTGAGACACAGAGACACATTCAGAGCAAAAGTGTAGGCTGGTCCTACCTGACTGGAACAGTCTCCTCACCCCTTTCCCCGATAACCTTCTATGCCTTCATATTTCAATGCCTTTCTATTGTTAAGAGGCAGAGAACAGAAAGCACCCTGGAAGTGGAATCAGGAGAGATCTAAGTTCAAATCCCACCTTGGGTGCTGTGACCAAGCAAATCTCTGAACCTAAATTTCAGTTTGACCACCTGTAAAATGATGATTATAATACTTTATAATAATACAAGTTTATACAGATTATAATAATACAAGTCAACGTTGATTAAGCTCCTACTATATGCCAGACATTGTGCTAAGTGGGGAGGATACAAAGACAAAGGACAGTCCTTCTCCTCCTCTCAAGGAGCTCACAGTCTATGGGGATAACAACGAGTAAATAATGAGTCATTATCGAGTAGGAATAGAGTGTTGGCCTTAGAGCCAGAAAAAGCCCCAGACACGAACATCATCCTTTCAATAACTCAGATACTTTACTAGTGCTGAGTTTCCTCGTAGCAGGCACTAGTCCACTAGGTGGTGCTAGAATGCCAGGTTTGAAATCAGAAGACACAAGTTCAAATGCAGCCTCAGATATTTAGCAGTTGTGCGACCCTGGGCAAGTCACCTAGCCTCAGTTTGCTCAGCTCTAATAGTGGGGGAAATGATCGCACACGTTTAAAAAAAGTTTTTAAAGTGAAGTGCTTTGAAAACTTTAGAATACTACAGTATTGTTAGTATCATTTACTAAGATAGGTATAGACTGCAGTAAGAAGGTGCCACTCGATTCAAAAACCTTTCATTATAATTGGTCCGCTACCTCCTCTTTCTCCAATTAGCTTGTACATGCCCAGAGGGAAGAGACAATATATGTAACATATGCATGCATGTATGTATGTATATATATATGCCCTCATACATACATATGTTAACAAATGTCAACCACAAATATTTCTATATGCAAAGATAAGAAAAAGGTAGGAAACTATCAACTTTAGCTACATACATAGTGGATGTTACATTTAACACATTAGTAACAAAATTATCTGCTTATAATGTAACAAACATTAAGTGTCTACTGTGTGCCTGACACTGCTAAGCGCTGGGGACAAGAAAACGAAAATATCAACTTTAATTACATACAGCTTTTAGATGGATGTTCCATTGTGGCACCACTCTCACCAACCCCTCCACTCCACCCCTATCTCTCTCCTCCCCGAAGTGAAATTCATCCCTCATAATAAATAAGTACAAGCGAGAAAAAAACCCCAAATCTTACATGTGCCCTTTATGAAAACACACACCCTCCTTTCTGTGCTCCCAACCTCCAGCTCTCTGCCATGTCCTGAATCTTCTGGAGTCATGAATGGTTACTGCACTGGTCAGACTTCTTAATTCTTTCAAAGTTGTTATACATGATTTACAGTATCTCAGAAAGTTTTCTTTCCTGTCTGTGTGCATCAGTTCATACAAGGCTTCCCAGGTTTCTCTGAATCCAGCAGGGGCAATATCTTTCATTTCACACATAGTCCTTAGCTGGCACAGAACTTGCTCCACAGTCCGTACTAGGCATACTCCTTGTAGGTTTCTTCATCTGCAAAGATTGGGGAATTCTAAAAGAAACTTTTCAAGCTCCTGTGGATTCAGAGTTTGCACTTAGAGGCTGGAAGATAAGTGTGGGGTCTGGAGTCAGGGGACAAGCCCAGTTCTACATTTCCTAGTTTGGTGATTGTGATGAGGGAATCACAGCAACTCTCAAAACCTCAATTTCCTCATCTGTAAAATAGGAATAGCAACTGACCTTTCAGGGTTGTTACATGGAAAGTCCTTTGTAGACTTGAAAGTACTCTATAAAAACAAAAAACCCCAACAAGGATTAACAGCAAGGAAAGTACTTTACAAAGGTGAATTATTTTCCCAGTCTAAACTTTCTGGGCTGCTAGGTGGCACTGCAGAGCACAGATGCCTACTAGCTGTGTGACCCTGGGTAAGTCACTTCACTTCTGCCTGCCTCAGTTTTCTCATCCGTAAAATGGGAGTGATAGTAGCCCCTATCTCTTGAGGTTGTTGTGAGGAGAAAAATAGTAGATTTTTAATGTGCTTTGCAGACCTTAACAGTCTCTATGAATGCTGGTTGTTGGTGAGAGCTTATTATGGATAAGGCACTATAGGGGTCACTGAATGATACCAGTCATGGACCCACTCCTCAAGAACTTAAAATCTTGTCCAAGAGACCATACTGTGTCTCCCTCATAAAACAATGTAATGGTAGTAATAGCTATATGCACTCTAAGGGTTTAGAAAGTGCTTTCCAAGCGTTATCTCATTTGGTCTTCACAACAGCACTAGGAGGACAGGGCTATTATTTTTATTCACATTTTACAGATGAGGAAACTGAGGCAGACAAAGATGAAGTCATTTGCCTAGAGTCACACAACTAGTAAACATCCTGTGCTTAGCACAGCATCTGGTACATAGTAGGAGCATGATAAATGCTCATTGATTGGGGCTGAATTTGAACTTGGGTCTGACTCTAGGGGCCAGTACCTTCTCTACTGGCTGCCTCTATGTGAACACATACATATGTATGCATGTATGTGTGTATACATGTATGTGTGCATGTGTGTGTGCACACAACATATATACACATATATGCATATACACACCAAGCCAGGGCAATGTGGTGAGTAGGGAAGACCTGGGAGAGAATCCCCAGATATATTGCATAAGCTTCTCTGAGCCTCAGTTTCCTCCTCTGTAAAATAAAGGGGTGGGACCATATGGCCTCTTTCAACTCTAAATCTTCTAGATTCAAGACCTGCTTGTGACCCAGAGCAGCTAAGTTACTGGGGTCGAATCACTTTGTGTACCCTAGGGCACCCTCTGCCCTGTGGAGTCTACACTGAGGGAGGGGGCTGCCACATTAACATCTCTAGCCAGATGTTGGAGACATAGGCTCTGGGTGACTGGATTGCTCTCACTCATGGGCTCCAGCCCCCCACTGCCTTTCAGACATCTCAAACTGTGTCTTTCCGGCCCCTCAAACCCAGCCCTCTTCTTACTGTGAAGGGCCCCAGCATACTCCCAGTCACTAGACTTACCACCTCCGTATCATCTTCTCCTCTCACCTTCTCCCAGTGAGTTCCCAGATTTTGCAGTCTCACCTTCCACAATATCCCTCAGATAGGTCACCCTGGTTCAGACCCTTGCCCCCTCACCTGGACTGTGACAACAACTTTCTGATGGGTCTTCCTGCCCTAAGCTTCTCCCCTCTCTAACAACCCTTAGAGATCATCTACTCTAACCTTTCCCCCTCAAAATTCAGAGGAGGAAACTGAGGCAGAGAGGGGAAAGTGAATGACCCATTCACCCAGTGAATGGACCCTGGACAAGAGCTCAGGAATGAACTATCTGGTTCAACTGCATTAGGATTAGAGATGAACCTAGCAGCGTGCCTCAGTCTACCTAGGAGAGGCTTTGTGGAGATAGTACAACAGATGGAGGGAGAGGGAAACCTCTAGGGGGCCCAAAGTGGATAAAGTGTGGCTGACTTTGGAGTTAGGAGAGCCCAGGTTCAAATCCTGCCTTGGGCACTTACTAGCTATGTGACTCTGACACAAGTCATCACCCCTGTCTGCCTCAGTTTCTTCATCTGTAGAATTAGGATGATAACAGCACTTTCCTCTCCAAGTTGTGAGAATTAAATAAGACAATATTTGTGACCCTGAAAGCACTGCATAAGTGCTACCTAGTGTTATTATGAAGCCCCGGAAAGATGACGAAAAATGGAGTTCCCAGAAAGAAAACAGTATTGAGTGGGTGGCACAAAGAAGGAGTTTCCTGCAGGCTCTTCTGTCTTAACTTCTGCAGATGAAACCTCCTGGTCTCTGGTCAGCCTGGGGGCCCAAGGGGATATTTATAAATAGGCAGCCAGTGATGCGCAGGTAACTAGCGATCCAGGATTATCTGGCCTTGAAAGGGAGCTGGGCCTTCCCCAGCTCCAGACGGTAGCAAACCATCCTCTCCGACCTCCCTGGGGTGGGGCTGGGTGACCGCTGCTGAATGGGTCCCCTTGTTCTCCGGAGCGCCAGCTCCCCCCACCCCGTGGGCCAATCCACTTTGGGCCCCGTCGCTGTCTGCCCGCAAGTTTGCAATCTGCTCCAGCGACAAGGCTTGTTGAACATTCAAACAGACAACATGTGGGGCTCCGAAGGGAGCCTGCCAGGAGCAGACTACATTTTTCCATCCCTCCTGTTTCTCCACCCCTCTCAGGAGTCAGCCTCCTTAGGAGCTCAGCTTTGTCAAGAGCCCAAACCACCAACACGACCAAGACCTGATAAGGACTGTCTGCCTTGCGTAAGGCTTCTCTGGGAAGTCTTTGTTCTGGTTTCAAGCCCTCGACACCCTGTAACTCAATTCTAATTAGTGCATTTGCTAAGGGGTAGACAAGAAAACCACATTCCAGGAGGGATAGAGGAACCTCAGAAATACACAGGGAGAGGCCAGGGGCCACCCAGCTCCCAAGGTGTTCCTTCAATTAATGGGACTCTGATGGCCCTAGCAACGCTTTTGAGGTAGTTTTTAAAATGGCACCATCTTTCCTGACACGCAGGAGATCCTGAGGAGCTGGAAGGGGCCTTGGAGGACATCTCGGATAAAATCTCAACCTTGCTTCAGTCATGGATCCATTTGAGTCTGGACCCTTCCTCACAGTCATGCTCATAAATGTATCAAATGTATAGGAATCCAAAGGAAATGAATTATATTGAAATATATATGGAGAAAGACATATATAGTTAATTAGCAAAAATGTTTTTAAAAGTTCACAGATCCCAGGTTAAAGACCCCCAGCTCTGGTCCCTCACTCTCATCTCACATGTAAAGAAAGGGATAGTGGATAAAGTGTCATTAACAGTTCAGCCTCAGTTTCCTCAGCTGTAAAATGGAAGTAATAGTAGTATCTACTTCCCAGGAAGGATCAAAAGATATGGAAAGCACTTTACAAACTTTAATACACTATATAAATGCTAGTGCTATTGCTATTATGCTGGGAGGAAGCTCAAAGTCCATCTGGTCCATTCCTCTAGTTTTACAGATGGAGAAACTGAGGCCCAGCCAAGGTCTAAAGGTTGCTCGGTCTAGAGCTAAGACTAGGGGCCATCCTAGTCCTCCTACCCCCTTATTCCAAAGAGGTCAGTTTGTCCAATGTTGGGATTTGAACTCAGGTCCTCTGCTTTCCATCCTAGGTTCCATATTGCTTCTTGCGCTTGAGTAGGTTTTCCATGTGACTCTTTCAAAGTGGATCCAACTAACTTGTATGTGGAAATCTTGACAAGTCCATTTGAGCAGGTAACTCCAGAGTTTTAGAGCAGGCTGGATGAGACCTTAGCAATTGTCCTGTCTCTCATTTTAGAGAAGTAGACACAGAGACCCAGAGACGTCTTAACTCAAGACTGTTAGGAATGGGAAGATGCTGAAAGATCTAGTCCAACGCCTTCAGGTCAACCCTTGAGGAAACTGAGGGCAACAGAGGTGAATAGGCTTGCTCTCAAGGTCATACAGCAATGGACCAGGTCTACATCACTGGAGCTTCCGACCACTCAGCCTAGGATGCAAACCATCCATTAAAAAAAGCTCAGTCAAGTGTCACATTAAAAAAAAAAACAACTAAGGGCCCCCCCCAAGAGAAGATAAGACTTGCTACTACCACCTGGTCTCCCCAAGCTCACATTTCTTCAAGTTCACAAAGTCCTTTCCAGTCTACCATCTCATCTGGTCCTCACAACCATCAAAGTGTTAGTGAGCTCTCACCCCCATTTCACAGATGGGGAAACTGAGGCTCAGATAAGGGAAATGACTTTGTCAAAGAAGATCTGGCTTGAGTGGCCTCAGCAGTACCATTCTAGTTGAGGCCTTCTGCCCTCTAATGTTTTTGACCCTATCCCAACCCATGGCCTTTCATAAAACTTCTGCATCTAGCGCGTAACCAAATAAAATTTCTCTCAACCCAATTTAATTATAAAATACCATGATGTAACACACATTCACACATCACAAACCAAGTGACATCATAAATACTGGAGGTAACAGTACCCAACTGCTTTCAAGGGACCAGAACAAAACAAAATAATTTGTCTATATATGACTAAGCCAGAGAAAGACAGGTGACCAGAAATATTTTTTTAAAAAAGGGGAAAGAAACGCTATACATACCTATTTTTTTCCTAAGCTAGCTAAAATAAAATTTAAGACAACCAAAATATGGTAAGGTAATCAATCTTTCTTATTTTTTTTTTATTTTTAAATATATAGATCCAGTTGTTTAGAAATCTGGTTTCAGTTTGGGAATCTAGTCCAGACAAGCAAATTGTAAGTTTATGGGACTATAGCATCCTTCATGTCTGTGTTCTGACCCGCCATTAGCCTAACTGGCCTTCTACGCCTTTGTGTTTATGGACACCAAGCATACTTACCTCTGCATTGCTTGGCTTTGGCAGGTGGGGTTCAAAGGCACTGTGACTGACTGGGGAGTGAGGTCACCTGGGTTCTAGTTTTTCCCGGTCCCTTGTTCCCTAGTCTCTCCAACTAGATGGTAAGGTCCTTGAAAGCTGGGGAAAAACTCTGGGAGGTAGGGTATAGCCTTCTAATTCTTGCGAATTTTCCAAAAGCATTTACACTCCTTATCCTAGAGGGTGCTAAGAACATGCTAGTTGGCTGGGACCTGGGTGGAAGGGCCTTTTTGTCCCCCCAGGCTGGATGGCTACTTTATGGGAGTGTTCTAGGATGCCTGTTCAGGTAGGATAGGGTGGGGTTCAATCACCAATACTCTTCAGCTCTTACTTTATGTAGAAATATTCTGGTGAGTGTGTGCAAGGCCAGGGAGGGCTCTCAAGGAAGGGTGTTCTAGAAAAATGTGATATGACCTTGTATCTTCTCTCTGCAGCCTGCCTAACTGGCCTTTTCCCACTTCTTTCCTCCTTTTCTTGGAATTCTAGCACCCCATCTATGTGAGACGAAATACCGGCATTCCAACCTATGGACTTCGGCAGTCTATCCTCATTAATAAACGGCTCCAGGACTGTTATGTTGACACACCCACTCTCACCAATATATGGACTTCCAAAACATGTACAAACCCGAACGTAGCTGTGAAGGGCAGTCCCACGTCTTCCTGGGAAGTTGTCAAGGACCCCCTAGTTTCAAGCTCCTTCTCTTTGTTTAAGTTAGTCCTCAGGAGGCAGCTGAAGGACAAATGCTGCCCCATATCTCCTAAGTTAGGTGGTGAGGGGAAGGCACGAAAGGATCCAAAGGTCAAGACCAAGGGGACTTCGGCAGAGAGGGCTGACCTGGGGGACGAGACCAGAGCGTCTGTCCCAAATGAAAACAAGGGCCCTTCTGAGAAGCTGTCTGTCACATCGGATCTGATGAGGCCCACAGGACACAATAGTGAGGTAGAAGACAGATTCCAATATGCCCCTTGGCACCCCAGACTACAATTATAAGTATGAAAAAAAATTAGGCAGATGGTCCTTACGGTGATTTGTATTTGGGGATGGGTGTGTTTGTAACATCAGATCTTCACAATGCTTTGCCACTCTGTTGAGAAGGGGGAAGGATATCCTAAGACTCCTATTTTATATGCAGAATTATATCAGGGAGGGCCAGAAGTGAGGTGCTTTGCCCAAGGTCACAGAAGTAGCCATAAATAGAGCAAGATAAAAGATTCTTAAAAAAAAAAAAAAAAGACTGAAGAATATGGGCCTCTCAGCAGGAGTCCCCTTAATCACCCAAGACCAGTTCTTCCAAACATGGCCCCTTCCCATACTCTAGCATCCAGGCCTATTTGTTCTTCCTTTTGCACCACTCCACCCATTTATGGTCCTTTGCAGACTGTCCCCATGACTTGGGATGCTCTCTTTCCTCTGTCCCTTATTATCTGTGGCTTCCTGTAAAACTCATCTCCAATGTCTTCTTCCTTCCCTGTTCTCCCCGTCCACCTCTTTTGCATCATTCTTGTTGTCTCCCCATTGTCCTGCCTCTCTGGCACATCCTGGCTGTGGCTCTGGACAAGTCATCTCCCTTGGTAACTCCGTAGACCCTTAGGTTATGTAGGTGCTGCCAACAAGCATTGGAATTTCTTAAATCAGGGAAGTCATGGGTCTAGTTCCTTTTCCTACTCTCTATCCTCCTTCATTAGAATATAAGCTACTTGAGGGCCTATTTCTGCCTTGTATCCCTACCCTGGGACATATCAAGTGCTTAAGAAATGTTTGTCTTTCATCAACAAGTCAAAGAAATAGGGCTTTCTGGTTCCTGAGACTGAATAATTAAGCCGCTGATTTCTCCTCCGCTTCTAGCTCTTTTTTTTTTTCCTCCTGTCTAGAGCAAAGAAAGTCAAAAGGAAGAGAAGGGAGCACTTGGTGAGGATCTTCAGGATGGGACTGTTACCCAAATCCCCTCAGGGAAAACCGAGGGAACAGCCTGGAATATCCAAGACCCTCCTCCAGAAAAAAGTGATCTACATTCCCAGGACACACTTGTTATTCACGGGCTCTCCATTGAGCAATATGCAGCCTTATACCACTCAGTGGTGGAGCCCATGCTGTGGAAAACATCAGGAACCCCCAAGAGATACAGCCTGGAGCTAGGGAAGGTCATCAAGCGAAAGCTCTGGGAAGCTCTGTGTGGTCAGACCGAGACCCCCAGCCCTGGCGCAGGGCCTGGACATCCCATGCTCTCTGGGAAGCGCACAGGTCCCACACTGGAGAGGGATACCAGTGAGCCATCGGCAGCGTCCAAGTGGCCAAAGGCAGAGTAAAGACTGCGGGAATGTAAATGAAAGAGTAGAAACATCCACTCATAGGATCAGAATATTTGATACTGGATGTCTGAAAATAAACCACTTTGTACTGAGAAAGTGCCTTCTTGGTCTTTTGCTGTATAGACTGGGTGCTCATTCCATCCTTGCTTCGAGGCACTATCCTGAGGGCTGAAGCCTGTGGTCATATGGGGGAGGGACAGTAAAGAGTAAAGACGGCAAGATCCGGGGTCTAGTCTCTGCCATTTACTAGCTGTGGAATCTTGGGTGAGACCTTTCCTTCTTGGGGTTTCAGTTTTCTCTTGAATTAACTGAGGGGGGAATGTCCTGTATTACATCAGGGGGCCTATGATATTTTTTAAGTCATGAATACTTGTGGCAGCCTATGAAACCCTTTTGAGAGTATTCTTATATGCATAAAATATAATATAGATTATAATAAAAAATTACAATGGAAACCAAATATACTGAAATTCAATAGTCAAATTAAAATTGAGTTCCTCTATCTCCTCTTCTAGGTTAGGAATCTTTGCATTAAGTGATCTGGGAGACCCCAGCTGGTTTTGAAATCCAAGGGTTCTCTCCCAAGCCACTAATTTCTTCTTTGCAGGTGTGTGTGTATGTGTGTGTGCGCTCATGTGTGTGTGTGTGCACATGGAGTGGGGAGAGAACTAGATGGTCAGGGTTATACACTTCTCTTGCATCAGGGCAGAACAGGACATTGCTAATTAATAGAAAGATGATGCTTATAAGGCAGACTCATAAAATAAATGTGGAGTTTGAACGACTCCACCTATCTTTTCCCTCCTCTCTCCCTACACTGAGATGAGCTAGGGGACTCAGTGTTTTGGACTGGGTTCTACACGGTCACTGACGCCCAGTCCAAGTCAATGGGGCCCTAGTAGCCATTCCCAAACCATTGTGCACGCCTTTGAATCTTAGTGTAGTGGAGACGATGACAGCTGCCATTCATAGAACCTAACCTTGTATATAAGATGCTTTACGTACATTATCCCATTTAAATTTCAACCATGTCTGATTAGTGTGGACACCAAACCTTCCCTTCCCAGCCCTCAGCGTATCTCTGTTGGGCTGGAACCACTGACCATGTTGTATATAATGAGAACCTTGAATGTGTGAGACCACCTCAGCAGAGGGATTATTTGCACTATCCCAGACCTAGCAGCACAGGCTTTATTTGTGTTGTACAGATGGAGGAAATGAGTTTCCAAGAGGTGAAGTGAGTTATCCAGGCACATGGAAATTAGGTGCTAGAGGTACAAATCCAACATGAGTCTCTGCTGACCTCAAGTTGAGACCTCTTTTCATAAGACATTAATAAGACAACCAGCTTGTGCGTGACAGCCAGAAGAGACTGTAGAAATCACCCATTAACCTCTTTCATTTCACAGGAGGAAACACAGGGCTTGGAGCTCGCTGAAGCCCCAAGTTACTCTTCATGGAGAAAGGGTGGAATTCCCAGTAAACTCATAGAGCTGAATCAAACGGTATTCTACCAGGACCACACTTCCGAGCCTATGGGTTTTTCTCAGAACCACTGCTGATTTTCACAAGACAGAATGACAGCATCTCACCATACTTGATAAAACTGTATTTTTTTTTTACAGCCTTTTGTACACTTTGTTACAAAACGGTAGAAGACTACAACTTAAATCGTATTTTTTGGTCGGCGAATATGCAGAATTTGGGAGAAATTATCATGTATTTACAGGGCCTTGGGTTAGTGATTTCCAATATTTATTCCAATCATGTCACACTCTCAACATAAGACATGGCTTAAGATAAATATATTAGTAAATAAATATTCTGAGAACATATTTCCATAAATGAAATGTGTTGCTATACATATACAGAATATACACAAGTTGTTTTCTAGCCTTTAAAACATTTTAAAAAAATGGTAATGTTGGAGAAAGAGCCCTTTGACCAGTATTCTTACAAATCTTTACAGCAAAGTCTTTTACAAAACATTTTAAGTGCTATGGGAGAAAATTTTAAGAACAGTGAAAGTAGTTCCCCATTAGCCTAACATGATGGAGACGGTGGATAGAAAGAACAGAAAAGGCAGGGCTGTTTAAAAATAACACCGTCATCTTGATTTTCGTGTTATTTGCCTGAAGCTTCAGCAGGGCCTAGCAGCGAATAAGGAAGGGGCTGTCAAGTGGAAAAATAGCTTTTTACAATGGCTTGGATTTGGGGATCAAATGGGGGCAGATCCCAAGCCATGTCACTGAGGCTGCACCTCATCAGGGGAAACACTCGAACAATCCACACAGAAAGGAGAGGGGGGCATGGGGCCTGAAATCTCCTGGCCTGGCTGAGGGAAGCAGGCCCACACCCAAAGCAAGTGCATCTTGATGTACGGGGCTGCACTGGAAAAAGTGATAGCCCCCAGATTTCATTTCCATCCAACCACCACACAGCACAGAGATTCACCTGAAAGAGGCTGCAGGGCGGTTACGGGACCTTCAAGCCTCAGTCAGAGTGGAACATGTTACACCATCCTCCTCTGGAGGCCTCATGGGCTCGCCAAAAACCACCAAAAACCGAAACCCAAGCCGTGCCAAACAGTTCATCTTTTTTTCCTGCTACTACTCCCTTTTAAATAAAAGCAAAATATCTAATGGATTTCCTTGAGCCATGAGTAGATGTATCCCTGTGCGTATGTATATATAAAGTTGCCCTGGCCAAGCACCTTGAAGGCAGGGAGAGATGTGTTACTGTCTTTGTATCTGCAGGGCTTGGCACAGGGCTGGTGCCAGACTCGTAGGGGGCTGGATTGGATTGAATGCCCTGGGGTTGAGCGGAGCATTTCTGCTGGCCAGTTCTCAGGAGGGAGAACCAACTAGGCTTTGGGGCTGTACTGGAAGCCTGTGGAACCTGCCCAAAATTGACAGTCCCCTGGGATCACCTTCAAGAGTGCTGGGGTCACTTCCACCCTGTGGGGAAGAGACACACAGAGCTTCTGTGACCTCCTGTAGCAATTAAGTCTCCTATAGCTCTGACATAAGCTCTCAGGGCCACGCATCAGGGAGCAGCTCCCCAGGGTCAGGGTTTTGGAAGATGCCACACCCACATCTCAACTGAGAGCAGTCTCTTGGAGGCAGAGGCCTCCAACTGATGTGACTCTCTGGAGCCCCGCATCTCAAGCTGCTGCTGGGGCCCCAGAAATAGGTCCTGCTGGGCCTCCTCCTCCTGGCACATTCCCAGCAGCAACAGCAGCCCTTCTACCTCTCCCCCTCCCCCAACAGGCATTGTGGGGTGGGGTGGCCAGGTGTCCTGGTGGGCTGCCAAGGCCCCTCCCAAGCTCACTACAACAGATTTCCACAGGTAAAGGGGGAGGAGGAGGGCGCCAGATGACTGGAAGCTCATGGTTTATTCTTTTAAATACTGGCTAAGAGTAACTGCCTTGATGGACTGCCAGCCTACCTGCCCAGCTCCCCATCTGCTTGTCCCACTCCCGCTTAGCTTGGTAGGAGATATTCAGTGACCTAGAGCTGCCTTTGGAAACAGAGAGGGGGAAGCTCTTCTTCCCACGTCCCCTTGCGCTGCCTCCCTCTTGCTGCTTCCCATTCAGTTAACTGGCTTAGAACGCACAGGTCAAGCTTTTAAAAGTAAGGCAATAAATAAAATTTGAATGAAATAAATTGTGTTTTAACAGAGGTGACTAGAAGAGTTAGTAAACACTGGGCTCATGTCATTATTTCTTTAAAAAAATTTTTTTAAAAAGGAAGACTGGGAAGAAAGCTATATTTGACAACAAAAAAAGATTCAAATTCTGGACTGGAAATACCTTAAATAGATTCTCTAATGAAGAAAAGTCTTCCCATAATTGCTCAGGTATTTCACACCCCCTTTTCATTAAAAAAAAAATAAAAAAAGCATCCCTCCCACTGGCACTCCGGGCCTCAGGCTGTCACCCACATCTGCCCGAGGGAAGACAGCCTGGCCTCCCTGTAGGGAACAAGGTGGGTAGTTAGACGGGCAATGCCAGCTGCACCTCAGCCTTCAAGTGGCTGCTTCCATGGGACACATGTGGATCACAAGCATGCTGGGCGATCTACGCTCCTTTGTTCCCAAATCACCAAAGAGCTGCTGGGCCTTGGCATGTGCAGGCACAGGCCCCCAAAGAGACTGAGGGGACAGGAGGGGGCACCATGCTGGTGGGAGCTGTTCTTGGAAGTCAGCGCCCACATCTGCATGTGCCTACACAGCCAGCCTGACGCCTAGCCCTCCTTCCCGGCCGCCATCCCTGGACTGGGTAGATGGGCTCCGAGGAGGGTCCTGCTACTTAGCAGGGAGCATAACTCACACTGACACACTTGCACAGTATCCAAGGCAACCAAACCCCATTCCCTCTGGGCTGCAGCCAAGCCAATCACCTCTATGGGAGCCAGCCTCTCTGGGACAGCTGGGCTCCATGGCCCTGCCCTGGGTCTGTGGGGAGAGTAAGCTGCACTGTCTCAGGAAGAGCCGTGGCCCCCACAGTCATCATGGCAGGTATGAGGTGGGCCCCAGGCTTAACTTTCTGCTGACTAAAGGTGTGGCTCTAGAACTTTGGGGGCCCTGGCCCCATGCCTAGCCTGGCCTCCCACGAGGGTTCAAGGTTTGTGACTAGAATAACAGAAGGCAGAATTGCATCGCTCCTCAAGCTGTACCCATATCGACCAATCACACTTCAAGTTTCTGGTTAGTTTTCTAAGGCAGGTAGAGCCCTGAGCATATCAAAGGCCTGAACTCCCTTGGGGGAGACCACAGTATCTACACAAGACGCAGTAGTGTGTGAGCTTTCTTTTCAGCAAAGTGGGTGAGTTTAAGATTTTAAAAAATATATATTTAAATAACACTTTTTACATTTACATAGAACATTTTTTAAAAAGCAGAGAGCTCAGTCCTAACCCCACTCAGGACCCCAAAGCGCACACTTTAGAGAATACAAGAATAAACATTTGTCAGGAAAGGAAGAGGGCTCAGGGCATGGTGTCTCAGGGTGGGCAGCAGGGCAGGTTTTCAAGGGGGGTATTGCCACACTCGTGGCTCACATTCTGGGCAAGGGGGAGGGCTGGCTCTCCATGTTACCACTTTTCTGTTTGTCAAAGCTAAAAAAAGTTCTGCCATTTTGTTTCTTTTTCTTTTGAAAGGAAGTCACACAATTTGGAGTCTCCACCGAGTCTCTGTTTCCAGCTAAAAGTCCATCTGAGTTCAGATAACTCTGCCACTTCTGTCCAGTGGTGCGTGAGGTCCTGGGCCTGGGAGAGAGAACACAAGGGAGAGTCAGACAAACCAGTCAGACAGGAGGGGCAGGGGAAGGGTTCAAAGGTCAAGGGATGCCTTAGCCCCACTCCTACAAGGTTCTAGGGTAACCCATTCCCCGTGTCCAGGGTGAAGCCCCAAGCACCTGCCAAGCATCTGACTGACTGGGGTCATTTCTCACTCAGCATGCTTCCAAACAGCCTCTTACCTGCAGCCTCTGTGGGCACTGATGCCTCTGGAGAGTCCAGGGTGGCACGAGAGAAGAAGGCCCTGGTTTCTTCATCCTGGGGAAGCTGGAAGGTGCTGGCCTGAAAGCCCAAGTCTCTCTCCTCCTGGGTCTCCCCCAGGCCTTGGTGGGGCTGAGGGGCTGACTCAGGGGGCTCATCCCAGGAACTGTAGCGTTGGGTCCCTTGGCAGTCTGTGGGCAGGACCATGTCACAGTCCATGTCCTCAGGAATGATGGGGATGCGCTGACCCAGCTCCCGTGACCCCAAGTAGCAGCTTGGCAGGGTCTCATCGGCAAGTGTGTAGCGCACACTCACGGCATAGTCCTCGGTGTAGCAGCTGCTGCCACTACCACCAGGGCCCCCCTGCTTCTCTTCATAGAAGAAGCAAGGCAAGCCCCCGCCCCTTACCCCATCTGTCCTATGCAGATGGTCTGGGCCCAGACAGGAGGCTCCCACACCAGACTCCAGTGCTGGGCGTGGGGCCTCAAAGCAGCACATGCATGATGGGTCGGGAGCTGCCACAGAGGCCTCCAGGCCCCTCCAGGCCCTCCTGACATCCCATGTGGCCCCCGGAGGAGCCTCGAGCCCCCCTTCTGAGGTAGAGCTGCTCGCATCCCTGTGCTCCAGAGAGGAATGGCTGCTGTAATTGACTTCGAGGCTGCAGCTGGATAGCTGGTCCCCACAGGGCGAGGCTGCGACAGGCCTACGGTCTCCACCACGGAGGCTGTGGCCAGGCAGTGGAAGCTCCTCGTTGTGGGGCCCTTCCAAGAGCACCGCAGGCCCCTGGCTCAGGCTGCCCCCCTCGGCAGTCCGGCAGGGACTGCGGCTGCGGTAAACAAAGGGGTCGTAGTCGCTGCTGAGTGAGCTGCGAAAGGTGGAGCAACTCCCGTAGACACCCTGGTTGCTGACCTCAGTGCAGTCAACCACAGAGTCGCTGGAGGAGCAGCGGCACTGGCCGGATGAGCCACTGCTACTGCTGCTGCTGCTGTCGCTGCCGGGGCAGTCGGCCAGGTAGCCACTGCACACCGAGCGGTGGCCATGGTAGCAGCTGAAGCTAGATGTGCTGCCGCTCTCCAGGTGGGAAGGTGGCGCCACGTGCACCACCGTGGGGAAAAGCAAACTGCTGCTGGGCTGGAAGGCACGGGAGGGGGCCTGAGGAGCAAGGCCGGGTGGGGCCTGCGCCTCCTGCTCTGGATAGCTAAGGCCCTGGAAGTAGTAATGCTGGTACATGGTCTCATACTGGGAGAGGCAGGCAGCCTTAGAGAGGCCGCGCCCACTAAACTTGGACCTGCGGAAGGCATGGGCAGGTGCATAAGTCCTGTGCTCCAAGCCACAGCGGTGGGGGTTCAGGGAGTGGTCCAGATGCAGCGGCCGGTAGCTGGGGAGGTAGGCCGGGGCCTGGCCTGCGTACAGGCTCTGCTCTCCGTGGGGGTCAACAGTGAGCACCGTGATGGGGTTTCCTTGGGAGTCCATACTCGTCCGCATGGGATATGCTGGAATCTGGCTGGTCCTGTGCACTCTCCCGGGATAATGCACCGGTAAGATGACCCTTGGCTGCCGGCTCCGTGCTGAATTACTCGGTTCCGTGCACCCAGGGCCTGGGTTTCCCTTTTGTTCTAGGGGAAAGGGAAAAAAAGGTGGGACATTCACACAAAGAAACCGAGGTGGGTGATGGCAATGGCTCAACTCAGCCACGTCCTTCTGTTTCCTGAGAGAGGCCCAGTGAGAAGTAAAATGAGGCCATGGCCCCCTGTAAAAAGGCTGGCACTGTTACACTGTGTTAGTCCACTGTAAAACGTTTATATTCAAGGAATGACAGTCACCCTATGCCCCCTGCCTTGTCACCCAGAAAACCAAGGAAGGGCAGGTACCCAAGTCAGTAGGAGGACCCACATCTTGGGTGGGACTGACAGCAAATCAAGGATGCTCCCACTTTGGCCCTCCAGGTTGACCAGTGGACACAAGCTGTCCAGCTTAGAGGCCTGACTGTACACATGGGAGGCTTCTGAGAACCCCCCAGGCTAAAGGAGAAGAGCCATCTAACAAACAGGGGACCCACCCAGGCAGCAATCGGTGCCCATGAAATCAACACTCACACCAAGGAGAGCTAGATCCCGGAAGTCCAGGGGCTAAAGTAACCAGACCAGAGCTGGCCATGAAGCCATAGCTCAGCTTTTCCTTCCTTAAATTGCCTTCACATACTTGCCAAATGCCTAGTGGGACGTGTGAGCATAATGTGCCGGTGAAGACGGGAAGCCAGAATGGCCAAAGACCCAGTGTGGGCCCTGAGGCCTGGCTCTCTGATCTGCTCGTGAAGCCCAGAGGTCAGTAGGCAGATGGTGGTCCCAGGCGGGTGCCCCTTCCAAGGGCTCCCCTGCATGGGCAAGTGCCGTCCTACTCACCTATTATATTGTGACGGCAATGGGGACAGGTGTGGTGCTGAAGCAGCCAGGGGTCCACACACTTCTTGTGAAATCGGTGAGTGCAAGGAATAACCCGGAGCTCCTAGGAATGTAACCGGAGAAGAACATTCACTCCCAGAATCCTGAACAAAGCCAGAACAGCTCCCAGGAACCCCAATGGAGGCCTGGGTGCCACCTGGCCCCTTGGACCTGTGCCTCAGTCATCATTCCTGGGCTCTGGTGAGGCAGGAAGCTAGAGAAATGGTGCTCCCAGTATGGAGCTGCACAGTCCCTAAGTTGCCAGCAACTCCCCGCACTCTTCTGGGCCCAAGCTCCCTCCTCTGTAAAAAAAGAACAACGTCCCTTCCCTAGCTGCCCCCTCAGCGCTGGTAGGAGCCACATGTTCTATCCACATTAAAATCTCAGGGACACTTGTAAAGGCCCTTTACAGCATGTGCTGAGGGCTGCATGTGGACATGGTAGGCCCCAGTGGACCACTAAGGGCCTCCAGCCTCCACCAGAAGAGGCCAGCACCACTCTGGCTTAGCCAAAGTCATTTACTAGATTACAAGGTCTTAAGATCTGGATTTATGCAGGAGTATCACCCCAGGGAAAGCAAAGCTGAAGGAATCTTTGAGTACGTAAGTGAGAAGTCAAAATGGGCCCCACCTACATCTGGATCAAAAGAAACAAAATTTTGATGGTAAAAATGACATGAGAGATCATGTCCAGCTCTCTGACTGATGCACGTTATTTATAGCATTCCCCATCAAGTCCAGCAGCCTTTGTGGAGAGCCCTCCAAGCAATGAGGGGAAAGGTTGAGGCTATCACCCCCTGGGGCAGCCTGTTCCATGCTGGACAATTCTAATTTCCTTATCTTGGATTGACCTCTGCCTCCCTTGGGACTTCCTTTTACTATTTGAAGTTACTTTTCTTCTTGGAAAGCAAAAGGCCTGGGCACTGCAGAGAATGAGAAGGTGATGCGGGGCAATGTCCATCCTAATCTGGGACAGAGCAGTTCCCCAAGGGTGGGGCAATGTCTTATTCCTGTCTGGCTGTCACTGGCAAACCAGCAGAGGGATGTTGAATTTTTCAGTCATGTCTGACTCTCCATGACCCCATTTGGGGTTTTCTTGGCAGAGGTACTGGAGTGGTTTGCCATTTCCTTCTCCAGCTCATTTGACAGATGGGGAAACTGAGGCAAACAGGGTTCAGTGACTTGCCCAGGGTCACACAGCTAGTCAGTGTCTAAGGCTGGATTTGAGCCTTCCTGATGTCAAACCCAGTAGTCTCTGCACTACGGCTGCCCTGTGTTGCATGGAGAAAGTGTTAATTATGACTCCTGTGCTATTACCTCTCCATCAATGTATTTCTCCAAACAGATGGCACAGTCTGAAGTGGAGCTGCTGCTAAGCGTGTCCAGGGCCCCCCAGCTCCCTTCCCTTGGGCCTTTAGGCTTGGACTTGAACTTCCTGGTCTCCATCTTCTCGAGGGCCTGCACAGCCAGCCTGTTCATGGAATTCTGCAAGGGAGAAGGACACTTCCATCAGGAATCTGCCCTGAGGAGGGGACCACACCACAGTGCATTTGGACATCAAACATTCCCAAGCTCAGCAGCCAAGGGTCATGAGAAGTTGGCCGAGAAACAGCCCGACTGTGCGACTGGAAATGTTTTCCAAGCACTCAGGGATGAGCAGGCACTAAGTTTTAGCCAAAGGCAGGGGCTACCTAAGATACCTCTTTTATCACTGACCAAACTCTTCTGAGAAACCTAGACCTTTCTCTTTTTCAGTGGATATATTCCATGTGATTCAGAGGGTCATCTCCCAAACGATAATAATCAATTATGTTTATTACCCCAATACAAGGTACAATGGTTGCTGACAAAACATTAAATATAAAACTCTCATTCTGACATTCACATTTCTTTTGAATGTCTCATTTCTGCAACACAATCAGATTACGAGTCAAGCTTAGAGAAAGGGACCACTGTCTGTTTCACTCCCACAGTAAAAAAAAATGATAGGAGGTCTTGGCAATTTAGAAAAAGCCTAAAATTATCATGACCCAAAACTTATTTTTTTCATAGAAAATAACTTATCCTCCCAGTCAAACATTTAGTCCTTAAAGGAATGATACAAGCAGAGAACATCCTTATCTTCACAGTATAAAATGTCCTAAGATATTAAGCCAGACATCATACCTACAGTATGGCAGAAATTTTGCTAAGATAAAAAATTGTTTTTATTTATAAAATCTGTTTCTGCAACTCTCAAAATTCTTATTTCTTCTGCCATTTCACAAAGTAAGTGAGAATCCTTATTGATTTACCCAATGTGATAACAGATAAGTTTTCCCAAGAGATATTCTACTAGAGGCAGCAGAAGAGACAGGTTAGCAGGATTTACATGAGCAAATGGGAGGTTTTTCAAATAATTATTTTTAGAAACACAGCACTCTGTACTTGACATAAAAGCATGCTGCTAGCATAGTATACAAATCTTCAACCCTTATAGTTGTGGGGAGATGCGGTCTGTTTTCAGTCAGATCATATCTATTTCCTCCCCAAATCTGTTTTACTCTGTACATGTACATGTCTCCAATTTAGATTACTGGTACAGAAAAGCTGCCTCTTCAAAAGTCTTAGCTAGGAACAGAAGGTTATTTCCCTAATTGTAAGCTCAGTTAACTTCTTTAACACGATCCCAGGAAGCAAAGCACTGGTTTTGCTAAAGACCCGTAGAAGTAAGAAAATTCTCTGATCTGCTAAGTTTCCATGGGCTCAGCCTTTCAAAGCCAAGTACATTCCCAACAGGAACTGGTCTTTTCTGGATCAAAGAAGACATCAAATCTGGAATGTCAATCTGAGAGTAGCCAGCCCCTATAGTCTTTGGAAACAAAACAGGTTTGAAATGTTCTGGACTGCCAGTATCCCGAGGATCAGGCCACCCCATGCCCACACCAGTCACAGAACATCCATGATGCTCAATATAGACAGCACCATAGAGAGGGCAACAGACCATGGGGAGAACTCTTCAACTGAAGCTTGGCACAGGTATCACCTGGGCTCAGAAAATTCTGAGTAGTTCAATTTATTAGGAATCTCACCTTCATTACACAGTTACGAGATGGCATCCTGACAACAGGACTGTCTCCCCAACTAGAACCTCTGGTCAAACCCAGGTCAGGGCAGCAGACTATTGCTATGGAGGAACAGCCCTTTCTGCATCAGGTCAGTTGCTTAAGAACACAGGTTTTTTCCTGAAATTTCATACCAGCACATACTCAAGGTTCTGGATTCGGCCACCTAGAAATTCTGCTTTTTTTGTGCACCTATGGATGAAGGCACATATATGCACACACAGACACAGATACACACACACTGCATGCCACTGCTGATTTGAGATAAGAGACTGCAGGACTCATTTCATTTCTCCTCCTCAGAGGGGCAGATCTGTAAAGGTTTCAGAACTTTAGACACTACTCTACAGCCCTCATCCTTAGTGAAATGAAGAGAAATTGAGCTCTCTGTTTTTCTGAGTGAGAAAGTACTCCCTAAAAGATTTCCTGCATTGTAAAGGTTGGGCACTTTAGAGTAACAGACCATTTAACACCCCAGACTTTCAGGTAGGTCGTATTCTGGGCAGGGGGACAGAAAGAGGGCAGTTGGGAGTCAAGAGACCTGAGGTGGGGTCCTACTTCTTGTAATTCTTCGTTTTTTAAGTTTGCATTAACTAATCCACAGGGCTCCCAACGCTGACACCACTCTGACAATGCTGATTGAATCTAACACAAATGTATGTTCTCTAATCTCAACTGGACCATCACTGTTGCAAAGGCAACCCTTTCATTCCTCCCTCTGGGTTCATTCCACTCTGTGAATAAACTTCTCTTAGTCTTTTCTTTTCTTCTCCAGCCTCCTCCCACCTTCTCAGCTAAGCACCTCATACTAGACAGGAGAAGCAGAGGTCACTGCCAGGAATCTCTTTTCTTCCCCTTTTGTTTCTCATAGCTCCTTGATAATCCAACCATTCCCCATCATTCTCTTCTTTAGTCTCTGAGATTCTTCTCTCTTTTTTAAATAAATCAAGTTAACTAATGGTTTTTTAATTTTATTTATTTAAAAAAACAGCTCCCAGTTTTATTTATTAGCTCAATGGCTTTTTTACTTTCAATTCTGTTCGTCTCTCCTTTGATTTTCAGGATTTTTATTTTGGTCTTTAATTGGGGTTTTTTATTTGCTGGTTTTTTTGTTTTTCAAACTACATATCCAATTTGTGAATCTGCATTTTCTTTTATTGCCGTAAGCATTTAGAGATTTAAAATTTCCCCTAAGCACTGCTTTTGCTGCATCACACAAATGTGGGTACAACGTTTCATTGTCACTATTATCTCAAATGAAATGAGTGCTTCTCTGATTTGTCCTTTGACCTGTTCATTATATTTTTGTTGAGCTGTGTCCAACTCTTCAGGACCCCCCCCCCCATTTGGGGTTTTCTTGGCAAAGATATTAAAAGTGGTTTTCGCCATTTCCTTCTCTAGCTCATTTTACAGATGAGGAAACTGAGGCAAACAGGGTTAAGTGAACTGCCCAGGGTCACAAAGCTATCAAGTGCCTGAGGCAGATTCTGAACTCAGAGGTCTGGAGCTCTATCCATTGCACCACCGAGCTGCCTGTTCTTCAGAAGTAAGTTACTTAGCTTCAATATTGCCTCCTGTAACTCATTTAACTTTTCCCTTAAGAATTTAGATGCTATGCAGTTTGGTGAATATATGTTTAGTATTGAGATTTCATATACTGCCCATGGTACCTTTTGCCTATTTATCTCTTTTAATTTTTTTTCTATTTTTGCTGTTGCTTTATTTGAGATGACAACTGCTACCTCTGCTGTTTTTACCTTGGCTGAAGAATAACGTATTCCGCTCTAGCCCCTTATTTTTAACTCAAGTGGTTTTTTATAATGTATTGTTGGATCTGCTAGCCTCTTCCATTCTAGGAGTTTGCCTGACGCACATTCTGTTAGGACTCACTGTGCATGTCTCTCTATCCTATTTACTCACACATTTTCTTCCCCACCCCCCAATTCTTCTTTAAGAAGGTTTTAACTTCTGCCACTGACTCCCTTGATCTACCTTCCCTCTTACTTCTACCCCCTCCTTCCTCTCCTTTCCCTTAACCTCTGTTGAACAACCTGCCTGCTGAATAACATGATTTTTTTTTTCTACCCAGTTGAGTCTATGGGTATTCTCTCCTTTAACGAGTTCAAATAAAAGTGAGATTTAAGTGCTTCCTGCCTTCTCCATCGTATGAACTCTTCAATGCATGCCTCATTTAGGGAAGGTAATTTCCCCCATTCTTCCTCTCCCTTTTCCCATTGTTCTCCTATTCACCATCTTTCTGTTCTTTTGAGATCATTCAAACAGAACAGAACTGCACCCAGACCTTCTGTCTAATTAAGACTCCCTGTATGACCCTGGTGATCATACAGTTCTGAGGAGTTATACTTCTCCTCTCCTCATATAATAATGTAAACAATTTAACAGCTCTTTAGTCCCATAGGATTTTTTACAATTGTTCACTCTTTTTATGCTTATCTTGAGTTTCAAATGTCAATGTAAAATTTTCTACTCAGTTCTAGTCTTTTCATTAGGAATGTTTGAAAAGTACTCTATTTCATTTTTTCCCCTGTGGAATTATCTTCAGTTTTACCTTCTGAAATCTCCCATTCCCAAATCTATGTTCCTCAAATGTGGTGGTTGCTTAATCTTGTGTGCTCCTGACTGTGTCTCTGCAGCACTTGAATTCTTTTCTTTTAACTGCCTGTTGTATTTTTTCCTTTACCTGAGAGCTCTACATTTTAGCTATAATATTCCTGAATTGCGTTTTCTTTCAGGAAGTGACTGGTGGATGCTTTCAATTAATTTCTACTTCGCCCTCTGGTTCTAAAAGATTTGGTTAAATTCTTTTATCATTTCTTTAAATATGATGTCTAGGGTTTTTTTTTTCAGGTAGCCCAATAATTCTTAAATTTTCTTTCTCCAATCTGTTATGCAGGCCAATTGTTTTTCCTATGAAATATTTCACATTTTTAGTGAGAAGAATTAAGAGAACATTATACACAGTAACAGCAACATTGTACAGTGATCAACTAGGAATAAACTAAGCTCTTCTCAGCAATACAGTGATCCAAGACAACTCCAAAGGACTTATGATGAAAAATGCTATCCACACCCAGAAGAACTGGTGTAATCTAAATGCAGACTGAAACATACTATTTTCATTTTATTTTTTGGTTTTTTTTTCCTTTCAGTCTGTTTCTTTTTCACAACATGACTAATATGGACGTGATTATACACACAGAAACTATATCAAATTGCTTACCATCTTAGGAAAGGGGAAGATAGAAAGAGGGAGAAAATTTGGAATTCAAAAATTTTTTTAAATGAAACAAAAAAACTTTAAAGTTAAAAAAATTTCTCTTTACATGTCATTTGAAAAAATAAAATACTATTAAAAAGGAATTAATTCACATTTTCTTCTTTTCCATTCTTTTGACTTTGTTTTATTACTTCTTGATACCTCATGGAGTTATTAGCTTCCCTCTGGCCAATTCTAATTTTCAAGTAAGATTCCAGTAAGGTTTTGTATTTCTTTTACCAAGTTGTTTATTTTTTCATATCTTTCTTACAGAGTTCTCATTTGTTTTCATTTTTTTTATTTCTTCCTTTAAAAAAAATAAAACAAACACTCTACTTTTTTGGGAATTCTTATCGGGCTCCCTTTTCCCACTCCTTTATTTTCAATGTTTCCATATTTATTGACTCCTTCCCTGCTACTTAAAAAGATACCCAAACCTCAAGCTTCCTTTAAAAATTTTCAGTAACCCCTATCATCTCCTCAAGCTCTTGTCCTTTCTTTCTCTCAGCCAAACTCCTAGAGAAGCCTGGATGGGTGTTGTTAGGCACCCCTGGCATTCTGGCTACTGGGGAGTGCAGAGGTTGGTGGATCTAGGTTCGGAGCTGCACTGGGCTGTGCAATAAGGGGTCTAGATGAAGTCTGGCATTACTGTGGTTAGCTCCGGGGGGCAGGGGTGGTGGAAGGGAAGATTTCCTCCTCTGGGTTACTGTGATGTTCTCTCTGTCAGTCTTAACTACTCCACTCATCTCCAATCTGCTTTGTTGTATGACTATATACTATATATACTATATACTACGTCCTGTGACTATGGGTGAACCCCAGGGCTCTCTCCTGGGTCTTCTTTCCTTTTTACATTCTTTTAGTGACTTAATAACTCCCATAAATTTAATCATCTTTTTTATGCCAATGACTCCATAATCTCTCTCTCCCAAGCTCCAGTCACAAATACACCACTTATTGCATATTTTGAGGTGCTAAATGCACCCTAAAATCAATTGTTTCTTCTCAAACTCTCCTCTCTTCCAAATACCTCTATTTTTCTGTCAAAGATTATCAAAATCCTTTTAAGTTAGCCATGTGCAAAATCTCAGTGCCCCTCCTGTACTCCCCATGCTCACTCACTACCCTTTTTATCCAACCAGCTGCCAATTCTTGTTACTTTCCCTTCACAACCTCCCAGACAGCCACCAGCCTCTATCAGATCCCATCACCTCTAGCCTGGACTTTCACAACAGTCTCCTCATCAGGCTCCTTCCCTCAAGCCTCTTCCTTGTCAGTTGGGAATAAGCCAGTTCCTACCAACCCTTCCAGCCTCATCACCCATGAGTGCCCTCGCTCATTTCGGGGTGGCTGTTCCCCATCTCTCATCTCCATGCTTTTGTATTGGCTGGACTCCAACCTCTCCAAATCCCTGACTCAGTTAACTCTGGAGTCACCTTTGGCAGAAGCCTTTGTGGATTCCCCAGCTGCAGGAGGGGACCATGTGTTTTATTCCCGGTCACTTTCAGACTGTGCCCCTTGCGATCAGGCCTTGTCTTTATCCCTCTCCCTCTATGCCTAGTGATACGGGAAGCTTCCTTGCCCTCTTTTGCTTGCTTGTATTTCCATCCCTAGTGCTTAGCAAATGCCTTTTCATGAATGTACTTGTCATTCTAACTGCCCCCCCCTCCCCATACAGACTTCTCAGGTAAAGGATGTTTTCACTATTGTCTTTTTTCAGCACAGTGCTTGGTACATGCCAGGCACTTCATGGGTGCTTGCCGACATCTGGCTGGGGATTGAGGACATAGTGGGGTCTTTCATGACTACTGGCTGGCAGGAGGGCCTGGATCCAGGGGCGGCCTTCGAGCCTTACCTGACTGCGTCTTTGCTTCAGTTTGATTTTGACAAGGAGGAAGAGGCAGACCAAAGAGACCACCACAAAGAAAGCCAGGAAAATGCCCATGTCAAAGTACTCAGTGGGTTGCTGGGGGAAAAAAAGAGATCATGGTTAACTTATTGCTTTGAATTTCCTCATCCCTTCCCAACTTTCCCTCTCTTCCTTTATTTTCTCCCTGAGCGGGGTCTTTAGGAGCACACAGGGATCATGACCCTTGACCCTAAGAGCACAGGTGCTGGCCCTCACCTCTCTGCATTTCCTAGAAAACTGCTCAGCCCAAGCCCATGTGTGAGCAAGCCTGAGTTGGTGCCCTCTAATGCACTGGGCAGCAAAGGGCTGGCTTTTGAGAAGCCAGAACCCAAGAGATGAGCAAGGAGACATTCTATGGCAAGGTCCTTGCAAAGAAGCCCAAACAGGACAACAAAGGAGTGAGTGTCACGTTTGAGGGAACAGTGATTACTAGCCACACAATTAACAGTTATAATAACTCAGAAAATTGTACGCTACCGCCATAAATGCCAGTGTTCACTAACCTGACTCATACTGACCATGGCACCATTCCTTTTCTCCTTTACAAGGAAGCCAGCCATTCAGTTTGTCAGTAGCTGTCTCTGGCTCACAGAAACCTTCCTCCCCAAACCTAGAAGACTTCTGTCTAAGGACAGAGAGGCTAGAGGCTCAGAAGACAGCATGGTGTTCTTCTGAAGAAAGAGTCCCTACAACTTGAGCACTTAAATGCTGAGGAATTCTTTCAAACAGGAGAGAAGAAAGGCATGTGGGGCATCCGTCCCCAGCTGGCACAAGTCTCCAGGCAAAGGCTTGGGCCAGAGGTATCAGACAAGAGTCAGAGGTAATTAGCATCCTTCCTGCCCATACCAGGACCAGACTTCTAACCTTTCTGTCACTGCTAAGAGCTACATTTTTGAAGTCATTAATCTAAGTCACAAAAGTAAATTCATGTACTCACAAGACGACTCCTTGTCTCAAGCATATTGTCTAAACAAATGTAGGGGGAAGAGAAATATGAGGGGAAACCAAATTCGATTTATTCTTTCTAATTCATCTTACTACTTTGTGCTTTAATTTTCTTCTTCCTGTAAAGGCTGTGGAACAGCAGAGAAAAAGAAGGTGGAGAAGTCATAAGGATCCGAGCCAGAGAACAAGCATGAGCCTGAGAAGTGGGCCCTGTGGGAGGGGAGCCCAAAAAATGGGGCTGCTGGGCAGATGACAAACTGTTTTGAGTAAGTGTAGGTTCTCTACTTAGCTATTCCTGACATTTGCAGCTAGAATACAGGTAGGCTTTCCCTAGGGTCAGCTCTCAAAGGCTCAGGTGCTCAGGGTACCTGGACATCAGAGCCAGGTGCCAGAAACAAGACTCAGAGTGGCACTAGGCACAGGGTTAGCTGTGTTAGAAGCAGTATTTGGAAGGACCTAAGGGAGACTCACCCGGGGGGGTCGATGCTGAATCCTTGCTCGTGCCACCTTCTGCTTATTAACGATGTTCATCAGTTTGACGGCATCAGCCCCTTTCACATATACCACGGGCCTCTTCAGTGGATCTTCTGAGCCCTGGTTCAACTAGGAAAGGAGATACCAATTAATGGAGTCACTCAAAGGTCCTTGAGGAAAGTGGTTAAAGAGACAAGCTAGAGGCCTTTTCTAAGCTTATCGTCTCTGAGCCACCCCCCAGACCAGGGTCCAGCTGCTTTCCTCCAGCTCATTCTTGGTAGCTTCGAGCCTTGGGGAAATGCAGACTTGGAGATTAACAAGAAAACTGCACTTTGCAGCTATTGAGGGCTCAAGTGCTACAACCAGATGCCTGGACACAAGTTATCCCTCAGGCTTTGTTCACTTTAATAAGGTGATTAATAAGCGCACTGAGCCCCACAGGCCTGGCTTTTCTCCATTTCACAAAAGACTCAAGGCAAGGTCGAGGTTGCCTACAGAGCAGGGAGGTCTTCAATGTGAACCAGAAGTTTTACCTGGTCAATGGCATCCGGATTTTCTGAGACATCAAAGATGACTGCAGTAGCTCCTCGTTGTACAGCTCGCTTGGCCTGAAAAGACAACAAAAATTAATGCCCAAGATCTGCTACCTCTTTAAAATCTCCCTACATGGAGTTCTTTATGGGAACTTCTCTGCATCTCAGAAGGCTGACAGACAGCCTCTCATGTCAGCTTTTCCAGCTGAATAGGACCACCCACCAGAGACCACGTTCTGGGATCATGAGGGAGGTATCTGTTGGGCTGAAGCAATGATTTAGAGAATCCACATTAGGATTTTTTTTACCAATGGTGGCAAATAATTTGGATTTCTTCCAATCAATGGTTATTCTAATTTATCATTATATATTTCTTCTTAAAAAAAAAACTAAAGATAAAATCTTTACTACACTCTATCCTAGGTATTGTGGGGAACACAAAGAAACAGAAGACAAACTGCCTTCAAGAATCCTATCTAATTAGGGGAGAGCATTAGGTGCACATCTGCACAAAAATCACAAGTAAGGTATGGACAGATCTGCTAAATGTTAAAGTGGCTATCTTTACAGGGTACATTTCACTGGGTACAGAGCTCAGGGGAGGCTCAAAGTTGACTCAGACAGCTGGACATAGTTAACGTAACTGTCCTGTTGAATGAGGTGGTGAGGAAAGTCAGGCAGTAAAACAAATGGCTCCTTTGGGGGCAGCAGAGTCATCTATCCACTAGAGGGCAGGCTTGTTCCATGGCTTTTTAGGCGGCTTGGGTCTTAGGGGACTTGAGCTCTCCAACTCCCCCTGGAGTTTCCAAGCACCCTGATAACGCACCGTGCTGGAGAAGCAGTACCCAAAGGTCCTTCAAACCTGGGGCGTGACTTACAGCTACTAGCAGGATCTCCAGGAAAACCTTGGCATTTAGGGTGGTAGGTGGGATCGAAGACAACACAGTTTGTTAAGTACAGTTCAACAAAGCACCTGGTCCATTCCGATCTATACTTCCTTTCTTCTTTCCTCCCTTCCTTCCATCCAAACGTCATTAAAATCAAGTATTTAAAAGAATTGGGCTTAGAACTAACTAGACCTTGGAAGAGCCTCACAAAGCCTTACAAGACTGTGGGGGAGGGGGGGGCGCAGGGCAGCATACGAAAATGCATGGCACAGAGAGAGTCAGCACTTGTCTCTCTTGGCTGGGGTGGAAGGTCAGCAGTCATGCCAGTCACTTACCTAACCAACTTCACAGCTGATCTGGGCAAGATTTGACTTGGGCCAGCCCCCTACCCTCTTAAGGGGTCACTATGTCAGTTCTACAGTGTGGACCCCCATCAGGTCCTCTAAGTCCCCAAACTCTAGCAATCCATTAGCTTTAGCCTCCCTGGTAGCAAGAATTCAGGTACCAGATACCCACCTTAGCCAGGTAAACCAAGTCACAAAAATATTTATAAAGTATAGTTAATCACATTGCTTTTAAGGAAATTTATATTTATTAGTCAAAAGCAAAAAAAAGATGCTTTGTACTGCTAAAATGCACCTTGTACCATTTCGCTTTTAGCTTAACTTTTCTATTTTCCATTTTTGCGAAGGTTTTATTATGAATATAATATGAATACAGTTGTACCAGCATCTAATCAGCAAACAAATATATTAGGAGTGTGTGCCAAACATTTTATTTAATAGGGCCTCTGATAGGGCAATAAACAGCATTTGGAGAATTTTAAAAAGACAGATAACTGGTGATGATTGAGAAAAGCAGGAAATAGAAAAGATTACCATCATACATTCTCCAGATAGAATCAATCAATTCAGCAAATCTTATATGTGTCTTATGTATCTTGGGATACAGGGATATAAATTGTGATTTACAAATGTAAGATGACTTCTTTTCCTTTAAGGAAAATCAAAAAGCTCCTAAGCTGTGCCCAAACTAAGGGCTCCAGTATGCAGGTAAATGGTACATATGAGACCCCTCATCAGCCACTGGAGAGACTCTTCCTGGGAGAAGAAAATGGAGCTTGAAGCCTGACCATCAGGGCTTGAAAAGGAGGTAAACAAGCCATTTCTCCGTACCTTTATTTGGCTTTCATTTTAAACACGGATCAAGTACATCAAACAGCACCTGAGGGGAATGAGCTCTGTGAACTCCCAGTTTTCGGTCTTGGTGGATGAGCACCTCCAGAGCCTGCCTGTCCTCTTTGATGCGGGCACACCTGGAGAGACACTAATCGCTGCTGGGGATGAAAGGCTGAAGGAATTTCGAGCAGAGCAATTCCCTTTGCTAGTGCAGACACATGCCTCCGAGGCAGGGCTCCAGCAAAGCCTGCCTCATCACAGGCCCTTTGGTCTTCTGTCTCAAAGGAAACATGAAGGCTCAGGAATTTAGAGGCTGGAGACTTGTGGGGATGACCCTGTTCTGGCAGGGTATGATAGGAAACACTCGGTTTCTACATTCTGTAAAGCTAGTCAAGAATAAATCTTTGTGTTCCGAGGCCTCCTCACTGCATCCTACAGATGTTCCCCATAGTCCACTCTCCAAGAGACTCACATTTACGTGTGAGGGGCACACTTTGGAATACATTTGTGGTGGAAGAGAATGAATACTGGATCTAATGTCAGAAGACCCAGGTTTGAGCATCCAAACTCTAATCAGTAGCTGTGGGCAAACAGAAAAGTGATTCACTAAGAGTGAACCACACTCACCTTTCTTATGGGGCCTTTCATCCATCTCTGCCATAGGGAGCATGAGCAGTACCATCGCCATACTAGTGAGGAGGAGCTGAGCTGACTTCTGGCTCCCAAAGGCACCCACCAGAGCAAGGAGACATCTCCAGGGCTCTGGCTCTAAGACCAACACCAGCATGAGCACCACTGACAAGATACTAAAGATTCCAAATTCTATCTCTCAATGAAAGCTTCAGTTGCCTGTAGTTAATAATAGCTGGCATTTATTTATATAGAGCTTTACAGTTTTCAAAGTACTTTACAAATATTTTCATTTTACAACAACCCTGGAGGCAGATCACCCCCATTTTAGTAATGAGAAAAGTGAGGCAGACAGAGGTGAAGTGAATGGCATAGGGTCACCCAGCTAGGAAGGGTCTGAGACCAGATCAGAACTCAAATGAAAAAAGGAACCTGTTAATGAAATAAAAATATTCTGAACTCAACACTTCCTGACTCTTTCCAGGGCTCTGTACATCATGGCACCCCCAGCTGCTGTCTGGCATCGAGCCCTTCACAATTTGGTTCAAGCCACATACACAATGTGAATCCCAGCTAAATGGGCATACTTGCTGCCCCTATGCAGGACCCTGAATCTCCTCACTGTGGTTTTCCAGAAGTACAATGATCCCTTGGCAGTCAATCCCTTGTTCCTTCTCAGCAAGGTCCAGCTGGCATGTTACCTCATATAAGAGGCCTTTTCTGATGCCCCAGCTAGGTTCCTCCACCTCCCACTGACTTTCCTCAATTCCTTGAGGGCAAGACCTATTGTGGGGAGGGTGTCTGTATCTCCAGGCACAATACCTGGCACACCGTAGGCACTTAATATTGGACTGACTTGAAACCATGGAACTATGACATTAACTTAGCTTTGTGAGACACTTGAGCGAGAAAGCCGTTTCTTACACACTCTTCTTAATAATTATAACTCTGAGTTTGGTAGCACAAGTATTTCGGCCTCTAACCAATGAAAATGGTCTTGCTTACCCACCATCATGCCACTACTACTTCTGTGGAAATACTAGCATACACGAGGGCAATGCTGCCCTGCTGCCATGTAGCACTACATTTGTTGGAGGGCTGTGAGCCTCCTCTCTTTGGAGATCTTCAGGAAGAGCCAGCACAACCCAACCACCATTCATCAGCAATGTTAAGAGTGTGTGAATTGGGACTAGATGGCTGCTGAGATCCCTTCCGATTCTCAAATTCTGTGACCTGAGGTTAGAAAACAACCTTAGTTACTATTTGTGTGGCCCTGGGCAAGTTACTCTTCAGGCCTCCCTTTCCTCCTTGGCAAAATGATGGTGCTAGCTAGGATGATTGCTAGGATTCTTTCCTGCTCTAAAGCCAAGAATTCTAATTTGAACACCACTGATATTTCAACCACACTGCCCTTAGGAGAGGCAATAGGAGCCAGAAATTTGAGGGTGGAAAACCTTTGTAAACAGAGCACTCTTTACACCAATCCCTGAAAGTACTACACCAGGCACTAACCTAGCAGTAACAGCCCAATGAAGATAAGATGGCACCATCATGTGGTCAAGAAACACTTCAAGAAGCTTAAATTCTACAGGGGAAGGGGACAATATAATGTGAGAAAATAAGACTGATAAGAAAGCAAGGAAATGGTTCATTTGATGTGTCCTGTAGCTACCTTACTCAAGTCTAGAAGATAACATTCTCATTCAAAGGTAATAAAACCTAAGTCTACAGACATGGCAGCCTCTAATCATGGCTTATATAGCTCTTTGATGCTTGGAAACTGCTTTTATACAATCTGGTTATTTGATTCTCCAAAAGTTTTACAAGGTAGGTACCATAGGTCTGTATGGTCACCCAACTTGAAGACCTAAGAGAGAAATGCCCATGGTCTTTTAACAGAAGAGTGAGAAGATGGATGTGATACCTTTGTACCTGACCATACACTGCCAGTTACAGACCTCTTGCAATGATGAAATCTCAAGCCCTAAAAGTCAGGACCAGTTGTCCTCATTTGCAAAATGGAGGGACTGAACTACATTTGAGACCCATTCCAAATTATCCATAATTTGTTTGGAGATCCACCTCACAGAAGATAGTATAATACTAGGTATCCTATGGGTATTTCCCATTTCACCAATATGGCCTGCCATTCTCTACAATGAGTTGTTGGCCAAACGTGATGATCCGGCAGCCTCTGTGAACTGAGCTCGAGTGATCCTAATACCAGGCTGACACATAGTGTGGCATCATTCAGAGCTCTAGGTTCTGGTAGGACTCATCAGAACTGGCTTTCAAGAACTCAAATCACTTCAATGAACCACAACGAGGCAATAAATCAGGCTTCTTATAGGACATCTCCGTTTCCGCAACATCAATTTAAACAGATCCCTCTTCTGGTAGGACTCATCATAATTGGCTTGCAAGAATTCAAATCACTTCAATGAACCACAACGAGGCAATAAAGCAGGCTTCTTATAGGACATCTCCGTTTCCGCAATATCAATTTAAACAGATCCCTCTTCTGGTAGGACTCATCATAATTGGCTTGCAAGAATTCAAATCACTTCAATGAACCACAACGAGGCAATAAAGCAGGCTTCTTATAGGACATCTCCATTTCCGCAACATCAATTTAAACAGATCCCTCCGCCCCAACCTCTGTAACTCTGTACCAAGTGTAAGGTACTGTCTCTGTGAAAGTTAATGTGCTAGGTACAGAAGTGGTATAAAAAGATGAAATGGAGTAAATTATTAAACATGGAAGAATGATGGACTGGTGTGCCATTACTCTGGGCTACCAGATCACAGCGATTCTAGGAAATCACTGAAAGCAGATGTGGTTAGACCTGGAGGAAGTGTTTATCTCAACATGAATGAGCATGGTATTTTCTAATAACTTCCTTACCACGCTGTGGTTTTGAGAACATTAAGTCCTAGAGTTGATTATGTATGCATATACCCATATGCATACACACATCTAGATACATACACATATACACAGACACACACTTAGCTGGCATCTTTCTTTTCAGTAGCAAGTTGCACCAAAATGGGATTTGATTGTACCACACACTTGAGTCACAAAATGGCCCACGTCAACATCCATCCTCTGGCATCTCACTTCTCCTTTAATTGCTTCATGCAAATATTTGTGATTTTGATGGCTTTGATCTTCACTAATACAAAATACAGTTTCCCCAGACCTCAGTCCTGATAGACACCATAGTCATTTCTCACCTGGTGGTTAACCAGAGAGGATGAGCTCCAGAGGAAGAACTACCAAGAGACGATCCCCGAAATGATGCTCTCCCAACTTGGTGAAAGGTAGTGTTCTGCTGCCATTCTGGATGCTTCAATAATACAGGGCCAGGAGGAAGACAGGGAGGTTTGAGGCAAAGTTCTAATTCAGAGCTATCTACCTCTGACCAACATTATGGCTCTGCTTTTGGCATTTTAGACCTTTCACAACATGCCACATTAAACCCAAATCAATGACAATCATGTTCAAGTGGAATGGGGTGCTACCTGAGATAATCCTGCGTTCCCCAACTTTTGGAGGTGTTTGTGAGTACAAGGTACAATACAATTTATCAGGGATGCTGTGGAAGGGATTTATTAATGCAGGGGGTTGGACTGGATGGCTTCCAGCTTGTGAGTTTCTTTGAATTCAAGTAAAGGAAGAACCATCTTTGCCCTGTCCTGGGAGGTGCATGGAGATCAAAGACAGACCGACACAAGTGTTCTAGGGTCTTCCATCTCTTCATCCAATTTCAGGTACAAGAGTTTAAAGCCTGGAGTCCTAAGTCAACAAAACCTCCTCCTCCCTCCTCCCACCCTCCTGGTCTAATAGCCGCCCTTCATCCCTGCTGTTTATGGCAACACAATGGCATGCTCATCCAGCGGTAGGCATCACTTCCTGACTGTTCTGCATAGACTGATAAAGGGAACATATAGTCTCTGACAAGACTCTGAGAGATGCTGAAGGGGTTCAAGGAAGCTGGAGAGATCCACACATCAAGGGAAAGCCACCTGTGGCAGAGATGAAGAGAAGCCGCTATCAGGGCTGCTACTCCCCACCTCTCTCCAGTCAACAGTAGATACAGACCATGGTTCTGGTGACTTGTGGGTATAACCACTATAAATCATTGACAGAAATGGCCCTAATCCTGGTACCTAGGTGGAAGAGATGGAACTTGGTATCACTGGAGAAAGTCACTGATCTTGGCAGTGACTGCCATCATGACCACAAGGGGCCAGCTTTACGGTAGTGGGCCACGTGTGTGAGTCATGCCGAGACCCCAAAGCAATGACCCTAAGGAGTTCTGAATAAGATGGTGAAGGAGAGGAGGCTGGACGAGGCCCTGATGCCTGTGCACACAACTCTGGCCAAGTAGCGGAGGAGCAAGCCCCTGGTCATCCCAGGCTCGAACTGCCTCCTCCTCACTCTCCTGACAGCCTTGGGGAAATGACTTCATCTCTGGGAACTTCAGAGTCCTTTCACTTGTAAAAGAAAGACTAATAAAACTTGCTTTACCTGCCTCAGTGCCGTGGTGAGAAAAGCTCTATAAAAACAGGAGCTCTCATTAAAGTGGAGAAGAAACACACATATACAGACACACGTGCACAGTGCGCAGCACACACGTGCACAGTCCTTACTATCATGAGCACATCAGCAGACCAGGGACGTGTCTAGTTCAATGCCCTTTGTTTACAGAAGATTTAATTATTTCTGGATTACCACCAATGCTGTCTCCCTAATAAGTATTCCTTCTTTATTAAGTGGGGTCAGAAAAAGGCATTAAAGTGTTGGAACACGGACATCGGGCAGCACTGGGGCTGTTAATTCCATTTTTCTGTCCCATAATGTTTGGTACTTCCTGGTGGCCATCCAGTACGGAGTTACTTTTTCTCGAACTATATCCCTCTGCACCAGGACCAGATTCTTAGAATAGGAAAACAGCAAGAACATGGGAACAAACAAACAGCTGACATTATGGGAGGGCATCCTCACTGACAACTTGGCCAAGAAGGGCCATGATCCCAGTGGTAACAGGGACAGTAACAGGACCTAGCTGCACAGGCCTGACCATACCCTTGGACCGAGACCACAAAAACAAAAAGATGTAGTATTGAGTTTGAGCACGACAGTATACTGCACGGGTTGCCCCTGGAGGTCACCTGGCCTTAGTAGGGCCTGCTTCCTGGCATAGCACCAATGGACAGTTCTTCAGGCAGCCTGGGCCTTGGCTGAGCCATCCATGATCTTTGGAAGCCCTTTTACCCATCACTCTGAGATATACTGTTGGCTATATGCCCTATGGATTGGGACATCTCAGCTGCGAGACTGTGGCTCTGGGGAGCTGGCAGCTCCCGCAGAAGCAGCACAACAGAACATGGGCCTCAGGAGTCTGAAAGACTTGGGTTTGAATCCCAGCTTAGAGGTGGAGCAGCTGTGGGACATCACCTCTCAGGCAATGAAGAGGTTGCACAGAATGGTGTCCCTTTAGGCTCTCAATCACCCTGCCAGGAATTCTGCCGTTAGAAAAGGCTAGGGTCATCTTTGTGAACAGGATGAAGCAGAGCAAGCTCAGCACCAGAAGACAGTTGTCCACATGTTGGCTGAAGGAAGAGGATTACAGATGGAGAGCTGAACGGGCCTTTGGAGCACCACTCAGAACAGCCCCATTTTACAGCTGAGGAACCTGAGGCATAAAGATGGACAAAGGCCAGTGGAAGGTCACCCAGGGGCAAGATGTAACCTCAGAGCCAACTCTGTCCCAGGTCAGTGTAGGGTAGGAGGCTGGTGAGCACTCGTACTATTCTGGAGTGACGTCATGAGAACAGCACATCCACATGGGCCACCATTAACACTTGTTGCACAGAAAGCAAGATGAAAAGTTTTTTATCTGTGATCACATTGAGTACTGGCAGGGTGCAGCCCATCACCAATGGCTATGTGAAGAGACAAAGCAAGACATCATCCTGCCTATGGAGAGAGGCAAATGAGTGAGGGTCTGGGAATCAGAGTGAGGTTAAGGATTAAGGAAATGCTCAGGTCTATCAGCTATGGAGAATTTATGGAAAGTAGGAAAAAAGGGGGACGGGGAGAGGAGGAGAAAGGAAGGAGGATGGGGATCAGCACTCACAAAGTGTTTACTGTGGGCCAGGCATGAGGCTAAGCCCTAAGAGTCAGTGGGCACCTTCCCTACGTCTGTCTATACAATCACTACACCAAAGACATCAGGACCAGTTCCTCATCTATGCATTTCCAGTAGTAGAGAGGCAGTTTGGGATAGAGAGCTGGTTATGGCGTTAAGGAGACGTGGGTTCGAGTGTAGTTTCTAAAACATTTGTCAAGCATCCCTGTCATATAAACTGCAGACAAGGTGCTGTTCTGCACTGCTGACGGGGGTTCCTCACCTAGGATTCCCTTTGTGATGAAACCACAGGCCAGCACCCCGCCCTAATCCCCACCTTGGTAATGGTGCTCTTTGGCAGGTTCAAGCACCGGCTTAAAACAGCCTGGGAGAGTTTAGGCTGGGGGCTTTGGCTGGGTCCCAGAGTGGCTCGTGATGAAGGTTCAGACAGGAGGCTACCTCAGTCTTCTGGTTAAAAAGGCATGAACATCCAGGAAAGCCAAACAGCTCCTCCCCGCTGCCACTTGTCTCCCTCCCTTCTAGCTTTCCCTTCCTCACAGACCAGCGAAACTTCTGAAATTCTCTGGTCACTTTTTCCCTTCCTCCAATGCTCTCTGGAGGTGACCACCCAAGCGTTGGCCTAACAAGCCCGGCTGTCAGCTGCCTGCCCTTCTCTAAGGCCGTGAGTCACCAGATGACACAAGTAACTCTCTACCAGGCAAGGGATTTGGGTTTCCAAGTCCTGTTTCAAGAAATGCCATGTTTCCAAAGAGAAACCTTTCATTCCACAGGAAATGAGGTCACATACACCCACACCCATACACTCCAGTAACTAGTGAGAAACTCCTGGGGTAGAGAACCAGAGGAGGGTCTCACATGTTTCAAGGTTCTTAGAGCTGGAGAGGTCTCAGAGATCAGCTAGTCCGACCTATTACAAACAAGGAAACTGAGGCTCAGTGAGTCATGCTACTAACCCAGTGGCCTACAGTTTTTAAATAAAAGGGTTGGAATCTGGAACCCAGGTTCTCTTCCTATCTTTCAATAAGCCAAGCTCCCCTGAAGATGGGAGAGTCATTACTAATAACAGGACCAATAATCTGACCTCAGACACTCACTAGCTGTGTGGCCCTGAGTAAGTCACTTAATAACCTGCTACCTTAGTCTCTTCAACTATAAAATGGGGATGATAACAGCACCTACCTCACAGAGCTGTTGTGGGGATCAAATGAGAGAATATTTGTAAGGGACTTAGCACAGTCTGTGGCATGCATACAGTAGGTGCTAAATAAAAGTTTATTTCCTCCCCTTTCCCAATCATATTTTGGCTAGATGGGAAAGACTGGGGTACAAAATTATACTCGTTGGATTTGGAGCTAGAAAGGACATCCAACATTATCTAGCAGAACTCTCATTTCATATGTGTGTAAACTGAGGTCCAGAGAGGGTCCAGCATCTTCTCAAGGTTCCAGTTTGATAAAGAGAGCAGAAGCTTGAGCCTTGGCCTCCTGCCCTCTTGGTTGCTGCTCCTTCCACTAAAGTCACCCTCCTCTTGCATTCAAATTCTTGTTTTATATGTGATCCTCCCTGGGTCCCTTCACCTTTCCAAGGTCCAGGTGTCTCATCTGTAAAAGGAAGATAATCACACACAGCCGAGTGATTGTTTGATGGGGTGGGGGGGTGGGGGTTCACAGGCCACAACATCTGAGAAGTTCTTCGTAACTCTTTCAGGCTGTGGCAATCACTGTCAATGACTTTTCTACTAAGGCTCAAATTATGTTATTTAAGTTTTTAGGGTCTTACCCTGGGGACCCTCTGTCCCAAGTGACAAACAGAAAACAGATCACAAAGAGTGTGCTACTGAAAGTCATTCTGTGAGCGGCAGAAAGTGCTGGTGTGCGGGAGATTGGGGGGAGCTGCAGAGACAGAGTCCGGTTCAGCATTCCCAGGGCTCCGCTCTCCGTAACTTAGTTACAGCCTGGCCTGACCTTCCAGGTTTCCCTGGCAAGAGATCAAAGAGCTGGAGCCACAAACAGCCTCCCTCCCTCCCAGGCAGCTTCCCTCCACTCTCTGCCCTGTCCTCCCGAGCAGCCCAGCCCCCCAAAGTCCAATGGCTCTGTCTGGAGAACTAAGGGGGCAGCCTGCAAGGAAGCACCAGGCTCTGCCCACCCCTCCCCCTTCCATTCCATGATCACTATCCAAAAAGAGGAGAAAGGAAAAAGAAAAAGCCTGGGGCACCCTGGGAGCAGAGGCCGCACCTGCGGAGGGCAGGTGGGATGCAGCCCCCTTCCATTCCTGTTCCAACCACAACGATCTGATGGGGGGGCGGCCTAGGGACCAGTTCAGGGGCCCTGAGCCCCTGCCAAGCCACCTGGAGCGGACTGAAGCTGCTGAGCCCCCGGAGAAGGCATCATTTACCACCAGCTACCTTGATGTACTCCACCTGCCTCCACACCAACCACCCTCCGGAAGACCAGCTCCAGGACCACAGAAAGAACTCCAATTCTGTCCCCCGTCTTCCTCAGGGCCTTCAATGTCGAAGATGTGCCCCAGGGGGTGGGGGCTTGTGTCCCCAGACTCAGTACCCTCATGCTGCATGGCACCCCGTAGGTGGTAGGGGATCTCATCAGTCCTAGATTCCACAGATTGCTGGCCTAGAGGGAGCCTTAGAGTTCAGGGGACCCAATCTTTGGTTTTATAGGATGCAGTCACAAAGTGAGTCAGTACAGGCAGAGCCCCAGGACCAAACCCTGGAGGTGGAACTCCCAGGGGCCTGCTGCTTCCCTAAGGTACAGTCCTGAAGCCAGGAAAACTTCAAAGGGGACCACCCCTTTCTGTGGGTAGATGGTAACTAATGAATGCCTTATAGACACAGAGTTAATTAGTCGGCTAAATTATAGGGACAAGCAACCAGAAAACAAAAACAACTCCTAACAAAGATGGAGCAAAGCTGGGAAGGTAGGAGAGGGAAGCTCCGAGACGTCTCGGGACCTCTCCAGGGCCCAGGGGATCCTTCATGTCCTTGGGCAGGGTCACACGCACCAGGGGAGGGCAAGTTGGACCCTTCCAGAGTCTGGCCTGGATGAAGGCTCTCCAATTCTAGAAGTATTGTGAGTGCCTACTAAGTGCAGTGCTCCATGCTAGAAGCCCAAATACAAAGGTAAAAAACCGCTCAGGCTCCCATCCATTTTAGTCTGAAGCTAAATGGCTGCAGCATAAGGCTTGGTGCTGGCTGACAGACAAAGGTATCGTAAGATATGGAAATGGAAGGAGTAGAGTTTTACCCAACTTTCTTCTTCCCACTTTAGAGAACAGGAAACTGAAGCCCAGACAGGTAGTGAGGAACAAAGCCAGGTTCCAAGGCAAG
Source organism: Bettongia penicillata ogilbyi (assembly GCA_023548195.1). NCBI lineage: Eukaryota > Metazoa > Chordata > Mammalia > Diprotodontia > Potoroidae > Bettongia > Bettongia penicillata. The sequence continues at coordinate 7,044,642 of JAJHZJ010000063.1, read as the reverse complement.
TTCAGCTGACTCCAAATCTGGGAGTCTTTATACTGATTTCTGCCTGTCACTGGAAGGAGGGACATACACCATCAACCTTCAGTGGGACCAAGCCCTGATGAACAGCTGGAGAAATAAGGACCAAGCACAGGTATTTTCCAAAAACAAAAGCTGTATCGGGAGGGCACTTCCGAACGCAGAAGAGGGATGGCCTCCAGAGCATGGAGGGAGTAAGGGGTATTGTTACAGGTGTTCCTCCCCCAGGCGAGGAGAAGCAGGAGCAGCCTGAGCCCTCCAGATTTCAGATCACTTTCAAAACCATCCTGGGCATCTGAAAGCCTTCTTCAGGGACCCATGTTCCAGGCCAGAGTCTTTCTAGTGGATTTCCATGTTGCATCATTTCGCTTCAAAGCTGTCTGGAAAAGAATTTTTCCTATTTGGGGGCAGGGTTCCCCACTCAAAAGCTAGTCTTCAGTTGAATCATTTTTGTGTTGGAGGCTACATCCAACATCTTAGCTAATTGTGCCCATCCGTCTGTCCATCCGTCCATTTGTCGTCCATCCGTCGATCCTTCAAAGATGTTTTCAACCAGTGAAACCCACACATCGTGTTTATTCTTGCTCAGCTGGCTCTAGCTATGTGATAATGGGAGCTTTAAAATTGTGTGGGTAACCCCAGGGATCTTGACTCATAACAAATATAGTTCTAACAAAAAGAGATCATAGCCCATCTTCTCAAACTCTTGCCCCTTCCCCGAGAAATCACAACTGACAGAATCACCTCCTAGTCAGATAAGTATCCGGGGAAATTCACACGGTGGTCCTGAGCATGGGGAGGGGGCAGCATAGTTTTTTTCCAAGTGAATTCAGGGTACAACCAACACCCTGAGAAAAAGAGAGCCTTGTACAGTCTGAGGAGGGCAGTGTGTGGATACAGTGGAGGAGCTGACTTTGCTCAGGTGCGACCGTGGACCAGGATTAAGGAGAATCTGGTCTAAGACAGACAGAACCACCGAGTGGACAAATCAATTTACTTTTCCACATTTCTGTTTCTTTCTCACTCTGAATTACAAGTGAGTTTAAAGATGAGAAAATGGTTAGAAACACATGATTTCCCCAAAGGGAGTAGTGAGAAGCTATGGGCCTGTGTCTCACTTCAAGGTTACACATACAGTGGCCAGGTCTCCTGTTCTACTTCAATGTCCTGTTTTGTTTCTTTTACAATTTTTTTTTTATTCTGATAATTAATACCTTTGAAAAGAAAAGGCACTTCTGCCTAAGATCAGCAAGGGCGGCTAGGGGGCGCAGTGGGTATAGCACTGGGTCAGGCGTAAGGAAAGACTGATCTTCCTGAGTTCAAATCTGGTCTCAGACACTCAAGAGTTGTGTGACTCTGAGCAAGACATTTCACTGTTTGCCTCAGTTTCCTCATCTGTAACATGAATTGGAGAAGAAAATGGCAAAGCAGTCCAGTATCTTGTCCCCCTGCCCACAGAGTCATGAAGAAATCAGACACAACTGCCCAAGTTAGTGACTGAGTAGCTGTCCTGGTGACTAACACATGGAAGGTGGCCAGAGGGGTCATTTTTGCATGGGGTGCTCAGCCTTGCTTAGTCTCCCCCTTTCTCCAGGCTCTCACACTGACCATGACCTCCCAGGGCTGATTCCAGGGCACACATATGGTGTTTCAGGTCAGCAGGAGAGATTCCTTGGAACCCCTGGGTACCTGAGCCGCCCCTGTGGAGCCCTTGGGCCTGGGCTGTTCTGCTCAGAGGTCCTCTCTCTGATGTTGAGTGGGCTGATGCATCTAGAGATAGGGCCTTGTAGGCAGCACATGTCTCTGGCCAGTGGATGTTGGGAGCCAGTTGCTTTACATGTACTGGGGTTGACTTTGCTGGAGGCACCCTTTCCTACTGTCCACAGGCTTCTGACTGACTTTTGATGATGTTTGGGGATAGAAAAAGTCACTTGTGCTACTTTCTTGATGGATTTCTTGAATATTATTCAGCCTGGTGCAAACCTGGGGTTTCTGTGGGATGCTTGGCAGGCACCTTGGGCAGAAGGCCTTCGATGTTCTTCCCTGTGCTGAATTTCTCAGACAATAGAAAGCCCCAAAGCCCCAGCATATCACCCACATCCTCATGATACTCCACAACCTTTAGAATGCATATCTTACTCTTTCCTTACTCAATTTTTAAAAGGACACACTTATGTGGAGCATATATAGTGAGCTCAGGCCTATCTACATGGTTATCTTAATGGCCTGGGAGCCTCACATCCCTCATCACTGACCAATGGCTGAGATCTAGCCCAGCTCCAGTGGGGTAGATCTGGTTTCCAGACCTGACCAGGCCTACCTCACATGTAAGGGCCAGGGGTAGAGAAGTCCACCTTGTCTCCATTTTGGCTGTAAATAAATTCCCAAATTTGCCAAATCTCTAGTGTCACTCTACATCCTTGAGGATACAGGCAGCTTCTCTTCCCTGACCAAGCTACTTCTGGTCATAAGTATGTGCTGAATACACCTGCTTGCTTTACCCAATTCCCATGCTCAACCGCTGGCACTGCATGCCTAAGTTTATAAAACCTGAATGAAGGGTCTAAAATTCCCAGCAGTCACATTTACCTGGCAAACTTTGCTGGAGGAAACATAGAAGACAAGGTTTGGGAGTGTGACCCCAAATCTCCAAGGGGAGGGCTTTCATCTCCCTGTATCACCTGTCCTTTGGATCCCCTCCTCCCTTATTTCATAAGAAGGGCCAATGGGTGAGGTGGGGAGGGGGGAGGGATACTATTCAATATCTAATCTCCATAGCTAGGTACCGCTGAGCACAGCTCAGTCTAGACAGAGACAAGAGCTCTCTAAGACTCCAAGTTTCAGTATCAATGAGAGGTGCTTCCTAAGTCAGTCAGTCCTCAAGCATTTATTAAGGGCCTACTACGTGCCAGGTCTTGGGCAAAGACAAAAAACACAATCCCTGCCTGAAAGGAGTTTATGATCTCCTTGGGGAGACACCAGGTTAATAACTATGTTTACTGGAAGGCAGGGGTTGAGCTAAGTCTTGAAGGAGGCAGAGAGGAGGAGGAAGAACATTCTAGGTGTAAGAGTCAGAGAGTCTCCCAGTTGGGAGACAGGGCATCATGTTCAAGGTATACCAAGTTGGCCAATGCCGCCAGCTTGTGGCATGAGTGGAAGGGAACAAAACATAAGGAGATAGGAAAAGAAGCAGAAGAAGGAGCAAGCTGTGAGTGTCTGAATGCTGGAGAGGTTTTCTATTCAAGCTATGGAGCTCACAGAGAACAGGGGTGACATAGGGACACCATCAGACCTATGCCTTTGGAAAATCACTTTGGCATCTGAGTGAACATGAAGTGGGGCAAGACTTGAGGCAGGGAGACCCACCTCAACGGGAGAAAGGGACTCAAAACCAGCAGGTGTTACTGTCTGTGCACACCAGAATCTTACAGGCGACTCAGAGACACAAGAACATAGGTAAGAAACAAAGCAGGGCATGATGGGGCAAAGGAGAGAAAAACAGATAAAATCATTGGGGGAAAAAAAAAAAGAGAAGGCTCCATTATATCTCATCATTTATTTAGTAAAAAAAAAAAAAAAAAAGTTCCTTATTTTTTCTTCCTCAGAAGGGTTCAATTCCTTCTGCCCTCCCTTTTTTTGGGGGAGGGGGTGATAGAAAATTGAGGGTTCTTAAATATCCCTGCATAAGCTACCCTGATCCAAGTCTAGAAGAACCTCATATATGAGAATAAACTAGTTTTCAAAAGTTTGTCAAAAAGCATTTAATTGAGCATACTACATGAGTTTTCCAGTCTTTGGGGGACATGAAGCACTAATAGGAATTGCTTTCAGAACATTTTCCAAGTCCAGAATACTGCCTAGTTTTTGAAAGAACAACTTGAATTTCCCAAAGCATAAGTGAGCCATGGGACCATAGGGTTCAGAGGTGGACTGTTGTGATGGATCTGGGATCTCATCAATTTCCTCCTGCTCAGTATCTATATCACCACCCATTCATGCCTTTTCATGGACTCCAGTCCATGTCCAGTAGAAAATTCTACAAAGGGGTCTCTTGTGCTGGGACATGGATTCAACTGAACACGTGAGAGAGAGAGTGGTTATCCCAGGTTCTTGATGCATTAATCATGCAGTCTACTTCATGGTCCAGCAATATGTCAATCAACAAGGCTTACAAAGCACTCCCTATCTGCTAGCATGGTGCTAGGAATAGGAAGAGAAAAACGCAACATTCCCTAATCTTTGAGAGCTTCTATTCTAGAGTGCACAAAGCCATGTCCATGGGGACAGACAGACAAAATAAGCACAAGGTTAATCTTGGTAAGGTCAGTGCTAGCAGCTGCAAAAGGCCTTATACCTTATGGAGGATGTGGCATCTGAACTGAACTGAAGGAAAGACCAAGGTGGAGGAAGAAGACCAGGCCAGGCCAGAGGGTAGATGAGGACAGTAACAGTCATGGATAATTGAGGATAACAACCTAGTAGACTAGAGCAGGGAGTCCCCTCTAAAAAGATGAGGATGCCTGTGCAACATCTTTCAAACAGCTCCTCTCTCTCCTTGGGTGCTGCTATCACTCTGGTACAGACTCTCCTCATCTCACACCTGGACTACTGTAGTAGTAGTGTCCAGTCTCTCCCCACTTCAGTCCATCCTCTATTCAGCTGCCAAAGAGATTTTCCTCAAGTGTAGGTTCAATCATGTCACACACACCCCTGGGGAGGAGCCCCTGAGAAAGAAGCTGGACTACAATGCCGGAGTCTGGCAATTACAAGATCTTTGGGATCTGAAATCTCATCTTTGTGGGCTGACTGTCTTTGCTGTCCCCACCATTTTAGTTAGTATACAACTTTCAATTCTTTGGAGTATGATTTTCACTAACTTGTGGCCACGCAGCAGCATTATTGGAAGAGTACTGATGTTGTAAAGATTCCTTTGTCTCAGGAAGAAACTTAGGATCATTATAAGCACAGCGAGTGCTTCCTGAAGGCCAGATCCAAATCACTCTCCTAATTGGTAGTCAGTACTGGGACAAGTTAGTTCTGCATGTTTGTCCATGGTAGAAGCAATGATGGAATAGCTTTATGGATCATCTATCTATCTATCTATCTATCTATCTATCTATCTATCTAGTTTCATGCGAATAAAAATCAGTTTCCCATCTTTATTTTATTTGGTGGTATTTCTCCTTTCTAATTAAGCACATAAGGGGCTCTGATGTTGACTTCAAATGTGGTGGTTTCATTGTCACTGAAGAGAGAAAAAAATAGGACTGAAATTTTTACAGATCTTTTCCCTCTTTTTGTCTTCAGTTTCCTTTTTACATGTCTTTAAGCTTACTTAAGCAACAACCTTTGTAAGCTTGCTTCTTCCTTCATTACTTTTACTAGTTTTGTGAGATTTCACTGCCCTACTGCTACCCTAAAATGAGGAAAACACAGCTCCTACTTCACAGGTCTGTCTGTCACAAGGATCAAATAAGATAATGCAAGTACTTACAAGCCTTAATGAGCTCTAGAAATGTTAGCTATTTTCTACTCTGCTTCTATGTGAGAATGGGTTTATAAGGAAATCAGCTGTTTGCTGATGTGAGAGGTAATCAGGAGTTTCTGATATCCTAGTGGTAGAGAACAATTTACAGCATTTAAACTTTGAGGGAAATGGGGATCACCTCTGTCTACTCTGCCTACTTTTATCCACTTTTTGGTTTGTTTAAATAGATCAGATAAGAGCTGCCTCAACTGCCTGTTAGTTTGCAGTTTGATAACTGATTTCTGCCTTTGCTCTAACAAACCAGTTGTTTGGGAAATGATCCATTATCAGTCACAAGTCTGCTAAGAGAGTATCAACTGTATATTATTTGATGCTTGTCATATTTGCTATCTTTCAACTGTCAAGAAATTATTCATGGTCTTGAGGTGTGAAGCTTTTGCAAAGTTTACAAGCTTTTGGACTCTTTGTTTCTTACTCTTGGTACCATGTAATCTAAGGTACTTCTTATCATCCTTACCTATTCCCACAATTAAAGTCACAGATTATTAAAGAATATAATGATTTAACTTGGAGAGTCTCAAAGAAAATTCTCTCAAGAACTCAGTATCTCCTCATCCTAAGTAATGGATGCTGGCATAGAAGATGAAATCAGCATCACAGGCATTTTTGCAAATGTTTATTAAAAATACCCAAGCACACATGTAACTTAAGAAAACCAAATGTCCCACCATGTATTTCTTCTTGCTTTTTAGATGGAGACTAAAACTAACCATTTTATTTGCTCAAGGACAACCCAAGAATCATCCCTCTGCACTTTATTTTTTTTATGTTTATTTATTTATTTTTAGTTTTCAGCATTCATTTCACAAAATTTTGAGTTCCAAATTTTCTCCCCATTTTCCCCCTCACCCACCCCAAAATGCCATGCATTCTGATTACCCCTTCCCCCAATCTGCCCTCCCTTCTATCACACTCCTCCCTTCCCTATCTTCTCTCTTGTCTTGTAGGGCAAGATAAATTTCTATACCCAATTACCTGTATTTCTTATTTTCCAGTGGTATGCAAAAACAATTCTCAACATTCATCCCTAAAACCTTGAGTTCCAATTTCTCTCCCTTCCTCCCTTCCCACCCACCCCCACTGAGAAGGCAAGCAGTTCAATATAGGTTATATATGTGTGGTTTTGCAAATAACTTCCATAATGGTGGTGTTGTGTAAGACTATATTTCCCTCCATCCTATCCTGCCCCTCATTTATTCTATTCTCTATTTTGACCTTGTCCCTCACTATAAGTGTTTCCTTCTAGTTAATCCCTTCTCCCATTTGCCCTCCCTTCCATCATCCCCCCAACCCCACTTATCCCCTTCTCCCCCACTTTCCTGTAGTGTAAGATAGGTTTTCATACCAAAATGAGTGTGCATGTTATTCTCTCTTTAAGCCAAATGCGATGACAGTTGTTTCACTTTTTCCCTCTCACCTCCCCCTTTTCACCTCCATTGAAAAAGCTTTTTCTTGCCTCTATGAGAGATAATTTGCCCCATTCCATTTCTCCCTTTCTCCTCCCAATATATTCCTCTCTCACCCCTTAATTTTATCTTTTTAGATATCATCCCTTCCTATTCAACTCACCCAGTTCTGTGTGTGTGTGTGTGTGTGTGTGTGTGTAAACTTCCTCCAACTATCCAAATACTGAGAAAAGTTTCAAGAGTTACAAATATTATCTTTCCATGTAGGAATGTAAACAGTTCAGCTTTAGAAAATCTTTTGTGATTTCTCTTTCCTGTTTACCTTTTCATGCTTCTCTTGATTCTTGTGTTTGAAAAGTCAAATTTTCTATTCAGCTCTGGTCTTTTCATCAAGAATGCTTGAAAGTCCTCTATTTCATTGAATAACCATTTTTCCCCTGAAGTATTATATTCAGTTTTTCTGGGTAGATGATTCTTGGTTTTAATCCTAGTTCCTTTAATTTATGGAATATCATATTCCAATCCCTTTGATCCCTTAACGTAGAGGCTGCTAGATCTTGTGTTATCCTGATTGTATTTCCACAATACTGGAATTGTTTCTTTCTAGCTGCTTGCAATATTTTCTCCTTGATGTGGGAACTCTGGAATTTGGGTACAATATTCCTAGGAGTTTCTCCTTTTGGATCTCTTTCAGGAGGTGATCAGTGGATTCTTTCTATATATATTTTGCTCTCTGGTTCTAGAATATCAGGGCAGTTTTCCTTGATAATTTCATGAAAGAAGATATATAGGCTCTCTTGTTAGTCATGGCTTTCAGGTAGTCCCATAATTTTTAAATTGTGTCTCCTAGATCTACTTTCCAGGTGAGTTGTTTTTCCAATGAGATATTTCACATTATATTCTTTTTTTTCATTCTTTTGGCTTTGTTTTATGATTTCTTGGTTTCTCAGAAAGTCATTAGCTTCCATCTGTTCCATTCTAATTTTTAAAGAACTATTTTCATCAGTGAGCTTTTGAACCTTTTCCATTTGGCTAATTCTGCTTTTGAAAGCATTCTTCTCCTCAATGGCTTTTTGAACATCTTTTGTCATTTGAGTTAGCCTATTTTTTTTTTAAATTTTATTTATTTATTTAATTTTTTACATTCATTTTCACAAATTTTTGGGTTCCAAATTTTCTCCCCCTTTCTCCCCTCCCCCCACCCCAATACCCCAAGCAATATAATTTTCCCTATCTCCAATCTGCCCTCTCTTATGTCATCCCCTCCCTTCTCTTGTCTCCATCTTCTCTTTCTCCTGTAGGGCCAGATGACTTTCTATTCCTCATTAACTGTATGTCTTCTTTCCTAGTTGCAACAACAATACTAAACAGTTGTTCCTAAAACTTTGAGTTCCAAATTCTCCCCATCCCTCCCTCCCCACCCATTCCCTTTGGGAGGGCAGGCAATTCAATATAGGCCATATCTGTGTAGTTTTGCAAATGACCTCCCTGATAGTTGTGTTGTGTAAGACCAACTGGATTACCATCCCTCCTAACCTGCCCCTCATTGTTTCTCTTCTGTCTCTTGATCCTGTCCCTCCCCAAGTGTTGACTTCAAATTGCTCCCTCCTCCCTTTGCCCTCCCCTCCATCATCCCCCCCCTTGCAATATCTCCTTCTCCCCCACTTTCTTATACTGTAAGATAGGTTTTCATACCAAAATGAGTGTGCATTTCACTCCTTCGTTTAGTCAAATGTGATGAGGGTAAACTTCTTGTTTTTTTTTTTCTCAGCTCTCCTCTTTATCCCTCCACTAAGAAAAACTCCTACCTGCCTCTTAAATGACATATAGTTACCCCCTTCCCTTTCCCTCTCTTTCCTCCCCCTACATTTCTCTCTCACCATTTACCTTAGTTTCTTTTAAGGTATGGTCCCATCCTATTCAGTTCAATCTGTGCTCTCTATCTCTGTATGTGTGTGCATGTGTGTATGTGTGTGCATGCATGTACATGTGTATGTGTGGTCCCACCAACTAACCAGATACTGAAAAGTTTTAAGAGTTAGAAATATTGTCTTTCCCTGTATGAATGTAAACAGTTCACTTCTGGTAAGTCCCTTAAGACTTCTCTTTGATGTTTCCTTTTTCATGCTTCTTCTCATTCTTGTGTTTGAAAGTCAAATTTTCTTTTCAGCTCTGGTCTTTTCATTAAGAATGATTGAAAGTCCTCTGTTTCATTGAAAGACCATATTTTCCCTTGAAGTATTATACTCAGTTTAGCTGGGTAGATGATTCTTGGTTTGAGTCCTAGTTCCTTTGCCTTCTGGAATATCCTATTCCACGCCCTTCGATCCCTTAAGGTAGAAGCTGCTAGATCTTGGGTTATCCTGATTGTATTTCCACAGTACTGGAATTGTTTCTTTCTAGCTGCTTGCAAGATTTTTTCCTTGAGCTGGGAGTTCTGGAATTTGGCCACAATGTTCCTAGGAGTTTCTCTTTTTGGATCTCTTTCAGGTGGTGATCGATGGATTCTTTCAATACTTATTTTGCCCTCTGGTTCTAGAATGTCAGGGCAGTTTTCCTTGATAATTTCATGGAAGATGATGTCTAGGCTCTTTTTTTGATCATGACTTTCAGGTAGTCCCATAATTTTTAAATTGTCTCTCCTGGATCTATTTTCCAGGTCAGTTGTTTTTCCCATGAGATATTTCACATTCTCTTCCATTTTATCGTTCTTTTGGTTTTGTTTGGTGATTTCTTGGTTTCTCATAAAGTCATTAGACTCCATCTGTTCCACTCTAATTTTGAGAGAACTATTAAATTCAGTGAGCTTTTGAGCCTCTCTTTCCATTTGGCTCATTCTGCTTTTGAAAGCATTCTTCTCCTCATTGGCTTTTTGAACCTCCTTTGCCAATTGAGTGAGCCTATTTTTCAAGGTGTTAATTTCCTCAGCATTTTTTTTGGGTCTCCTTTACCAAGGTATTGACCCGTTTTTCATACTTTTCTTGCATCTCTGACATTTCTCTTCCCAGTTTTTCCTCCACCTGTCTAACTTGCTTTTCAAAATCCTTTTTGAGCTCTTCCAGGGCCTGAGCCCACCTGCCACCCCCCCTGGGGTGTCTGGGGTACTGAGGCCCCGCCCTCCACATCTTTCCCTGATGGCAAGGATACGTCCTCGTCATCAGATCCGAAGGTTGGGATCATTTGCATTTGTTGGAAAAAACTTTCTAAAGTCTTATTTTTCTTCCCTTTTCTAGGCATTTTCCCAGCCAGTTACTTAACTTCTGAGATTCCTTTCCACTCCCGCCTGGATCCACCCAGCTAGTGCTTGGCCTCTGAGATTTAAATGGGCTTTCCTCCTGCCAGCTGTCAATCAGTGAGCTTTAGTTCAGGTGCTGGGGTGGGGGCAGGGCCACCTCCCAGGCTCAGTTCCCTCAGGGGCTTTATGCAGAGACTTTCAGGAATGGAGCAGATGGGGGCAGGATGGGGGGCCCCGCCTCCTTGGCTCAGTTCCCTCAGGGGCTTTAAGCAGAAGCCTTCAGTAATAGAGCGGGGTGGGGGCAGGGCCGTCTCCCAGGCTCAGCTCCCTCAGGTTTTCTGCAGGAATCTTCCGTAATGAAGATCCTGCCTGCTGCTGGGGGATTCCTGAGTCCCGGTCTGCTGCCGCCTCAGCCGCCGCCCACACCTCTGCCTCCGCCGCTTCCTGCCCCCGTCTCTGCCGCTTCCTCCTGAGGGGGCCCGAGTCACGGAGACACCCTGCTTCCCCTCTCCTCCAGCCCGGCCTTCTCTCTCACTGACCTGTAGCTTCTGTGGGCGGAGGGACTTTCCCGGCTGCCGGAGCTTCCGTCTCTGAAGCCTGCTCGGATCAGCTTCTCTGGGGCTGCGGCCAGGGCAGCGCTGGGGGTGGGGTCCACTTTCCAGGGTGCAACGGACCCTGAGGACGGGTCTCCAGGGCTCCCTGGAACGGAAATCTCTTCCACTCCATTTCTGCACACCTTGTATTGACCCAGAAATTATGGGGGACTCTTTTTACATTAATTCTATGGGCTTTGGTTTTGGAGCTCGTAAACATGCGTCCTTCTACTCCGCCATCTTGGCTCCGCCCCCAAGTTAGCCTATTTTTAAAGGTGTTATTTTCTTAAGCATTTTTTGGGGTCTCCTTTAGCAAGCTGTTGACTTGTTTTTCATGATTTTCTTGCATCTCTTTCATTTCTCTTCCCAATTTTTCCTCCACCTCTCTTACTTGATTTTCAAAATTCTTTTTGAGCTCTTTCATGGCCTGAGATGATTGAATATTTCTTCTGGAGGTTTTGGATGCAGAAGTCTTGACTTTTACATCTTCCTCTGATGGTATACATTGTTCTTCCTCATCCAAAAGGATGGGAGAGAATACCTGTTCACCAAGAAAGTAGCCTTCTATAGTCTAATTTTTTCCCCTTTTTTTGCGCATTTGCCCAGTCAGTTACTTGACTTTTGACAAGAGGAGGGCATACTCTGGGGATATGTGAATTCTCAGTTCCTCCAACATAGCACAATCGAGGGAGAGGCATTTACTCCTCTCCTTGGCCTTCGTTCTTGTCTGGGAGCAAACACAAGCATTGTGTTCTGCCCAGGATCTGCCAGTAGGGCTCCCTCTCCAGAGCCTCCACCAGCTCCACCCTGCCAGTCAGAGCTCCTCCTCACCCCAGGGCTGCCACTCAGGTCTGAGACCCAGATCAGCAGCTCAGTTCCCCCAGAGTCTTTAGGCCGAGGGCTCCAAAAATGGAAGCTGCTGCTGCAGTTGCTGCTGCCAGCAGGACCAGACTATGTTCTCTTCTCACCCAGGTAAGAGAGCTTTCTCACCGATGGTTGAAGCTGTCTTTGGCATTTCTGGGTTGAACAATCTGAGAACTGCAGCTGCTGCTGGGGATTCCACCCCCTGAGGCCTGCTCAGGTCTTGTTCCTATTAGTGCCTCGAGGCCAAGGCTGGGCTGCACTCCATGGGCTGCGCTCCTCCCTGAGCCTGGGTGGGATAGACCTTTTCTGTTGGCCTTCCAGGCTGCCTTGGGCTGGACATTTCATTCACTCTGTCGTTTTGTGGCTTATGCTGCTCTAGGACTTGTTTAGAGTCATTTTTTACAGGTATTTTATGGGCTATGGGGGGTAGCTTCTACAGGTTTATGTTTCCACTCCCCATCTTGGCTCCACTCCCTCTCCACTTTAGCTGGAATGACCTTGGGTCTCCTGGTTTTACTTATAGAGAGAATCTCAGACCATTATGACTCGGTTTCTCTAGGAGTATGTTCACTTGGTCACTTGCCAAGGATGTTCCATTTAGGAGTACCAGTATCCAAATTAATTTTTATGTAGTTCAAAAAAAGAAAGAAGAAAAAATCCACAGTGACAGCTATTTTTCTGACACTGTTCCTGTCAATGCCTAAGTGGAAGGAGGCCACAGGGGACTGAGGACCATTTTTGTATTTTTGTTTCATGAGTTGCCAAGGCCAACAAATTCATCACCAAATGGCCAGGCTCCTGGTGGTAAAGACTCTTTGTGTTCTGAAAGCAAGACCAGAGTCAAAGACTTTCCAGGATGTGATTCTCTGCCTGAGCTTATACTCCCTGTGGCACAACCTTTGAGAGCCCAGGTGGCTACCTGTACCATAGGATAAGAAACTGGAATAGGATCCTAGCAGAGAGATGGAAAAATCATAGTTGATGCTTTCATGATTTTTTTCAGGTGAGCAAAGCTTTTCTATAATTCCAATTGATCCTTACAAAAACTACAGGTACTAATGGTTTCTCATGTCTACCATGTCCCATGATTCCCAAAGGATGCCATCTTTTTCTAACTGCCACCCTCCCTTCCTCCTTTACAAATTGTGGCATTTACACTTCTTCACTTCTAAGTGTGCCCCCAAAAGAACTTCTTGAAGGCAAAAACTGAATTTTGCTTTGTCTTCATATCACCAGTATGCATCATTGTGCCTGACATGTTGTTGTTCATTTTATAAGAGGTATAATGACATCATGGGGCAATGTCTTGACTTGTGCATAAACTGGGTTTAAGTGAGGCAAAGTCGCACAAAGTCATCAGCTTCATTCTCCCTTCCAGTCATCAAATTCCAGTGACAGGACAAAAGTCAGAACCACTGGTGATGACTGAGGATGCAGTGAATAACCTCAGCATTTTTGATGTCTGACCAAGCTCTAAGGTTTCATTCACAGTGCCTGCAATAGTTGCCTTCATGGTTGCTGGAACAAATTGTTCTCATCTACCCATTCCACAGGGGAAGTGTTCACATGCTTGGGCTAGACAACCCACTAACTCACTAACAGGTCTGAAGCCTGTCAGTTACCCTCACCCCAGAATAGCCTGGCTACCAAGATGGTTTTTACCACATACTATATGTAACTCCTTGGAGCTCCACATTAGAGTTGAGTGAAAGGTATATACCACAGGTGGATGGGGAGTCTATGAGGTGTTTAGGGAGGACTAGCACCTCTGGTGTAAGGGCTCACTGAGCCCTTTTCAGGGTCTGACATGCAGATGCTTGCTTCTTGTTTCTTTCTTGTTTTCTGTCTTTCAGAGGTTCTGGGCTCCCTGAAAATCGTAGCCTAGAATATATATAGAAGGGGCCTTGGAGATTACTAGTTCAACCACTTTACGCCAATGAGGAACCTGAGGCCCAAAAAGGGAAGTAACAGTGCAGTGTGAGTGTATCCCTTCTGGGGTTGTTTTGGAGGAATCCAAAGCTTCAGCAAATGACGGCGATCCTGTGTTCTTTTAAAAAGCACCCTAGCTATCAGGCAAGAAAAAAACAACAGCCCACCAACAGGCACCTCTTTGCACTGAATCCTTTTACAGCTTCTTTGTGGGTATTGAAGCAATGTCAGGGAATAACTCAACCCCCGGAGAATCACATGCTGTCTGACTGTCGGACCATCGGTTTCTTGTTCATACCTCCAAAGTACAGGAGAGTACTTTGCAAACAGGAAATGCAGAGAAAGTTTTTTTTTTTTTAATTGAACAAATATTTGGAGAAAAGCAAGTTTGTGTGAGGTGATATTCAGAAAAATTAGAAAATCTAGTTAGATAACTAGATTCTTCTCCAATGATAGTTTAGTACAACCTTATCAAATAACAAAAAGGAACCTAACAGGAACAGTGAATAATTCTAAATGCCTAATAAAGGAGAGTTCTTTAAAGGATCCCAAAGTAAAGACTTATTGTTAAGAATAATCCCTAATTTACACAGTTTAAAAAGTCTTAAATCTTTACATGCTAATGTTGCTTAAACTGAGGATATACTAGAACAGAACCCTGCAAAATTAAAAACTTGCACAAAGGAGTTCACCGAAACATTGTTTTTTAACAAAACCAGGTACATTTTTATTAGCACAGAATATAACATTTAGAGACAAAGGGACCATGTAACTAACCAGAGCACATTCCTTAAATGGCTATAAAGGACACTTTACGTCTTTAAAAGAAAGTGCTTATTAAATTCCTTTAGACAGCTTTAAGGTCACTGAGACGAGCAGAATAGTCTGTATTATAGTCTGTACCAAGGTAGAGGTTCAAAGCTACAACTATAGAATAGTCTGTACCAAGGTAGAGGTTCAAAGCTACAACTATAGAATAGTCTGTACCAAGGTAGAGGTTCAAAGCTACAACACCCCATCTGGACCGTACCTATCATTACCCATCCATAGTTAATCCACAAGTATTTCTAAGGAGCTCTTTCCCATGCCTGGAGTTCTCTGCATCGTCATCTTCCTTTAAGTCCCAGCGAAGTTCTTACCTCCTTTGAGGAGTCTTCCTTGATCCTCGTTAAAACTGGAAGCTCCTCCAGTTGGGTGCTCATTTCCAATCTATCCTTTTGATATCTTGTTTGTAAATAGCTATTCACATGGTAAGTCCCCCATTGGACTCTGAGCTCCTTGAGGCTGGAGAATGCCTTTTGCATTTTCTGTACTCCCAGCTATTAATACGGTGGTGGCTGGCACATAGCAGGCATTTAATACATGTTTACTGGCCATCTAACAAGAGACTAGCATGTGCCAGGTAGTAGGAAAGCACGAGGCTAAGGGTTCTTAATCTGGGGTCCATGAACTTCATAAAAAAACTGCTAACTACATCTTAATATAATTGGTTTCTTCCCTTTGTACTCTTCTGTATTTCACGCATTTAAAACCCTTTCTGAGAAGGGGTTCTATAGACTGCCAGACAGATGACAGAAAACAGCAAAGACTGGCCTGGAGCCAGCATACGTGGTTCTGGGTCTATCTCTGGGAGTTACTATCAGCTCCAATCTTTAAACTATACTTTTTTCTGAGCAAACTCACTGCGGGTAGGGTGGGGGTAAGGATGGGCTAAGCTTTGCACTGGCAACACCAGCCAAGCCAGTGTAAACTGCAGCTTGTTTAGGCATAAAATGCTGCATTTTTCCAGTCCTATACTTCTACTATACTTTTTCCAGGAGAAAAAATGAAGGCCTTGGTCATCACTAAACGTCCATCTGCAGAGAAGAGGTTCAGACTGAGAGCTGAGGGGAGGGGAGGGGAGTGACATTAACAGCTAACAGCACAAGTTATAGATTAACTCAGTGACATTAGCTGGTTAATGAACAATTCTCAGGTCACTTGGATGGCACTGGTCCAAGTACATGCTAAAATGCTGCCTTCTTTTTTCTACAAAAAGTTAAGACCAATGCCATGCCTTGTCTTCATTCTATACCGTTCTCTTACTCAGGCAGCTGAAATATTAGAATTTCATATTAAAGCACCTGAATATTTCTAATTTTCATTGGCAAATGAAAATTCACTCATCATTGGCTACAGCTAGTCATATTGGGCTGCGTTAACTCCTCTCTGACCCCTAAACCAGTCCTAACATTCAAGCCAATGAAATGCTGATTTCAATGAGTCTAAATAAGTGACCAAATTATGGGAGCTGATGACTCCTTACCATGTCCCTGAGATGCAGGCAGCACTAAAGAAGCCTAAAAGGTTATCTTGTCTGCACTTTCATTTTAGAAAGGAAAAAGCCAGAGAGGCCAAGGGACTTGCCCGGGGGTTCAGTAGGAATGGGATTCCAGTCTTTTGCCAGAACAACCCTTGATTGATTGCACCAAGCATTAAAGCGAATCCACCTCATCCAAATATGACTCAGCAAGAAAGGCCATGCCTGCTTCTCTGTGATCTGGTTGGGTCTTAAAGAAATCGTTAGCCCAAGATGTTTGACATAACCTAGCTAGATGTTTTGATCATTCTCCACTTCTGTTGGTTTTAATTAGGTGATGTTTCTGTTGAGAAGACACCTTTTTCTGTATTCCTTTCACTTGAGGCAGAGCTCAGAACTCTCTCTATCCAAGCCTAGACCCCAGGGAAAGCCTTACACTTTCCAATCATTCATTTTGAAGCTGAGCTTCGAGGCACTTGGGGAATATCTTTATTTATATATTTTTTGGTAGTCTCTCTTGGCTCAGTTAAAAGTACCTCCCTTGTCAGTCAGGAGACTTACTCAGCATTTCAATATTAACAAGATCCCATGAAAACAAAGTGTCTCCTACAGCTGTGGTCTAACTTGAATCATGTATTGACGTGGTTCTCCCATTTGCTTCAAAGAACCTTCAGCAGACAGTTCTAGTGGTCATTTGCTAGACCAGATAGTCACTAATACCACTGATAATCAATTTCTCTCTCTGCAAAAGGGGCTGGAAGAGATAAACTCTAAGATAAATTCAATTCTAATATTTATAAGGTTCAATTCACTGGACAACAGAAAAGCACACAGCAAAAGAAAATGGGCAGGTTTTGTTGCCCTGTCACCTGCTTGTCGACCAGGCCAGCTCCATGCCAAGCACTGTGCCAATGGCTGGGGACACAGAAAATGAGGTCCTGCCCTCAAGGAACTCAGTCCAATGAGGAAACAACATGTAAACCATTACTACAAGACAAAACTAGAGATTCTCACCAGAGGGGATGTACTGCTGGCATTAAGGGGGATCTGGGAAACCAGAGAAGTCTTGAGGGGAGAGTGGGAAGGGAGCAGTTTCCAACAAGGGAGGGAGCTAGTGAAAATGCCTGGAGCTAAGAGAGGGAGGCCAGGGTCACTGAAAGAATGAAGAGCTTTGAATGGCAAGCAAAGGACTTTACATCCTGGGAACTGGAGGTGATAGGGGACTGCTAACAATTAACTTTCTTCAGGAACTAGACAAAAATCACCTGTCTCCATTTCATCTAGAACTTGGGGTCAGTCAATAAGCATGACTGAAGTGATCACTGGAGTTGCTAAGCACTCTTCTTCAGGGCTGATGATGGACAGGCAGGTCATCCCTGCTCTCAGGAAGCTCAGGATCTAATAGGGGAAAAATATGTAAAAAGAAGCTGAAAAGGGGGTGGAGCAAGAGTAGCCAGCCAGGGGCATGATGTGTGGAGTCCAGCTGGTGGCAGTGTCCTGGGAATATGGGAGATCTGGAAAGAACTTTCCAACGCTTCCTATCCACCCTCTCCAGTCAGTGGGAAGGAGGGGTCCTGGGAGAAACTGAAGTTTCAGGGTTTGCCTGCTATTGGGATAAGTGAAAGACTCCATTGTCTGTCCAGCAAACTCTCCTCCCTATCCTTCCCACCTTCCTTCTCCAAGAGCTTAAACTTGGCAGAAGCCAAAAGGTATTTGGCACTGGCCCAGGAGACCCATATTCTAATGAGGGTTCTACCACTAACTCACTACGTGACCTTGAACAAATCATTTCATTCCTGGGACTGAGTTTCCACTCTTGTAAAATGAGGAGGTTGGATTAGCTGACAGCCCTGAAGTGTTTCTTTCTAAGTTCCTTCCCAACTCTGATAAACTATCGGAGAATCAATAGACACCAATATAGAACAAAAAGGCCTCCAAAGGCCACACATAGAGAAAACCGACTCTGGGAGGTCAGGTAACTCATTGTCAGCAGCAAGACTTGAACCCCGATTGTCAAACCACAGGGATTGTATTCCTCCTATCATATCACCCTGACACCCTTGGCTCCTAGTCTACTTCTCTCTGAGCCACACCAACACATGTACAGCCAGCAAACAACCGATTCTAAGTTCCACAAAATCAAACAAGACACCAACCAAAACAGCCATGACTGAACACTCAGAGGTCATCTAAAGGAAACACACATCTCATTTTGCCTGGCACCTTCTTATAGTTACTGCTGCAGAATCCTCATAAGGATGATTGTGGTTGCCCTAACAGCGGCATCAGCAGCAGCGACAAGCCCTACAAAGTTCAAGCAATCATCTGGCTGTAGTGGGGTAAGGAGCACAGGGAACCAGTGCAAAGTCATTAAAAAAAAAAAAAAGACTTCATTCTCTAAAGCCCAGATTGGATGAGAAGATAAAATTCTAGAGTTACTAAAGTATGAAGAGGGAGAAGCTGAAGATCTTATGGTCAATGAGATAAAGGAGGTGGGTGGCCCAGTAGACGGACTGCTGGATTCTGAGTCAGGAAGATTCAAGTTTGAATCCTGCCTCACTGTGTAACCCTGGGCAAAGTTACTCATCTTCTGTTTGCCTCAGTTTCCTCAACTGCAAAACAGGAGTGATAAGAATAGCACCCACTTACCAGGATTTGTTGTGAAGATCAAGTAAGATACAATTTAGAAAGTGCTTAGCACAGCACCGACACAGAGTAGGCCCTTAATAAATGGTTATTCCCTTCTCTTTCCTAACACAAACCACAGAACTTACATCTAATAACAAATGGGAAAAAAACCCAACAACCCTGATATCTCAAAATGATTCTGAAAAGAAGATGGTCACACTGAGATTGGAATTGTGAAAAGCCGTTTTTGAGTCTGACAGCATGAATCCAACTAGCATGCTAACTATATCAAAAGCAGGTAATTCAAAAAATCTGGTACTTGCTATAACCATCAACACTCACATACTATCTGTCAGAAAGTGTAAAATAATTCAGACGCTGCAAACAGTAGTGTGCAAGTGCCCCTTGTCACGGTAAGAATCCTAGGAGGAAAGGAGGGGCTTGAGGAACCTTGCTCTGAGCGCAGACATTCAAAGATCAGCTTGATTTTCACAGTTCTGCAGATTTCCATGTCAATGTCAAGTCAGTACACATGATACAAAAACTGAGTAGCACATTTCCCAAATAAACTATAGCACAAAAGAAATATGCAAAAAAGGAGCCCCCCAAACAAAGGCTTTAATCAGGGATTAAGAGCACAAGTGAAAAGGTTACAACCAAGTAAGGAATCAAAGCAGGAAAAAAACAAAATAAACAATTTATCACCAACCAAAAAATGTTATTACACAGGCTTGAGAAGTAAAGATAAAGGAGGAGGAGGTGGTAAAAATGTCTGGTCATCTATGTGGCTACAATAAAAACAAGCGTTGGATCCAGTGAGAAAGGGTGAACTTGTCCTTCATGAACAGAAAGACCATCATGGGAGGTGAAGGAAACTATTGCTTCTCTGTAAAACTGGAAATCATTAGGGCAAGAAGTCCGTAATTATAGGCAAGGTAATCCTTGTGCTGCCCACGGTGCATAAATTATTAGAAAGCACCTTGCCACGTTCCTCAGATGAAGCCTCAGTCGTGCACGCACACGCGCACGCACACACACACACATCACAATGTTGTTATTATTCCAAGGTGAGAACCCCAGTGACCTTTCCAAATATGTGCCAATCACAGGTTTATGTGCATTCTTATGCCAAGCATTTACAGTTTGGCCCACTTAAAAAAAAAGAAGAAATCAGTAATTTTATCATCTAAGGATCAAAAAGTCCCACTTGTATAAAGAGAAACTTGTTATTAAGGCATCATTGAACAAACCACTTGAATGCACCAACTCAATTGCTTCTCTATCGCAAAAGTCTTTAGATCAGTTCCACACACAAGGCTTATTCATAAACAAAATATATAATAAACCTTATTATAATACAAACACAAAAATATTTGGTATCCACATGGAAAAGTGCTCTCTACTTAAAAATATTTAGAAACTATGACATTTTTCAGGATTACAGTTTAAGCTCATCAAAGTTCTACCTGTATTTCAGGCAGAATGAAATTTCAATGCTGCATTATCTCTGATAAATGAATCCAACTACAGCTTCCAAATTTAAGAGCAGGTGAACCAAATGTCTTATAAATCACCAAATGCACACAGATGACATCAGCTTCTAGGGTGGTATCAAAAAAAGCATTAAACATTTATTCCAGCCCATGGGATCTTTCTCCAACGATAACAAAATCTCATTTGGGTTCGGTAAAAAGAAAATTCTGCCAAGAAAAGAATGAGACAAAGGATTTTAGCTTGACTCTGGAAGTCACACACCTAATTAATGGATTAATATAGTACCTACAAATACTAGAGTCTCTCACCATCAAGATACACTAACCATAAAGATACTAAGGAGAAGGCTGAGATTAAAGAAGTGCTGGCATCAAAGCTTAATGAGAAGAATCATTCAAAGGCAATTAATGCCTCTAAGATACTACTCTTTAAAAAAAACAACAATCAGTATCATTTGTTTTATTATATCACCTACATTTCCCAATGAATCTCAGAGAGATACAATTTGAAGTCAGAAAGCAGAAAGATGTGGCTTAGCAAAAGTAACATATTAATATAATAAGTCTGGAATCAATGAACTGTGCCGTGCCCCTCGCCTGCACCTCTGAAGAGTTGGCGTGGAGGGGCTCTTAGCTATTGTTACATAGCATTCAGTTTTGACTGTTACTTTTGGCTGTTCCTTTTATGTTGTGGTGGCCACTGTGTATCTGTTTTCCTGATTCTGCCTACTTCACTTTTCATCAGTTCACAGATCTCTTTCTATGCATCTCTGCATTTATCACATCATCTTTCCTTAACTCACCATAATATTAAGCTACATTCACATGCCACAACCTGTATGGCCATTTGTAAATCAATAGCTGGCAACACTACCACTAATGTTCACATCTGGACCAGTAAACCACAACAGATGTGGAAAAGCCTCCTCACAAAAACCAGCAATAATGAAACATGGAATCAATCCGAGGCAGCCATCAAAGCTAACAATTCCCTGCCATTAAGGAAAAATAGGAGTGAAAGACATTCTTATGGACCAGGGCAGATAGGTAAAAAAAAATCTTCAGAAACACTATTGCAAAAACATATTATTATTTCAGTTATAGTCAGGTTAATGATAGCTACACGCCATTAATTTAGTGTGGAATATAAAGTCAAGGGGTCTGTCCCTGATGGAATCTGTTAAAGAGCTAAGATCCAAGAACAGAATCCCAGGGATTCCATGGGTGACACACTCACGTGCCAACAACGTGCCCTTGAGAAAGTTGTCTATGACGGCGGTGAACTACTTCCTTTCTTCTCAGTCTCTTAACTCTATAGTTTGTCTTCCGGCCTCATCATTCAACTAAACTGTTCTGGACAAAGTCACCAATTGATTGTCCAATCAAAACGTCTTTTCTCAGTTTTCATCCTTTTCAGCTTCTCTGCAGGCTTTGTCACCATGAATCACCTTCTGGATACTGTCTTCTGTCTAGGTCTTGGCGACATCCCTGTCTCCTAGTTCTTGGGCTGGGCTCTCCATCCAGTCACACCTACTGACCAAGGGTTTAAAAAGCCCTGAGGCATGCTCCTGGGTCACTTATCTTTTTCCTCTAGACTATTTCAGTAAAAGATCTCATTAGCTCCTGTGGATTCAATTATCACCTCTATGCAGATGATTCTCAGATCTCTTACAACTCCAACATCCAAAGCTGAACTCATTATCTTTCTTCCAAACCTTCCTATTACTATGGAGGCTCCCATCATCCTTGCAGTGACCCAAATTCCAAACAGAGGTGTCCCTCCATTCCTTACTTTCTCTCACACCCCGTTTTCAATCAGTTGCCAAGTCTCTGTTCTATCTCTTACCCATGCCCCTCTTCTCCAAGCTCACCCTTGGGCTACTGTAACAGCCTGCTGGCTGGCTGTCTCTCCCCACTTTTGTGCATCCTTCGCTCAGTTCTGAAATCGCTTCCTAAAGGGTAGATGGGACTGTTCACTCCCTACTCCATCAGGGGCTTCTTATTGCCTCTAGCACCGAAAAGAACATCCTCCTTCAGCTTTTAAAGCCCTTCATCCTTGGCCCCCTCCCACCCTTCCAGTCTTCTTACACCTTATCCCTCTCATGTACTCTTCAATCCAGGCACAACAGCTTCCTTGCAGCTCCTCCAACAAGATGCACCATCTCTGCTTCTGGGTACCAAGAATCCTCCCCCTCCTGCCTTCAAGTCAAGCTACAAATCCCACCTTCTGCAAGAAGCCTTTCTTAATCCCCCTTAATGTATGTTCCTTCCCTAAGACTACCCCAATCTACTCACTCTACACCTTGTTTTTACACAGCTGTTGTCTACTCTCTGCTTACTGTACACTCATTAGACCTCGAGCTCCTTGAGAGCAAGGGCTATTTTTGCCTTTCTTTACATTTCCAGCAATTAGTTCAGCCTGGTACACAGGCTTATTAATGGATGCTTATTAACTTATTAAACCGGTGCCTTAGAGCTCCAGATATCATTGAATGTGGCAACTAAGTCTCTGATAAGATATTTCCAATTTTGCCTTGATGTGCTCTCATAGCTGATAAAAGCATTCACTTTTTCAGTCTAACCCGTGGGCATTTATCGACTATTCACCTTATCATTATCTATACAACCAAAGAGTTTCCAGTAATTATGAAACTGGGATTTCTAACCTCTTGCCCTTATTTTGGTACCAGAACACAAAGGAGTACCTTTCAGTCCACTGCCCTCAGTATCAATGATGGATCACCAGGGCAGTAACAAGTAAGGGAGCCTGCAAAGCCAATGCCATCCCATTAATTTCTTATATTCAAAGGAACAGTTACTTCACACCGACTTAGGTGATAACATTTCAGGGTCCCTCCCAGGCTTTCAGTCACCATAGTCATCTCAGGGCAATGGGCCTAATACACATCACATTGCCTGACACTATCCTCATGCCAGTGCCCAGCATACTCCTCCCCTCCCCTCAAGTGACATGCAGGGGTTATTATCTATTACCTTACCCTGCACTTTGCACACACTGTATCATTTAAAGTCTTACAACCTTGTAAGGGTCATCTCTATTTTATAGATGAGGAAACTGAGATCTAAAGAAGCTAACAGATTTCCTACGGTTAAAAGCAAGATCTGAACCCAACTCTTCCCTTCTACAAATTCAACACCTTGCTCCTGTGGGCAGTGACTGGCTTGCTCTTATGCTGGCATTTTCCAGCTCCTTGGGCAGCACCTGGCCACAGCAGGTTCTTCATAAATACCTGACTGCATGTAACTGATGCCTGCTTCCAGTTCCTCACATAATACCCTGAGTCTAGCACTACATAACAAGCATCTGTTATTACTGGTAATATTCTGAGGCTGATCCTGACCCAGGACACTCACAGTCACTATTAGAGGTCACAGTGACGTGAGCCTCCTCCCATCATTTGTCTATGGGATGATGCAATCCCCCATTAGAATATAAGCCCCTTGAGGACAAGGATGAGCACTTGAAGAGCTGTTTGCTTGGTTGAATTAGACCAACAGAAGTACAGACAAAAGAAAATCCCAAAGTACATCCAGATCAAAATACCAGGTAGTTTAGGAACAGGGACCACCAGCAGTAGGGAAGTTGGGGGGAGGGCAGAGGCCAGGAGTGGCTTCCCCTTGAACAGAGGGCCTTCTCCTCAGCACATATTCCATCTTCATTCCTCCTTCATTCACTCCTCCAATGCCTAACAATGAAATATCTACCAATCCTGATCTCCCATGAAGCTTTGTTCTCTGACGATCCTGAAAAATTCTTTACACTGTTCCTTCTATTGTATAAAAAGCTTAACACTGCTACAAGTTTGACGTACCACCGAGAGGAAGCCAAGTGGCTCAGATCAGTTCCAGCTGCATCTACAAAAAAAACGGCCTGCTCAGGAACAAATAAATATTCAATAGCAGAGAACGTGATTTACCTCTCAGAACACCAGCCCACAAGGAACAGGGGAAGCTTGGGATCATCCAGTAATACAACTAGAGATGGAGAATTTGGTTTTTAATGGCTCTTGTAACTCTACTCATTGTTATCAAATGAGTCAAGCTAACAATCATCCAAAGACTATGCTACTTGGAAAATTATGCTCCTGATACAGCACTTCACCACAATTGTTTCACTAACCACTTAACACGACGCACTTCCTCCACACAGCCCAAATCCAGTAACATTTCCATTTTACAAAGTAGTAAAAGGTCACTCAGGGACTTGAAATGAAGTTCTCTGAGCCATGCCAGACTTCTGCTGCACCACAAGAGTGCGTGGTGTGAAGTGGCAGCAACCCTGCCTCTGACACCTACTGGCTAGGCTGCAGGACCTGAGGCTAGTCTCTTATTCACCTCTCCCCTATAAAACGGGGATCACAAAAGCACTAGCACTTACGGGACTACTGTGAAGATCATAAGAGACACAGTGTGGGAAGTGCCTGGCCAACCTTGAAATGGCATATAGAACTCTTATCCTGGCCTGGACACACAACTCTTCATTGGCAATATGTCACAGCCCCTGGTGGTTCCCCATGCCCCCCGCCGTGCACCCCCTCCACTGACCTTTCAGAGACTCCCCCAGTCTAGATTCTTTGGAGAGTTTAATATCCCATGACTTACAGCCACAAAATATTAGTAGAATGATGCTGATGTTAAAAAGATAGGTGTTTGCTTCAGAAAGAAGCTTGGGCTCATTAAATACCAGATCCTCCTTTTGTTCAATTCTGGGCACAGGTTCAACTCACAGAATCTATCAAGGATGACCTAATAGATCAGCTCCATGGATTCTAACTACAATTGCATTATCATACTTGGAACAAGTATTCTTTATCCACTTGGTTTTTCCTGTGTAGATGAGATGGGCTGAACTCTAAAAAAAAAACTGAATTTTTATTTTCAGTTCAAAATTCTCTCCCTCCCTCCACATCCCTTCCCTACCCACTGAGAAGGCAAAAACGATACTACCCAACGTACATATAAAGTTGTGCAAAACATTTCCACATCAGCCATGTTGAGTCAGGAAGGAGGTTTGGCAAAAAAAAGAAAAAAAAGGCAAGCAATAAAACCGAAAAAAAAAGAGGCTTCCATCCACCCTGCAAGTCCATAGGTCCTCTATCTGGAGGTGGACAGTCCTTTGGAATTGCCTTGGATCAGTGTATTGATCAGTTACTAAGTCTTTCACAATTGACTGTCTACAATACTGCTGTTACTGTGTACAATGTTTTCTGGTCCTACTCATTTCACATTGAGATAATTTATCTAAGTCTTTCTAGGTTTTTCAGAAATCATCTATGGGGTGAATTCTTAAGGGATCACAGAGCTCATCTATGAAGTTCTGCCACTGGCAGATCAGTCAATAGGAGCATCTGGACGAAGCTAGGATTGTAAGGATTCCTTCAGTCCCTCCCCATTCCCTCTACACAATGAAGTAAGTTGGACTAGGGAAACAACTCGCCCAATGACATCCAAGTTAAAGAAAAGGTCAGTGCAACTACAAATGAAAGCTGTGACATTACAGTGACAAAATGAGACTGTGTCTCTCTTACTTTTCTCTGCAGAGGCAGAGGGGCACTGTTGGGGGGTGCACTGTAGCACACTGAATACATGAGACACTTGGAATGTTGGCTAATTTTGGTGTTTTATTACACTTAGTTACCAAAGACATCTTTCTGGAAAAGGGAAGGAAAATGTAGGTGATACAAAAATGAAAGATATCAACACAGACTAATTTTTAAAAGTTAATCATCTATAGTTATTAGAAGCAGGACTGATCCTGTCACATCTGTATTCTTGAACAGATCAATGACACAGCCAGATAAAAAGCTTCAGATATGGACAGGGATTACTGGAGAGAAGCAGACAAGGACTAATTTCTGCCACTCAAACTAGGGCTGACTGGAAATAGAAGGTGGTTTAATTAGATGGTGAGTTTTCCCCATCACTGAGAGTGTTCAAACAGAGACTGAAGAGTCAGTCATCAGATTCATTCTCCAGCTATGGACTGAAAGAGAAGGTTTCTCCTGGGTATGTCAAGGTACCCCAAACAAGGGAGGGGACAAATAAGCGGGAGGTGTTGAGAGATGGCTCAAGACACGACACTTTAACTGGGTTTCTAGGAAACAGAAGCAATAAATCCTGATGTGACACAGAGCAACAAGGAAGCAAAAGCGCTTTGAAACCCTCAGGTTTCTAACAGGGCTGCGAGAATCCTAAATGACAGAGACACAAACATCTCTGAAAACAGGGACCTCTGGGATGGGTCTTTTCAATTATGTCGGTGTAACCAAGACCAGCAGCTTTGTCTTCTAACAAAAAAGATGCACCCACAAGACCATCCATATACGCATGGGTCTGGATCCCTTTCTTCTCCTCTCTAATGATGTCTGCGCATTAGCTAAGAAAGCTGTGTAGATACACATACTGCCTGAGCAAGTCTTAGACGATGGATTAAAAGTGTCCAGATATACAATAAGCAAGTTCTACACTGATAATTAATAATGAGAAACAGAAGACATGGTAGAAGGGGAAAGACTGGGTTACCCTCTGGCCATCTAGGCAACCCTGGGCACATCATGTGGCTTTTCTGGGCCTCCGTTTCCTCATTTATAAAATGAAGATGAAGTGAGTGGCTCTGCCTGCCTCCCAGAGCCCCAAGGTCAGACAAGTGCTCTCAATAACATGTTCATGAGACACCTACTCTCCAGTTATGAAGGCCCTGGACTAGGCTCCGGGAGGTTCAAAGAAGCCAGGACACAGGACAACCAGCACCTGCTAAGGCCAAACCCCTCCCCAAGTTCTTTAAAACAAGACCTGTTGTGGGCCTGGTCCACAGGAGCTGCTACACCTTCCTTGTGTCCTTGGGCCTTGCACATGCCAGACCTTTCCAGTCAAGGTGCTCCAGGTCCTTTCTCCCCTGGCAGTGCCATGCAGCCAACTTCAGGGGCCTGGGGCTGTGGTGGGCCCACTACAGCAGCTGGTGGCTTCTTTTCCCAAAGAGGATCTTGTTACAAAATGAAATGGGAAATTTCTCTGCACACAAGCAGAGACAGGGCTGCACTGCAAAGGCCCCAGGGTAAGGATTAAAGAAAAACAAAATGGAAACCCTTCCATCTCTAATTAGGGTCTTCACTTGCCAAAGCACTGTTCCCCAGCAGGGGGATTTACACTGAGGCCACAGGTTGGCTCTCCAGCCCAGAAGCCTTGGAGCCAAGCAGAGCCAGCCATTTCTGGTGACTGCCGGCCTGCACACTGTTCTAACTGGCCTGGGTTTTGCAGCCGGCTCTGCTACAGGGAACACTATTCCATTCAGAACAGAGATAAAAGCAATGTGCTCTTTAAAAACAAAGATCCTTCTCCCTCTGTCTGCACATAAAACCTCCCTTTCTCCCCAAGGCTGCTTTCTGGGGTCTGGCCAATCCCTAACCATTACCTACCCCACCCTCTTTCACATGAGGGCCATGCGGCCAACTCTGGTCCCCAGCCCTCCTGATTCCAAAGGTGACCAGAGTGGCTGGGGAAACTTGCACTGAGCACCTTCTCATTTGGCTCACTTTTCACTTGCTTCATGCCATCCCTACCCAAAGAGAATACTAGGTTGGCCTATACTCGGGCCAGGCAGCCAATTATTATCAGCTACAATCCTCTGGGAGTAAAGTTCTAACTTCCTTGATCTTTGGACTCAGGCAACACACTACTCCAAGATGTCTGGTATTTTCACACCTTAAGAGGGATGTGCACTGAGTTCAGGCACAGGAAGGAAGAGTGTCTCCATCAGAGTTGGCACCATCACTCCATCTGCAATCAGTTTCTTCACCAACAAAGATGCTGCACTGCTCAGTCCATGGCACTCATTGCTCCTTGTAAAACTGTTCCTATAACCTTTTTTATTTGCTTTTGTAAAAATCTCATTATCTAGTCAGATCACCCCAGGGTATCCATATAATAAAAATGCCTCAAACAACTGGCAAGAGCTTCTTTCTACTTCTTAATGAACCAGAAAGCCAAATAGCAGGAAGGGGTCAATGTTCCATAAATGCCAGCAATCACTCCTGTAGCCATCACCCGAGCAGTCAGGAAGACTGTGATGATCCTCAGACCTGACTCCGCATCCAAAGAGGACATGGCATTTGATGTTCTTTAGTTTGTTCTCACTAGAGACCAATGGAAGCAATGAGAGGATCTCCAGTACAATGGGAAGTCCATCTGATAGGAATCCAGAGCCCTGGGTTTTAGTCTGGGCTCAGTCACTGGCTCACACATCGCCTGAATTTCCTCTTCTGGAGCTGCAGAAACTGGACTAGGTGATGTTGAGGAATCCTCAATTGAAAACTAAGAATATGTTTGTATAGCATGAAAGATTTTCAGGCACTAGCCCACAAACACCACGAAAACTGGAACTGTATCGACTATATTTATTTTCCGGCTTGCGGCCTATTCCCTGAGTCCAAGTCCCAGCTGGATCCAGGCACGTGAGTGGGGGCTGTGCTTCTGACCCAGCTGAGTTCCTCCTCTTCTCCCAGTAGGAAATGGTGTCTTGCAGTTCATTTTCCAAGCACTTTATTCATCACTGGTGTACTTAAAACCTACAATCTAATTAAACATTACCTGAAGAACACCTTCTCTCTAGCTCTCAGAACCAAGAACAGTCTATTGCAAGTAGGAGATGCTTAGAAACATATCTGCATCATCACCCACTGACTGGGTTGTCTAAGCAGCCAAACTTTTTTGTTCACTCAAGCTTGCCAATGCTACCACTGGTATCTATTTGCCTGCTGCATATGAGTAGTTAGCTTCCCAGAAAAGAAACTTTCCAAGTTTTTGCTCTTAGAAATACACAGCATTTATCATCAATGAAACAAGAACCAGACAGCCCAGGGACTGGAGAAACAAAAAGAACAGGTGTTCTCCTGCCAATAATGGTTAGTAGCATTTTCTTCTGAAGAGATGACACTTGTAATCTGGCTAGAGGAGTAAGTTCGCATCAGACACTCTCCATTCCCTCCTGAAGATGAAAGTGAACTGTTTACAAGTTTACAAATAAGGGACAGCAATCAAAGACTGTCATGAAAAACAGAAACATAACATGTGCCCACCAGAGAAGCCACAACACTGGCAAAAGCCAAACTACTTAAATGCAACTCGCAGAGAAATCAAGCAGGCAGGTGTTTTGAAAGAGATGACCTGGGTCTCCCCTGGGGATGGGGGAGGGAAGGAGGGCAGAACGGCCAATCCCTAGCTTTCCTTCTAAGACTTTGCATGATTTACTGGAACTAAGCATCTGAGATCTTTCTCCTTCCCGAGAATCCCAAGCTCTGCGACTTGAAGTGTATCAATATTCAATACAAGTTGAAGTCTTTTCCAGGAGTCAGAGCATATAGTTTTATCTTTTATAAGGCCTTAACAAACCCTAAGCGTGTTCTGGCAAGAAATCAAAGGTTGTTTTATGTGCATGAATCCATGTGTAAATGACGCCTGTGGCTTGTATTTCAGGCTGCTAGGTGATGTAGTAGGCAGAGTGCTGGATCTGGAGTCAGGAAGATCTGAGCTCACATTTGGCCTCAGATGCTACTTGGTGACCCTGGGTTAGTCATTTCCTAGCTGCCTGCCTCAGTCACTCTAAGTGTAAAATGGGCATAATAACCACATCTACTTCCCAGGGTTGTTGTGAAGATCAAACCAGAGAGTATTTTGTAAAGTACGTTCCAAACCTTTACAGCACTCTGTGAATATTGTCTACCATTATTTTTGCGAATGGCACAGACATTAAGATTCTGCTGCCAATGGGCCTTCTCTAAAACTCATTCATATAAAGAAGACAGAACAGGCTCCTGGCTCTACTGAAGACTACATTAACAGTTACTAAGGGAGATGCCGCCATGATGTACTGGTATAGTTTAAGCAGGTTCAGAAAAACTTCTTCAAGACATAATGACTAGATGTGAAAAGGTCCCTTCACTCCTGAAGCTACCAGCATGGAAGAAACAGTGACCACTAGGGCTGTCAGAGGTCTTCTACAGACAGCAAATCCAGAGCATCAAGTTTCCCATAACCAAGAAAATCTTTGGGCTTGAGGGGTCTACAAAACCAAGGAACCAGCACTGTGACGTGGCGGCCCAAGAAGTTAACCTGTCCTGGACCACGTGAAGTAAGGCAGTGATGCCAATGAACTGAGCCAAGAAAAATGAATTGCACAAGGCCACCAATGGGCATGACAACCACAATGTCAAGTGGAAGGAAAAGCAGGGCATCCCCAGAAAAGTGAAATGGAAAAGAGGTGGCTCATCTCCCTCCCATCTGTGTAGAGGATGTGGCTGACACAGATGCAATGGGGGCTAGTTTGGGGAACTGGTTTTTTTTTTTCATTTTTACTCTTTGTTATAACAGATGGCTTTAGAAGGTGCAGTGAGGAGGGACAGAGTGGAAAATGTGGATGATGCAAAAACAAAACCAGCCATTTTTTAAAAGGCACAGTGTCTAGAACAAGGGTAGTGACAGTCTGTTCAGACCTCATGGAGCTCCGGGTTCCATGCTTTTGGAAGAACACCACTGAGCTGGACAAGGCCTAGAGGTCAGTGACCAGCTTGGCGAAGCTCTGAAGGGCATGCTATAGAAGCCTGATGAAGGAGAAGAAAAGATTAGTTAGAAGACGACAGGGGCTGTTGGAGAAATGAAAGCTGCCTTCAGGTACTAGAATGAACTATTCCAGAGGTATGGGGTATTCAGGGAGGACCAGCACCTCTGCTGGGAGGGCTGCTCATCCACCTTTGATGTCTACCTGCAGCTCCAACAAACTGTGGCATGTATGGCAGCCACAAACCCAGCCAATCTGTCCAGGCAGATGGAGGGTAATTGTCAGGCCTCAAACCTGGTACCTTGGGGGAGTGTCTATTCCAAGAATGTAAGGCCTTCCCTGTCCTAACAGCCCTGAAGGTGACTGAAGCAGGCACTGGAGAGTGCTCAGAGCTTGGGCAGACATGGAAGATGTCAAGGTAGGAAGATGCCATTGCTTCCCAGGCCACTGCCAGCTGTCCTAACTCTGTCCTGCCCCTGCACTCCCATGACTCTGGGAAAGCAAGACAGATGCCTCTCTACAACTCCACCTCACTTCAATTCCCACACAAGTCATCAAATGAGGTTGTCACTGGTCCTCTGAAACAATGGATAAACAGCACTGAGAAGACAAATTAGACTTTTGGCTGGATGCTGCAGAGAAGCAGACTCAGACACACTAACTGGAACAAACTGAGTAATGACTAGAGCTGCACAAGTTGGAAGAAATGTAAGGTAACAGGTAAATGCCTCCTCCAAGGTGGCCCCTGAGGTCCTACAGTGAAGGCTAAATGACCATTGGTTGGCAATTATTTTTGAAGAAATTTTTATTCTTTCCGTCTTTCTTTTTTAAAAGCTCAGGTGTCTCAACCCTGCCCAGGCAGAATGTACAATGATCATGCATGTATGCCCTGCTCTGACCCAGCCTGGTCTACCCCTCCCCTCCTGGGGTGGCCCCCTGCCTGGCTCTGCCTCTCCACTAAGCTGGCAGCAGCAGCAAGGATCAGAGGCCTGCTCTGCCACACCCGGTGGGGGGTGGAATGCTTGAGCAGATTTGCCCTATCTACTTCCTTCTTGCAGCATTTGGCACTGGAATCTCCACCTCTGCACCTTTCCTTGGCAGAAGCTGTACCCCAAGCCTGCAATGGCAGCTCTCTCCTGTCCTTGCATCCCAAGCCTCCTTAATAGATTGGTTCATGTGTGCCGCCCACAGGAAGACGTTGGTCATGTTTGCTCCAGGTAGTAGCAGTCCTGCCACAGCAGGCAAGTTCAATAAACACACGGGTATTTTTACACACGGTAGGCCCTGCTCCTTGGGTTGGACTGGATCACATCAGACATCCCAAGATCCTTTACTCTGATTTTGGATTAAATTAAGGCATTTAGGAAGGGACATGGGCTACCAAAAGTTTGAAGTACACAATGCCCAACATCTCAACGCCCCATGCAGGCTTTTGCTCTTAAGCTCAGATTCAGAGAGTCTCCTAGAAATCACATCTAAAGCAGAAATTAGCTTTTCACATCCTCTACAAGCTCAGAGTATCTGGGAACTCTCCTGTTATACACGAGGCCTAACAACGTTCAAGCACCACACACCTACCTCTCTTTCCCTCCCTGGCCCACAGAGTTCCTTCATTGCCTGAGCTGCCTTGTTAGACAAATAATTCAGCAGGATTCTTTTCCTCGCCCATCCTGTCCTTTCTGCATGTGTTAAAGGGTGTTCCCTTAAACTAGCAGCTTGGCAACTGGGTCTTAACTGGGCGATGTAAGTTCACTGTGTAACAGAAGATAGGGGGAAAACTTTGAGATGAAAACAACTACTGCCAGAAAGAGAAGGATGAACTAGCCCAGAGGTTTCCAAGGAAGGAAAGGCAGTCCTAACATTCCCTGTGTAACGTTCTAGACCAAAGCTAATCACTGTCAGAGGGCAATGGCTCCTACCATGGGAGGAAGGGAAGAGTGTACCCTCACTCCTCCTCTGTCTCCTTCTATTAGCCCCCAGGAGAAAACCAACTTTCAAAAAATGAAGGAAATCTTTCCCCAGGAACCCTATGAATGGACAGTATCTGCACCTGCCAAGCAGTCTACAGAGGGGCCAGCAGGACAGTTCTTAGGATGCTAAAATGATGTCTCACTCCACTCACTTCCGATCCCACCTGGACACAAAGGCCTAGACTAACAGTACGCCCATGAGGACCCCTGCGTGTGTCCACTTCGCCCAAGCTTCTCTTGCAGAAGTCAGTTTCTCTCGTGGGCGGTGTGGGTTTGGAGGCCTGGCCGCTGAAGGAGAACGCTTCAT
This sequence comes from Bettongia penicillata ogilbyi, assembly GCA_023548195.1. NCBI lineage: Eukaryota > Metazoa > Chordata > Mammalia > Diprotodontia > Potoroidae > Bettongia > Bettongia penicillata. The sequence goes on along the minus strand of JAJHZJ010000063.1, from coordinate 7,011,782 downwards.
TGTGCACCGCCAGTGAGAAGGCAGTAATTCCATGGGGGGAAAGGTTCCCTTTGAAGCACATGGCAGGCCGAGCTTCCCAGTGGTCATGGCAACAGGCGCAGTGGGTTCCCAGCCTGAGAGGCCCAGAGCGGCAGCCAGGATTCAAACACAAAACACACACCCTGTCTGAAAAGAAGAGAAAGGAGGGGCAGGGGGTGAAGGGGCAGGCTTAGCCTGGCAAAAACGCCCCCGCGGCTCCCTGGTAGGAAAATCCAGCCAATAATGCTCACCAGGCTCATGGGGTTTCCTTTTCATGAGCAAAGCTTTCTTCTCTCTCTTCATTCCCCCTCCGGTCCTATTCAGCGCCTCATCAGATCAGTGAAGCCCAAGTCTTTGGCCGGCCTTTGCAGGCAGTGGGGCCTCAAACAGGCTGCACAGTGATCAAAGGAGACACTAAATCAAGCTGGCCACACCCGCCTTCTCTGGCACCCCACCCCCCCCAGTCCTGCCTCCTCAGGCCTCAGCTGGGCGGAGGGGCAGGGGACTGGGAAGAAGGGAGGAATGATCTCATATCTTTTAAGTCACACAATGCAAAGTGTCAGCGTCTACAAGTTACTGGTATATTAAAGCTCTTTCTGGAATTTCATTCCTTTTGTTCGGAAACATGACATTGGTACTGCCCCTACCACAACTGCTGAATGAGGGGGGACCACTTAGTGATGAAGTTGTCAGAGCAGCAGCTGGAGAGTTTCTGCCAGGGATGGAAGAGCGTCCACGCAGAGAGTGAGTGCCCTCCACCTCTTACGTCCCACAAGCTGGACACTAGCACAGCGGGCAATTCCAGAATGCTGAGGGCCTCCGGTGGGGGGAATCCAGGGTCGGACTCTCAGGGAGAGGAAGAGGGGCTACCTTGGCTGGACCCTGCCATGGGATTTACCAGCTAAACAAGATATGACCCATGGATCTACAACCGGGCTAGGCTGTAAATACACCCCACAATCCAGTTACCAAAGGCTGTCTATGCCCACCCCCATGAACAGCCCCATGACTTCTTTATGACTTGACAGGCACAGTTATTGTGCCCAGAAAATTCATCATACCAAGGGCTGCCTAATGAAGAGCATCTCTGAAATCAGCTTGGCCAGACACACAATCCATCGGCTCTCCCATACTTCAGATTATGGGATCACAGAACCAATACTGGGAATAACCTCAGAGTTCATCTAGTTCAGCTACCTCCTTTTACAGAAGAGGAAACTGTGGCTTAAGTGACTTGTCTTTTGCAAAGCCTTCCAAACTAACTAGGAACTAACTGCCAGCTCTTACACTCCCCCAAAACAAGCACTTTCATAAGAAGGCACTGAAGTCTTAAAAGTAATAGCAGTAATAGCAGACCAAAAATTTCCTTGAGGCTAGAAAGTGTCTTGTCTTTGCACTCCTTGTGCCTAGCACAGAGCCCTGAACACGAGACACCAAATAAAGATATGCTGAACTGAATTTATTAACAAATTCATAAGAGACATGGAAGTAAAGTATCACAAAACTTGAGGAATTAGTGAAGAAGGAAGCTTTGAGGAGGGGGCAGGAGATCATCTGGGAGAGGGAGTGGTATAAGCTGGGTGGGATGGCAGGGGAACCACAGGAGGGGCATGGCACTGGCATGGGACAGGCAGGCCTGAGCCCAATCCTGACCAGTTCCTAAGCCCTTTCTACAACATAAAAGACAAGGGGCCCTCCTGTTTCTGACAACACACCTCTAGTGTTCAAGAGCTTCTGTTCCCTGAAAAGTCTGGGGATCCTCTTGGACAGTATCCTCACAGGAGGTATGGTCCTCAGGTCTTCCTAGATTTAACACCTCTAAGCCCAGGTGAAGAAGCAGGGTCCATGTCACTCCCAATATCCGGAAAAAGGCTGGTGTGCTCCTCCCCCCAACACCTCCCCTGGACAGGGACAGTGCAGACACTCCTGAACATGCCTCATTAGACAGTCTAAGGTTCCTTCCAACTCAGAGCTTTTGAGATTTGCTTTTCCAGACTAAAATTCCTCAGTCCATTCAATTGTGCTATGACACAAGGATCAATGGCCAATGCCTGGATTCAAAATCTCTCACTTATTTTAAGCATCTTACCTGACTTTTAGACTTCAAATTAGTGACCTGGGCTTTTTTTAAAAAGCTAGAAAAAAGTAAACAGTATGATCACAGTCTAGCAACAGGCCCGTCCAAGTCAGCCATCAGCAGGTTAGATGGAAACAATCCGACAGGACGACACGTGGCCCCAGGCCAGCAGCCTGGCTACCGAACTGAGGGCCCAGCTCATCCTCTGGGGCTTAGCAAGCAGGCGCCTCTCCTCCCAGTGTCTTCAGGAGGGGACTGTTTGGCTAGAATGGTAATAGGAGATGCTTATTAGGCGGATTCTCCCTTTCCCAGCTTTGTTGGGCTGCCAAAATATTTACTTGACTTCTTAACTCTAAATCTCTGAAACACACCTGGATCTTTCCAAAAATAGGCATTTTTCTTATTTTCTCTTACCCACAGAAGCCCAACCCAGACAAGGAAGGAACCACACAGTGAAAGGGGAAAAAAATCAGTCACTAAGAAATACTATAGAGATAGTCTGCTTCACATAAACAGAAACGGTTCCTGCCAGAGTGTGCTAAAACTGAAGTTGTTCAAATCAAGGCCAAAGCTGGTACTGGAGCGACATAAAAGTGGAAAAGCTGGTTCAAATCCCAACTCTGATCCTGACCACCTGGGAGACCTGCTGTCTCAATTTCCTTGTCTGTAAAACAAGATGGCTGAAATCAGATGCTAAGATCCTTTTCCATGAGGCTATAATTCTAAGTGAGCACTAGGGGGCACCATAGTGGATAGAGAACTGGTCCTGGAGTCAGGAAGACTTGTCTTCTCAAGTTCAAATCTGGCCTCAGACACTTACTAGCTGGGTGACCCTGGGCAAGTCACTTCACCCTCAGTTTCCTCCTGTCAAATGAGCTACGGAAAGAAATGGTGAACCACTCCAGTATCTCTGCCAAAAAAACTCCAAATGAGGCCACAGAGTTGGACACCACTGAAAAACAACAGATAATTCCAAGTAAAATCACACATCCTTCTTTTCTGATAATAAACAGTAACTATAAAATAGAAAGTCACATGTGCTATCAGTCACATCTACTCCTAATTTTACTTAACTTTTCAGAGAAAGTTCTTCCTTGGGTATGAGCAAAGAATATTCAATTTTCAGAAATTACTTATTCTCAAAGTTTGCTCAGGGAAGCCTTGTGCACAGAAAAAGGGGAGAGATCAGCCTTCTTCCCTTTCCCTCTGAGGTCACATACTGAACCCCTGAACCAAGAAGGAAAGAAGCCAACTACTGCACCAGGCACCAGGCTAAGTATATTACAAATATCATCCCATCTGATCCTTACAACAACCCTGAAAACTGGGATTATTATTGCCCCCATTTTGCAGATAAAGAAACTAAGGCAGAAGAGCCTATTAAGTCACTTGCCCAGGGTCATATAGCTAGCAAGTGTGAACTCAAATTTGAACTCAGGTCTTCCTCACTCCAGGCCCAGTCCTGTTCATACTATGGCACACAGGTGTCCCTAGAGCTTAGACCAGATCCTATTAGCATAAAGTTTAGCCATGTTCCGAGTTCAACAGAATTATGTGTTCTGGCCTGAGAAACTAATAACAACTTGTAGAGTTGTTTGTATGGAAAAGTGTTCTCAAGTTCCCCAACTTGGTTCTAATCTCTGGAGCACTCGTGCCCATACCCTTTAGGCAGAGATAAGTTTGGCCCAAAGGGGAGGTAAGCAGGGGACAACAGGGTTACTTTTGTGAATACATACACTAAATCTATTCTGTGGCACGTGAGTATTTATTTTGCAATAACTCAAATGCTTGTACTACAGAGAAGGCTCAAAACAAATAATGGACCGTAAATGGGGCAAAATGTCCAACCCTTGGGCAAAGAGGAAATCAATCAAAGATAGTGCAAGGGCTGTCTCCTGTAATATAAGTGACCCAGAAATAGCACCAATGAATCTTTTCACTTCCTAGTTTCTGGCAAAGAATTTGTTTCAAACAACCTCAGCTATGACCACCTCCGATTCCGAAATAGCTGACGTTACAGTTCAGATGTGTGCAAGTGGCTTAACTCGTTTCTTTCCGTGGGGCAGTTTGAAATGTGCATCTACCAAAGTTGAGGAGCCTCAAAATTCAGGCCAATGAGTAAGCTACGATTTGTGGGTAAAGCAAAAAAGGTATCTCCCTGAATCCTACATGCTGAAGCTACTCGCATGTGCAAACAACCCTGGGTAAAATGGTCCTTTTCTCTTCCCTTCTAAAAGTAAAACGCCTCTCCACCCAGTTTGAGGGACTTGTGTTTGCGTTTGGCAAGGAGACCAGAGGATAATCTCTGGCTGCTCTGAAAACCTGCATTTCAAAGCTACCATCTTTGAAAAGGATAAGAGGGAGCTCCAAGTGAGAACAGTCACTGTCCCCTCTCCATTTTGGAGCATCAAATGTCAAATGCCAAACGCCCCAAGAAAGGAAGGCAGATTTCATATCTTTCTCAAGTCCCTACCAATCTAAGAGACAGCAAGGCAAGAGAGCCTAAGGAATGGATAAGTGTATATGAAGTGCTTACAATGTGCCAGGCTCTGTGCCAGGCTCCTGGGACTTGAACACAAGAGAGATAATTCCCGCCTGCAAGGAGTTTGAATTCTAATCAAAGAATGAATACAAAACACAGGGAAATGGAGGCCAAGGAAGGGAATTCTGGTCTGGGGAGTCATATGAATTGCTGGATAGAGGAAATAATGCTATGCTTGATTTGATTACTATGTCCAGGGTAAGAGGTGGAAGGGGAAACAGGATGAAGGAGGTGCCCATGTGCCAACAGACAGGTAGCAGGTTAGCTTAGGCCACTGGATGGAAGGTGAAGTATAGTCTGGAACCTGGGAGTTGATACACGTGGTTAGGAATGCTAGTTGATAATCAGTTACCAAGCTCCAAAAAAGTGAGATTAATTTCTCCAGGAACTGGGGGCTTGTATTCCGAAGATCTATGTCTGGTATGGAAACAATGATGGTGGCGGACAGATGACAAGATGGCTAAAAGAAAGGTAAAAGCATGATCTAGGGCCAGCTGGTATATAAAATGGGCTAAGAAGACTCTGGGAAATCTACTTAAACTTCACTCATAGACTTTTAAAGCTGAAAGAGACTTTGGGGTTCAACTAGTACAATTCGCTCCATTTATAGCTGAGTAACAGAGGTCCTAGAGGTGAAATAGCTTGACTCAAGGTCTTAAAGTCAGTTAATCAATCAAATACTTATGAAGTGCCTATTATATTTTGATTAGTTCAAGCCAGGGTCAAGATCAGAACCGTCCATACCATCTAACTTCCATTTATATATCTAGGGTCATGATTAATGCAAGTCTGAATAATGCAATAATGCAAAATTTGGTTTAGTGCACGTGCATTACCAAAGTGAGCTCATTTTCCTCCTCCAAACCCTCTCTCCCACCCTCTTACCTTCCCTATAACTTTAGAGGCCAGTCTCATCCTCCCAATCTTATCCTGATCCTCCACATGCAAGTTGTTGCCAAGGCCTGTCCATTTCACCTTCACAAAATCTCCCCTGACACTGTCACCCCTCTGGTGCAGACCCTCACCACCTCATACCTGGAATACTGCAATAGCCTCTTGGGTGTGTGTGAGTGTGCATACGTGGGTGTATCCTCACTCCATTCAGCTAACATGATATTCCTAAAGCATGGGCCAGATCCTGTTGCTCTCCTGAAACTCAAGCTCCAGGGGCTCCCTAGTGCCTCCAGGAACAACGACATCTAAAGCCCTTCATAACCCAGCCCCTTCCTACCTTTCTATAGTCTTCTTAACACTACACCCTACACAGATCTTCAATCCCGTGTTGTTGGCCTCCTGGCCAGTCACAAACAAGACACATCGCCTCTCACTCTGGATGTTCTCTCAGGCTGTCTTCCCTCCTCCAATCCAATCCCTTAAGTCCCTACTGAAATCCCACCTTCTAAAAGCAAGAAACAAGGGAAAAATTTTTCAAGCAGGATTCTCCAATAAAGACCTCATTTCTCCCACACAGGGAAATGAGTCAAATTTGTAAAAATACAAGCCATTTCCAAACTGCTAAATGGTCAAAGGATATGAACAGGCAGTTTTCAGAAGAAGAAATCAAAGTTATCCATAGCTATATGGAAAAAAATGTTCCAAATCACTAATAATTAAGTGATGTGCAAATTTTAAGCTCTGCATCACCATCTCATACATTAGGTTGCCTAACATGACAGAAAAGGAGAATGATAAATGCTGCAGGGATGTGGAAAAATAGGTACTGTAATGCAATGTTCATGCACTTGTGAACCAGTCCAGCCACTGAGAGGAACAATTAGGAACTATATGTATATAAAACTCTTGAGTCTGCAAGAAGACAGAAAGGGAAGAGAGCCTAAGGAATAGATAAGTGTATATGAAGTGCTTACAATGTGCCAGGCTCTGTGCCACGCTCCTGGGACTTGAATACAAGAGAGATAATTCCTGCCCCTAGGTCTGTATCCCAAAGGGATAAAAGAAAAAGATCCATATGTACAATAATACTTATAGCAGCTCTTTTTGTGGTGGCAAAGAACTGGAAACTGAGGATTCTCAATTGAGGAATGGCTGAACTGAGATGCGATGTGTGATTGTGATGGAATACTACTGGCCTAGAAGAAGTGATGAGTGGAATGGTTTCAGAAAAACCTGGGAAGACTTACATGAACTGATCTTATTTAACTTACGTACTTAACTTACATGAACTCACATCAACTGAAGTGAAGTGAGCACAGCCAGGAGACCACTGACAATCACTGCTGGAGTGATAAAGACTTAGCTACTCTAATACAATGATCCGAGACAATTCCAAAGGACCCATGATGAAAAATGCTATCCACCTCCAGAGAGAAAACTAATGAACCGAGTGCAGAAAAATACTGATTTTCTTTCATTTTCCTGTGGTTTTTTTTCTTTTACAACATGGCTAACCAGGAAACAGGTTTTGCATGACTTCCTATGTATAATGGATATTGTATTTCTCAGTGGCGGGGGAAAGAGGAGAGAGATGGACAGGAAATAAAATAAACACAATTTTTAAATGAAATTTCACCTTCTACAAAAGCCTTCCCTCTTCATGCCAGTGTTTTCTCTCTGTTATTTATTTCCTATTTGTCCTGCGTAGAGCCTGTCTGTATCTATTTGTTTGTACATCATCTCCCCCATCAGATTGTGAGCTCCTTGAGAGGAGGGTTTTTCTTGTATTTTTCTTTGTATCCCTAGCACTTAGCAGTGTCTGGCACATAGCAGGAACTTAACTGATGCTTAATGACTGATGGATGCCAGGTTGCATCTTGTTGTCATTTAGTCGCTTCTGACTCTTTGTAAATCCACTGGGGGTCTTCTTGGCAGAGATACTAGCATGGTTTTGCCACTTCCTTCTCTAACTCAATTTACAGATGAGGAAATTGAAGCAAACAGGATTAAGAGACTTATCCAAGGTGACACAGCTACTAAGCATCTGAGGCCAGATCTATCCACTGTGCCACTTACCTGCCCAGGTTTCATTTAATATGAGCCAAATGCAAAGACTACAACAGGTACAAGCTAGTTGACAGTTTTAATATTGTCAGTCCGCACTCACCTATTCACCACATATGGAGGTGATGCTATGTAATTATTACCAACAGATAGGTTCATTTTTTTTATGGACAAAAGGAAGAATACTTTAGATGGAAACACTGCCGATGCAAAAAAGGAAGAGGCTTGTGATATAACCGAACAACAGAGAAATGGTGATAGGAACTCTAAAATCAGACAAGATGCCAAAATTTGCCATACAGACTACCACAAAACATGCAATAAATAAAAACTGAAATAAAAGAAAGAGGCAAAGTGGCTCCAATTTTTTGTGGTTTGCAAATAACTACAAAGACTAGGAGGATGACGATGATGGAAATGGGTGTCTTTTAACAACTTGGATTGGAGATGGCAATCAACAACACATCACTCTTACCAGAGCACTCATTCAGAAAGAAGTTTCAAGCTTATTCAAGGCAGTGAAACAAAATGGAAACTAAGTAGATAGTGTAGACGTTTCTAATGTGTGTCAGCTGGTCCACTGTTGGGCTCTATCTCTGAAAACAGAATTCAATTTCATAATGTTAAAATCACTGGAGAGATGGTCCGGGGTAGATGACAATATGGCAGGTAGATAATCTGAGGTTCTGAAAAAATAAGAGAAGAAAGTGGATATGCTGACCAACAAAATATGAATGGAGAGTCTGGAAAAGAATGTCTATCACACCTGATATTTCTAAGAAAAAACTATAAATGAACAATTCTTTTTTTTTTTTTTAAATTTTATTTATTTATTTATTTAATTTTTTACATTCATTTTCACAAATTTTTGGGTTCCAAATTTTCTCTCCTTTTATCCCCTCCCCCCACCCCAATACCCCAAGCAATCTAATTTTCCCTAGCTCCAATCTGCCCTCTCTTCTGTCATCCCTCCCTTCTCTTGTCTCCATCTTCTCTTTTCTCCTGTAGGGCCAGATGACTTTCTATTCCTCATTAACTGTATGTCTTCTTTCCTAGTTACAACAACAATATTAAACAGTTGTTCCTAAAACTTTGAGTTCCAAATTCTCCCCATCCCTCGCTCCCCACCCATTCCCTTTGGGAAGGCAGGCAATTCAATATAGGCCATATCTGTGTAGTTTTGCTAATGACCTCCCTGATAGTCGTGTTGTGTAAGACCAACTGGATTACCATCCCTCCTAACCTGCCCCTCCTTGTTTCTCTTCTGTCTCTTGATCCTGTCCCTCCCCAAGTGTTGACTTCAAATTGCTCCCTCCTCCCTTTGCCCTCCCCTCCATCATCCCCTCCCTTGCAATATCTCCTTCTCCCCCACTTTCTTATACTGTAAGATAGGTTTTCATACCAAAATGAGTGTGCATTTCGCTCCTTCGTTTAGTCAAATGTGATGAGGGTAAACTTCTTGTTTTTTTTTTTCTCTCAGCTCTCCTCTTTATCCCTCCACTAAGAAAAACTCCTACCTGCCTCTTAAATGACATATAGTTACCCCCTTCCCTTTCCCTCTCTTTCCTCCCCCTACATTTCTCTCTCACCATTTACCTTAGTTTCTTTTAAGGTATAGTCCCATCCTATTCAGTTCAATCTGTGCTCTCTCTGTATGTGTGTGCATGTGTGTATGTGTGTGCATGCATGCGTGTACATGTGTGTGTGTGGTCCCACCAACTAACCAGATACTGAAAAGTTTTAAGAGTTACAAATATTGTCTTTCCCTGTATGAATGTAAACAGTTCACTTCTGGTTAGTCCCTTAAAACTTCTCTTTGCTGTTTCCTTTTTCATGCTTCTTCTCATTCTTGTGTTTGAAAGTCAAATTTTCTTTTCAGCTCTGGTCTTTTCATCAAGAATGCTTGAAAGTCCTCTGTTTCATTGAAAGACCATATTTTCCCTTGAAGTATTATACTCAGTTTAGCTGGGTAGGTGATTCTTGGTTTGAGTCCTAGTTCCTTTGCCTTCTGGAATATCCTATTCCACGCCCTTCGATACCTTAATGTAGAAGCTGCTAGATCTTGGGTTATCCTGATTGTATTTCCACAGTACTGGAATTGTTTCTTTCTAGCTGCTTGCAAGATTTTTTCCTTGAGCTGGGAGTTCTGGAATTTGGCCACAATGTTCCTAGGAGTTTCTCTTTTTGGATCTCTTTCAGGTGGTGATCGATGGATTCTTTCAATACTTATTTTGCCCTCTGGTTCTAGAATGTCAGGGCAGTTTTCCTTGATAATTTCATGGAAGATGATGTCTAGGCTCTTTTTTTGATCATGACTTTCAGGTGGTCCCATAATTTTTAAATTGTCTCTCCTGGATCTATTTTCCAGGTCAGTTGTTTTTCCCATGAGATATTTCACATTCTCTTCCATTTTTTCGTTCTTTTGGTTTTGTTTGGTGATTTCTTGGTTTCTCATAAAGTCATTAGACTCCATCTGTTCCATTCTAATTTTGAGAGAACTATGAAATTCAGTGAGCTTTTGAGCCTCTTTTTCCATTTGGCTCATTCTGCTTTTGAAAGCATTCTTCTCCTCATTGGCTTTTTGAACCTCCTTTGCCAATTGAGTGAGCCTATTTTTCAAGGTGTTAATTTCCTCAGCATTTTTTTGGGTCTCCTTTACCAAGGTATTGACCCGGTTTTCATACTTTTCTTGTATCTCTCTCATTTCTCTTCCCAGTTTTTCCTCCACCTGTCTAACTTGCTTTTCAAAATCCTTTTTGAGCTGTTCCAGGGCCTGAGCCCACCTGCCACCCCCCTGGGGGTGTCTGGGGAACTGAGGCCCCGCCCTCCACGTCTTTCCCTGATGGCAAGGATACGTCCTCGTCATCAGATCCGAAGGTCGGGATCATTTGCATTTGTTGGAAAAAACTCTCTATAGTCTTATTTTTCTTCCCTTTTCTAGGCATTTTCCCAGCCAGTTACTTGACTTCTGAGATTCCTTTCCAGCCCCGCCTGGATCCGCCCAGCTAGTGCTTGGCCTCTGAGATTTAAATGGGCTTTCCTCCTGCCAGCTGTCAATCAGTGAGCTTTAGTTCAGGTGCTGGGGTGGGGGCAGGGCCGCCTCCCAATCTCAGTTTCCTTGGGGGCTTTGAGCAGAAGCCTTCAGTAATAGAGCGGGGTGGGGGCAGGGCCGTCTCCCAGGCTCAGCTCCCTCAGGTTTTATGCGGGGAATCTTCCGTAATGAAGATCCTGCCTGCTGCTGGGGGATTCCTGAGTCCCGGTCTGCTGCCGCCTCAGCCGCCGCCCACACCTCTGCCTCCGCTGCTTCCTGCCCCCGTCTCTCCCGCTGCCGCTTCCTCCCGAGGGGGCCCGAGTCACGGAGACACCCTGCTTCCCCTCTCCTCCAGCCCGGCCTTCTCTCTCACTGACCTGTAGCTTCTGTGGGCGGAGGGACTTTCCTGGCTGCCGGAGCTTCCGTCTCTGAAGCCTGCTCGGATCAGCTTCTCTGGGGCTGCGGCCAGGACAGCGCTGGGGGTGGGGTCCACTTTCCGGGGCACGCCGGACCCTGGGGACGGGTCTCCAGGGCTCCCTGGAACGGAAATCTCTTCCACTCTGCTTCTGCACACCTTGTATTGACCCAGAAGTTATGGGGGACTCTTTTTACATTAATTCTATGGGCTTTTGGTTTCGGAGCGCGTAAACATGCGTCCTTCTACTCCGCCATCTTGGCTCCGCCCCCCCAAATGAACAATTCTAAGAAAGAAAATTGTCTAAGGATTACTTAACACTTTTATTGGGAGGTAATTAGAAATGGGGATTTTAAATTGAAAGTAATGCTTAGTGGTCTCAAAATCCCTGACCTCCAAGAAACTACAAACATCACTTTCAGTTCCATAATGGTCAAACAAGAAATCTTGGATGACTAACATTATTTTTGAACTGATTTTCAAGTTATTTTGCCTCAGCTATTGAAAAATACTGCAGTGCCAACAACAATACTACATTTAAAGTATTATCGTTTTAGTCAATACTAAATCATCCAACTCTGCCTGGTTCATTGAATGAGAATATGAAAATGAAATCTGCCAAGACGTAGATAAAGTTCTCTGTATTTACCAGTGTGTACATGAAGTTTTAAAGAGAGAATATAGCTCACTTTATGCTGCTAAAAAATATTTTCAATGATGGTAATGTTTTTGTCATATCATCAGTATAAGCTTATCTTTAGCTATGGTATTACGTAATATTTAATTTTTTAAAATTTGCTTTCTATAAATACTCTGATTTTGTAATAAACTTGAATCAGAAATACATTTTTCCTATTATTTGCTGTTATATTAATTAAAATTAATTATTACCTTAACTAAACTAAAAATTTTTCAATGAAATATTTCTGTTGGATAGGAACTAATGACTATATTTCACACATAATCAATTCAAATAGTATGAATTTGAATAATGTGACTTTAGAATTCACAGGATTCATTAATCAAATTATAGGGACTTAGTTATATAGGAACCATTTCTCACCTCTCCCTCTTTCATTCAACTTTGATAAATAAGATAATTTCTTAAAATACAACAGCATTCTCCAAAACAACTCTGAGGTGCCACATCACACCTATCAGATTGGCTAACATGACAAAATAGGAAAATACTGGAGAAGATGTGGGAAAATTGTTACACTAATGCATTGCTGGTGGAGCTGTGAAGTGATCCAGCCATTGTGAAGAGCAATTTGGAACTATACCCAAAGGACTATAAAACTGTGCATACCCTTTGACCTAGCAATACCACTTCTAGGGCTATATCCCAAAGAGATCATACAAATGGGAAAAGGACTCACTGAACAAAAATATTTATAGCAGCTCTTTTTGTGATGGAAAAGAATTGGAAATTGAGGGGATGCCCATCAGTTGGGGAATGGCTGAACAAGTTGCGGTATATGAATGTAATGGAATACTATTTTTCTATAAGAAATGATGAGCAGGGAGACTTCAGAAAAAAACCTGGGAAGACTTTCATGAATTGACATTGAGTGAAATGAGCAGAACCCAGAGAACATTATACACAATAACAGCAACAGTGTGTGATGACTAACTTTAATAAACTTATCTCTTCTTAGCAATGCCATGACCTAAGACAACTCTAAAAACTCATCATGGAAAATGCTATCCATATCCAGAGGAAAAACTATGGAATCTGAATGCAGATTGAAGCATATTATTTGCTCTCTCTTGTGTGTGTTCCTTCTTTCTCGTGGTTTCTCCCACTGGTTCTAATTCTTATGTACAACATGACTAATACGAAAATAGGTTTAATATGAGTGTACATGTTGAGCCTATATCAATTTACACGCTTTCTTGGGGTGAGGGGAAGGGAGAGATGGGGAAAAAATATGGAAACCAAAATCTTATGGAAGTGAATGTTGAAAAAACTAAAAAATTTTAAATAGCATTCTTTTAAAAAAGTGAAATAAGTCATGGTTTAAAAAATCCCTAACAAAAATAAAGTTTGATTTGTGAAAAATATATTCTCAAACTCCTAACAGCCTTTAGGAAGGGGGAAATGCTGAGATGGCTAAATAGCAAATCCAAGTTAAAACAGTAAACCCTTTTGCCTCTGTCAATGGGCCATCTGCCATCTTTGCTTTGCAAAGCTGCTCTGGCCATGCGCCAGAACCTAATGGATGACCGAGCAAGCAAGCTTTGGGCGCCGCGCATTTTAAAATCTGATTTGCAAACGCCAAAGGAAGGCAATGAAAACTATTTTGCCCATTCCATTGTGTTCCAACATATTTGCATTCAATTTGAGTTATTTAAATGTGTAATCTATTTCAGAAAACTAGGATTAAGAACCAGGAAATGGGTCATAGTAAAAATAATAATCAAGTACCCGGCACAGGGAAGAGGCTGGGCAAAAGACAGCAAGCCAAGGGATGGAACGAGGAGTAGGAAACAGAAGCTGCCCAGGGCCACTGCAGCCTGGCTGAGCTCCACTCTCTCTTGAGGGACCTCAAGGAGAAACTGGATGACTCACCAGCCGCACACTAGGTACACCAGAGAGGAGATCTGTGTTCAAGTGTAAGCTGGAGGGGAAGTTTATGAGCAAGATTCAACCCAGCCCTGACCAAGGAAGAGAAAGAGGAGGGGAAATGAGCTCATAGGCAATTAGGTCGCCAGAACAGGGTCCCTTCTAACTCCTCAACAGCATCAGTTGATGAGAGTTATGTTGGGGAGGGGGGTGCCCTTCCTCTGGTCAGTCCTTGTGGAATTACTATGGTGTTCCCCCAAACACCAGATCAATTTGAGGTCTCCACAAACCACAAGGGAGGTGATAGCTCTGCTGTAGGCAGACCATAATGTGGTCAGTTATGGGCACCACATTTGCAAAATGTGAGAAGCTGGAGCAAATCCAGAAGAAGGCAACCAGTATGGTGAGGGGTTGGGAGACCATCCCATGACAGGACTGGCTGAAGACACTGGGGCCTTTCACCCTGAAAAAGAGGAGCCTCAGGAGGATATGGGAGTTGTTATCCACAAGACTAGAGGGTCTGCCTGACCTCTTCAATGGCCTCTCTGCCCTAAGTTTCTCCCAATCTTGTCCATCCTCCATAGATTTGCCAAAGTGATTTTCCTTAAGCATAAATCTAACCATGACACACCCCTACTCAAACTCCTGAAGTTCCCTCTAGCTCCTAAAATTAAAAAACAAAAAAGAAAGAAAATAGTTTCTGGTTGGCTTGAGTGGCCCTCCACTCCCACCCTCCCAGCCCATTATATCCTGGATCCCACCAAACTGACCTTTCAGTGGCTCCACTCAGACAGTCCTCAATTTCCCACATGGGGAATTCCCTCTTTCCACATTACAGAATCCCTCCCTTTTTTAAAGATGTCTCTCAAGCATCACCTTCTACCTGGGGAAACCTTTCCCCATTCCACCTTCACCTGCTGATATCCTTGCTTGCATGTTGCTACCTCCCATTTATTTTCTATGCATTTATATTCCTATCTTTCTCCAATGAAGGTAAGCTCCCTGGACATCTACCAATTCATCTTTTAAAATCTTATATCCCCAGGACTTCAAATACTCCATATTTAACAGCACGTGTTCCCTAATGATTCTGTCTGGCAAAGTGAGCCCAAAGACAAGCAGAAGGCTAAAGGTGCAGGAGAAGATTGAAAGACTGATGTAAGAAAAGCCTTCCTAATCGTTTGAGCCATCCCCAAGAAGAACAAGCTGCTCCAGAGGCAGAGGCACTGGGTTGGGTCTCCCTTGTTGGAGCTGTCCAAGACTGGGCTGGATGACCGCTTGCTAGGTCCAGTGTGGAAGGGACTTCTGTTAAAATACAAGTTGTGCTAAATGACCCGAGATCCATTCCAAACAAGGAACTATACTTGTAGAAAATTCTATGGGCTGTCAGAAATCAATCATAGAACACTGACCCAAAAACTTAGAAGTAACATTCCCCAGAAAACTGAATGCTACAAGATCACATCAGTCACATACAGGTTATAGTAAGCAGCTTTATTCAGTCATACATGTAACCCTGAATCACAGAATAGTAAAGATCTCTCTTTCAGGCTAAAGTAAAGAGAAGAAAAGCCCCTGTGGCTTGACTGCCTGTGAAATAAACAATTATTTATGGGAATCTAGTCATTTTGCCTGGAATTTATGGGAATCTAACCACTTTTGCCTGAAACATCTTTTACTATTAGTTTTTTGAGTTTAAAGAACTGAAATTTCAAGATATAGTAGCTCATAGATTGGCAGAACTGGATGCTTCAATGATCTAGTTCATCTCTTTCATTTTATTATTAAATATTTGATTAAAACAGATCATCATTAGGCAGAGCCAAGATGGCGGAGTAGAAAGATGTATATACTCTAGCACTTCCCCCACAGCTCACAAAACACCTGTAAAAAATGACTCTCAACAAATTCCAGAGCAGCAGAAGCCACAGAACAAAAGAGAGAAAGAGGTTTCCAGCCAAAGGTAACCTAGAAGGTTGACAGGAAAGGTCTATCTCATGGGACACTGAGTGGAGTGGAGCCCAGCCCTGGCTGTGTGGCACTGGGAGGAACAGGACCTGAACAGACCGCTGGGGCAATATTCCCAGGAGGGAGGGTCCCAGATCCCTCAACTCACAAGCGATAAAGAAAGTGCCAAAGGTCAGTGTGAGAGGGCTTTCCCAGATGGGAGAGAGAGGAATGGGATTCTCCCAGCACTGGCCCCAGGTGGTGGCAACAACAGCTACACAGAAGCAGCCTGGGTCCATTGTGCAGGCAGCTCAGCTTAAAGCCTCTGGCGGAAATGAGTAGCTGATCTGAACCTCAGCCCTGTCCCGACCCAAAGACCCTGGGGGAAATGAGCATCTGATATACTTTAAAAGAGAGAATCGAGTTCAGGGAAGCCAATGCCTATGAGATAAACCAAGAAGTTAGAAAACAAAACCAAAAGTTTGAAAAAATAGAAGATAATATGAAACATCTCACTGGAAAAACAACTAACCAGGAAAATAGATCCAGGAGAAGCAATTTAAAAATTACAGGACTACCTGAAAGCCATGATCAAAAAAAGAGCCTAGATATTATCTTCCATAAAATTATCAAGGAAAACTGCCCTGATATTCTAGAACCAGAGGGCAAAATAAATATTGAAAGACTCCACCAATCACCTCCTGAAAGAGATCTGAAAAGAGAAACTCTTAGGAATATTGTGGCCAAATTTCAGAATTCCCAGGTCAAGGAGAAAATATTGCAAGCAGCCAGGAAGAAACAATTCAAGTACTATAGAAATACAATCAGGATAACACAGGATCTGGCAGCTTCTACATTAAGGGATCAAAGGGACTGGAACTGGATATTCCAGAAGTCAAAAGGAATCGGATTAAAACCAAGAATCACCTACCCAGAAAAACTGAGCATAATACTTCAAGGGAATAAATGGTCATTCAATGATAGAGAGGACTTTCAAGCATTCATGATGAAAAGACCAGAACTGAACAGAAAATATGACTTTCTAACATAAGAATTAAGAGAAGCATGAAAAGGTGAACAGGAAAGAGAAATTATAAAAGATTTTCTAAAGCTGAACTGCTTACATTCCTACATGGAAAGATAATATTTGCAACTCTTGAGACTTTCCTCAGTATTTGGGTAGGTGGACGGATTATACTCACACACACACACAGAGTACAGGTTGAGTTGAATCAGAAGGGATGATATCCTTAAAAAAAAATAAAATAAAAATTAAGGGTGAGGGAAGAAAATACTGGGAGGAGAAAGAGAGAAATGGAATGGGGCAGGCTATAACTCATAAAAGGGATAAGAAAAGACTTGCTCAATGGAAGAGAAAAGGGAGGAGGTGAGAGGGGGAAAAGTGAAGTTTACCCTCTTCACATATGGCTTAAGGAGGGAATAACATGCTCACTAAATTTGGTATGAAAATCTATCTTACACTACAGGAAAGAAAGAGAGGAGGGGACAAGTGGGGTAAGGGGGATGATAGAAGGGAGAGCAAATGGGAAAAGGGAGGAACTAGAAGTAAACACTTATGGGAAGGGACAGGTCAAATGAGAGAATGAAAAAAGGGGGGGAAGGTAGGATAGAGGGCAATAGTTAGTATTACACATGATTATTATGGAAGTCTTTTGCAAAATGACACATATAAAGTCTGCATTGAATTGTTTACCTTCTCAGTGGGGATGGATAGGGAGAGAGGGAGGGAAAGAAGTTGGAATTCAAAGTATTAGAAATGAATGTTGAGAATTATTATTGCATATAACTGAGAAGTAAAAAACACAGGTAACAGAGTAGAGAAATTTATATTGCCCTACAAGAAAAGAGAGAAGATGGGGATAAGGAAAGGGTGGGATGTGATAGAAGGGAGGGTACATTGAAGGAAGGGGTAATCAGAATGCAAGATATTATGGGGTGGGGGGAGGGGAGAGATGGGAAGAAAAATTGGAACTCAAAATTCTGTGGAAATGAATGTTGAAATCTAAAAATAAATAAACACAATTTAAAAAATAAAATAAAACAGACCATCATCAATCAATGCTGAGGCCATTGACCATTTACCTCGGGTTGAGATCAATCCCTTCTTAGCTGAACTTCCAACTGAAGAAGAGGTTTTGAGGGCCATTAGGCTCCTTTCATGTGGCAAAGCACCTGGTGCTAATTCTATTCCAGCTCAGATTTACAAGGTAGGGGGACCATTGCTCATACAAAAGCTGACTGAAATTTTCCAACACCAAGAGGAGGTTTTCCCCCAGGAGTTCAAAGATGCCTCCACTGTTCATCTCTACAGAGGTAAAGGGAATAGATTGTCCTGCGACAATCACAGCAGGGTCACTCTTACTCACTGCTGGCAAGATTCTTGCTAGAGTCCTCCTTAATGGGCTGATCCTTCACCTGGAATATACCTGAGAGCCTATGTGGCTTCAGAAAGGGCTGAGGAACAGTCGAAATGGTGTTTGCTGCCTGACAACCCCAGAAGAAATGCCAGGAGCAGAACAGAGATCTGTATACAACATCTGTAGATCTGACCAAGGCCTATAACACTGTTAGTCATGAGAGCTTATGGAAAAGTATGCCAAAATTTGCTTGCCTAGAGAAGTTCATCAGTATTGTACGTAAATTTCACAATGGCATGTTTGTCCAGGTTCTGGATAGTAGACAACGCTCTCGTGCCTTCCCAGTCACCAATGGAGTGAAACAGGGCTGTGTGCTTGTTCCCATGCTTTTTAGCATGATGTTTTCAGCTATGTTGACAAATGCTTTCAATGAGGATGAACACGGCATCAAGGTCAGCTACCGTAGTGATGGTAAGTTCTTCAGTTTGAAAAGGCTACAAGCCAAGACCAAAGTGGAGGGAGTGTTGGTGCGTGATTTTCTGTTTGCAGATGATTGTGCATCAGTGCAGCCCCTGAAGCTGAGAAGCAATAAAGTATGGATCAGTTCTCTGCTGCCTGTGCTCATTTTGACTTAATAATCAACACCAAGAAAACACAGGTGCTCCATCAGCCACCACCACACCATCCATACGTGGAACCACTGGCTACAACAAATGGAGAAATTCTGAATGCTGTGGATAAATTCACTTACCTTGTAGTGTACCTTCCAGGGATATACACATTGACAATGAGGTTGATGCACACATTGCCAGAGCTAGCTCAGTGTTTGGGAGGGTCTGAAGAAGAGTTTGGGAGACAAGAGGTGTTAGACTGACGATGAAAACTGAAGGTCTACAGAGCTACTGTGCTGACCTCATTGTTGTACGCCTGTGAAACCTGGACCATCTACCAGCACCATGCCAGGAAACTGAATCACTTCCATTTGAACTGTCTTGGGAAGATTCTGAGGATCACCTGGCAGGATAAGGTACCAGACACTGAAGTCCTTGCTCAAGCTGAACTGCCAAGTATTCAAACTATGCTTCAGAGAGTGCAACTCCAATGGACTGGCCACATTGTTTGAATGCAAAATGTACGCTTGCCAAAAAGACTCTCATGGAGAACTCACACAGGGCAGGGGATCACATGGTGGTCAGAAGCAGCAATACAAGGACACTGTCAAGGTCTCTCTCAAGAACTTTGGATTTGACTGTGCAACATGGGAGATACTGGCACAGGAACTCTCAGCATGGCATGCCCACATCAGAAAGGGTGCTGTGCTCTATGAGCAAAGCAGAAATGAGACGGCACAAAGGAAATGTAGGATGCGCACATTTGGAGTATCCACCCCCAAAATTCACATGGACTATCTGTGTCCAATCTGTGGTAGAGCATTCCGAGTTCATATTGGTCTGATCAGCCACAGTCGGACACACTGAAATTTCACTTTATTACGGTGATGTCATTTTGGTGCTCTTCGAGAACAAAGGGCAACAACCAACCAACCAATCTGATTAAAAGCTTAAACACTGGACAGCAATGCAACTTGCCTTATTTGGTGATCATGTATATTTAAATTAATTTCAACATATCAAATATCCATTTTTCCATCCTTCCGTCTAGACCCTCAGCAAGGGTCAAAGGACCAGGAGCAGACTCTGAGCCAGAAGGGACCTTACAGGCTGAATTCAACTTCTCTCATTTTACAAATGAGGTAGCTGAGGACCTGACACCTGAGGAGTTCAAATGACTTGCCCAAAATCACACAGCTGCCGCTAGGTGTCTGTGGCAAGGTTTAATTAAGCTGGGAGTTTTCTGAGCCCAAATCTAGCAGTACTATGCGCTAATCACACCAAGGGTATAGATTTGCTCTTCTCCTATTTGGAGGCCACAGCAGTATCTATCCCATTTTCTCTAGGGGTTCTCCTGTCTGCATTATTTCACAAAAGTCTTTTCATATTTCTTTATATTCCTCATATTTGACAGTCTTAAGGATAGTCTAATGTTTCATTGCGGTACATATACCATTTACTTAACTGTTTCTCTGTTAGACATTTAAGCAACACGTATGTTTTATAGAGAAGAAAACTAAGACCCCTGAGGCTTGACCGAGGCACCACATGGGTGACTAGTGATAAAGACAGGACAATAACCAGGTTTCCTGCCTCTTTATACACTCTGTGCTCATTCTGCAACAACGTTGCTCTCTCTGCTTCTCAAGAGCCAACTCAGATGGGCGATTGAGCAATTTTTACATAAGCCATTTTGTTTCTTTCCCAAGTCCCTAACAAATACCCTGGGATCATAGGATTTGGAGGTGCCCAAAGGCTTAGGGGATACCTGATCCAACTCCTTCCATCTTCTACAGAGCAAACCGAGACCCAAGGAGTGGAGATGATTCAAGGGACTAAGTGTAAGAGTCAGGATTCAACTCAAGGTTGATGCAGGTAGAATGAGAAGTTCGCCTTTGGTGTTCAGATGGACCTCAGTTTCAGGCTAGCTGGGGCCATGGGGCACAGACACTGACAGCTCCATCACTTCCTGTTTCCAAACACCCTGCCTTGCACACTGTACGCCAATGAAAAGGGGCAGCAACAGCAGTGGTGACAACCACGTCACCAGTGCTCTCGACAATTCCCAGTTGGGCTGCTCAGCAGATGCTCCCCACCCCTGCTCCCCGCTCTCCAACTCCTTAAGGGAATTCTCAATGGGTTTCAAATATAGATTTCCATTAGCCCGTGATCAGAGGGCGAGTCTCTGATCTCTCGTATTTTATATTGTGTTTAACACTCGACACCTTTCTTCTACGCTTCCAATTCTTCTCCAATAAGAAGGGACAGATAAATTCAAGATACTAAGTGGGGCCTTAAAGTATCTTTTCCTTGGGGGCTGGAGGGACAAAGTAAGTCTTCATCCCATACTTTACTGATCATTTCTTTCTTGATGAATTTTTTAGGAAGGTGTTTTCTTCTTTCTTTTTTAAGAGTAGACACATCTGAACTATCTGACGCATAAACTAAAAACTGAAAATCTTGACTGAGACGCTTCTTGTTGCAAAAAAGAGGCCATTTCATGAGAGGGAAATAGAATTCTATACCTCATCTTTACAAGGAAAAAAGGCCTTTTAAAATGGTGTCAGATTATTTACCTTTACATCATTTAATTAAATTCTGCGTAAGTATTAAGTACCTAGAAATGCCTGTGACACAATCCCCTTGGCTCAAAAGGTTTACAAATTTGCTTGGGAGATGCAAACATATGAAACAAAAACGAATCAGAAATTCCACAGAGTTGACTAGGAACACAATCATTTCTTCATTCATTCAGGTAGAGGCCATCACCTGATGAGGTTCTCTGTTGCTGTCCATGATGTTTAAGTAAGGGTTGCCAAACAACACGGCAAAGATGTCTCCAAGTAATGCCCAATGTGCTGACTCTGGAGTCTTGATAACCCTGAGATGATCATAACTGGCCAAGTCCTACTGATAGAAGGCCCAGGGCTGAAGGACAGGCAATGTATTTGCCATCAAAATGGAACTTAAGCTGCAAATTCTTCAATCCCCAGACACACACTATGTTTTTGAGCCTCAGTAGTGAAGACTTCTCTCTTCCAATTGGTCAAATCTTGATTTCATACTTGTTGGCATTGAGGAGAATGTGGATGGGAATACACTTAAATGTTCCCCCAAACAAATGGTCTAGAATGTATCCTTTAGGTATTTGGAGCTGGGAGAGTGAAGCAACAGCCAGCACTGGGGATGGAGTGTGATTGACGAATCCTTGTTGGTGGATCTGTTGAAAGATGAGGGGTGCATACACGCCACTGCTCAGCTCAGGGACTGGTTTATAGCCCTTGGCAAGGTCAGGTGATTCTCTCACTTCTTTTACTGTAGAAGATCAAAGCATTGACTAATATCAAGCTGGACAAACTCCAGAGGGATTTCAGTTCTCCTGTCCCTCCTGAGGTGGAAATCTCACACTGGGTGTTAGGTAGGCACACAACTGAACAGGAAAACAGAGAAGGCAAGGATAAGGAGACAGCTCCCATACAAATACCCAGGATTCAAAAGCTCTGCACACCTCAAGGGAGGGAGGGCAAAGCCCAAGGGTGGCTCACTGTGGTAAACAATCACTGAAGGTCAAGCACCAAAGAGTTCTCCAAATTTTTTTTTCAAGTTCACAAAATTCAAAGCCTAGTAAACACCTTTGTCTCATCCTGTACAAATTCACAATGCAGCTGGTCTGCACAGACATATCAGAGGCAGGGTAGGATAAAGGGCACTATATCTGAAGCCAGAAGGTTTGGGTTCAAATGCAGCTTGGCCATTCTTTCTTTTTCTGTAAAATAACAGGGCTGGAATAGAAGATGGGAACTTCTTTTCATATCCAGTACTCAGATCCAACAAAGAAAAGCACATCAAAGCAGTGCAGAAATCACTAACTTCAAAATTGAAATGTTAGCCAATATTTAATTCCAGAACCATAAGGTAGTCATTTCATAAAAGCCCAGAGATTCCCCAGCAACACACATATTTCTAATAACCTTCATTTTTTAAATGAAATTTTTTTAAATTAAAAATATTTAAGTGAGTTTTATCAACTTGGTTATTCTGAAAATCCCTTCCCCTCTCTGAGAGCCATCCTCATAACAGAGTATTTTTTGGAAGTGGGGGACAGCTGAGAACAATAGATCTGCAATGTGTGACCCATATGGCCCTCCCACCTCGGCACTGTCTTGTCTCTCTTGGATGGAGCCCCACCTGATTTTCCAACTTGTAATTCCCTTCTGGTTGCTTGGTGTGGGGCTGGGTTCTTTTGGTTTGGTTTTTTTTTTTTAGCTTACATTGTTGTCTCATGGCTGCTGTTTTCTTGGCTCAGATTGGATGCCATCACTGCATCTGTACTTCTCTGTAGCCATCATACATCATTCCGTACAGCTCAGTCATGTTTCTCTATCTACACAGGGAGCCTACAAGTTCCTGCCGCTGCCTCATAGCCAGCATTCCCAGGTGAGAAGCCATCAGATGGCAGCCTGCCTTCTCCTTCTCAGGCTGGGCATCTTCCCTCCCCCTCAAAGCAACCACTTCCATGTGTCCCAGCACAAGGCATCTGCCACCTCCAGCTGCCAGTCCAATTTCCCAATAGGGATAAGGAGAACTTCCAACACAAAGAAGTAAGGGTTCTCCTTACTTCTCACCAGGTCTCCCACCTCCTGTGGTACTTGACTTTGGTAGAGGAGTGAGGCTCTCCACTCAGTGATAAGCATTCTCGAACCTGGTCTTTCCCAAAGGACTCTGACCTCCTCTAAATCCCTATCCAAACCCCTCTGCCCATGCCCCCAGGCACCCAGCCCCCTTAACCCTCTTACCCCAAAGTTATAGCATGTGCCCTTAGGAATGTCTATTCCACAGACAATAAACTGCCCTTTCTCTTCAATCTTTCACTCTCCCACTGGGTGCATCTACTAGCTCTTACTGCAACCCAGCCACCCTTTCCAGGACTGGCTGCACCTTCACTCATTCTCCTCAGCAACCTGGTTGAGATGGGCAAGTGAAAATATTCCTTGCTTCTCATCACTACTTCCAGTTTCTGCCCTTTCCTGCTTTAAGATTCATGCTATTCCTATCTCCCACCCAATCAAAATCCTGGCAGCTGATGTCTACACTCCTAAGTCACTCCCCTTCCTTCCTCCCTCAATTAGTTTTATATCTAGCTTACAATTTTTCTCTCCCCTCAACTCCTGCTTTCATAGTAAGGGACTTCAATATTCATACTGATTCTCCCTGAAACATTCTAACACTCTCCTCCATGAGTTCCTCCTCCCCACTCAGCCACATACAAAGCTAGCCATACCCTTGACCTTACTGTCCCCCACATTCTCTCATCTGACCACAACCTACTGACCTTCACTCTCCTTCTGCTTTCCTTTACAAAACACTACTCCCCATCTCCACTGTAACTGCCAATCCCTCAGCCCATCAGTTCTTTCCCAGGCCTTCTCTGGATCCTCCTCCAGGTCATGCCCTCTAACCATAGGCGGCCCTCAGGGCTCTGGCCTGGGTTCTTTTCTCTTCTTCCTCTATACTACTTACTGGGGGAATTCTCATTAGCTCTTATGGATTTAATTACAATCTCTATGCTGATGATTCTCAAATCTACTTTTCCTCCTACACCTCTCTACTGATTGCCAATCTCACATCTCTAACCACCTTTTAGACATCTCAAACTGGATGTTCAAGTAGATGTCTTAAACACATTATGTTCAAAACAGAATTAAACCCTTCCATTCCTAATTCTTTTAATCATTTCCCTTGATATTCTACATCTTTTTGCTTTTCAAAAATGAATGTTTTAATTATTTTATCAAGTTCTATAAAGTATCCTCTTGACAATCTGTGAAAGTGTAAATTGACTTGGTTAGTATTGTCATTTTTATTATATTAGCATGGCCTAGTCAGGAGCACTGAACATTTCTTCAGGTATTTAAGTTATTTCTTTAAGAAACACTTTGTAATTTAATCTATTTTTATATAGTCTTTCATGTGCCTTGATAAGTCAATCCCCAAATATTTCATGTGGAATGGGACTTGCCTTTATATTGCAGTTCTTGTGGTTTATTATTACTACACTGAAATGCTGTAAGCTATGATCTCAATTAGCATCATTCATTAATATCTTTAGAAAGTATTTATTCTTTGATTAATCTGCTAGATGTCCTTATAACAGGGTCCAAGTTTGTATCAAGACCAGAATATCTTAAAAGGTTCCTACCTCTCCTTCTGAGAGTCCACAGCTGATTACTGTTCACAGGACTAAATACCTTGTCTCATACCAAGACATAGGAGGGCTAAGTAATTCACATACAAGGAAGGGTAAGCTCATTTCCAAAGATGAGACTGTTCGTAGTGGCTGTAAATTTACACTGATATGTCTAGATGGAGCTAAGGATTATGTAAAGAGAGTCATAAAAAAGGTCACCAAGGATGACCAGAAGAGAGGTTGATCATCTGAGCTGTCATTTAGCCTGAATAAATATGGGGCAGTATCCTTATTAATTGTGTGAAGTGCAAGGCCAGTCCTCTCTGTCTCAGTTTCCTTATTTTTAAAATAGCAACAAGAACAGTCCCTCGTCTCCTCACCTCAGAGACTTAATTGGGGGGAGGGGGAAGAGACTTCACATATGCACATACACACATGTATATGAAAGCACTCTGTGAACTGCACATACCCAACTGTGATGATATAGCTAACTCCACCGAGGCAGAGAGATGCTGCCTCTCTGCAGGCAATTATTAAGGTGAGCACTAGCAGGAAGGCTTCGTTTTCCAGGATAACATACTGGGCATCCCAGCAGCCTGTCAGGTGCTTCTAATTCAATCCAGTAAACATTTATTAAGCCCTTACTATGTGCCTGGCACTGTGCTAAACCCTGGGGATACAATGAATAAAAAGAAAGATAATCCCGGCCCTCAGGGAATTTATAATCTAATGGGAGGATAGAATACCAAACAGGATTGGCGGTGGGGGGAGTACCTGGAAATCAGGCACAGGAATATCTTATGCCACAGAGTTTAATTTAAACTAGGCAAGGTAAAGGGACGCAGAATGAGCCTTTCTAAAGGAAGGCACTGGCAGGAGTTTGCTACTGCATTCTTGAAGTAGAGAGCGGGGGAGGCTAAGGGAGGTAGGATCAGTCAAGGACTGACCAAGCAGCATGGGGATGAGATCAGATGAGACATGCTGAAGCTGGGGCTGAGTGCAGTGAGCATCCCAGAACTCTGTCACTGGCCCCTTTTTGGCCTAACCAGGGAAAAGGATGGAAAGCAAAGGATGATGGTGAATGACAAGAATCACCATTCCAAGTGCAGCTCATTCAATTCTGTGCAAACATTCCTCCCCAGGAGCGTCTGGCCCGATAAATCTTCCTCAAACAAAACTGCTCCCATATTACTCCCCTTGGCGAAACCTTCAGGGTGGTTGCTGTGCCCTACCGTAAGCTAAATCCTCCCTGCAGTTCTTTATCACCCAGGAGATGGAGGCTCAAGCCCCTGGGCTTGTCCTTCAGATCCTCTTTCGCACGATTTACCTAACATACTATGTCACCCACTTCTCCCTCAAGTGCAAACCACTCATTTTTGAGGATGAGGAAGCAGGCCCAGGGAAGTGACACGACTTCCCCACCTCATCACCTTGGCTGATGTCCAAGAACAGGCCTGAAGGCAGCTCTTCTAGGCCCAGGACCCCAGTGACCTTTGTCATACTGAGTAGGGAACAATCAGTCTCGTTCTCTCTGGTATATGAAAAGCAGAAAGACCGAGGATCCTGCCTGGAACTTTGGAAGTCCAGATCAAATCCTAGATCTTCCAAGAGTCCCTCCTTCACCTTCCCCGGGTCAGTCTTCTGGATCTCTCTCCCCCTCCCAAGCCTTTCTGCATTGTTATCTGTGTGCCTCTCAGAGGCTAGGGCCCAACATCTCCATCTCCCTAACCACCAGGGTACCCTGTCTTGCAGGTTGTGTGGGATCAATGAATCACTTTCTAAAGCTAAAGGTATGACCATGATATAGAGGCATCTTCTGGCTAAAATAGGCTTTTCCAACTTTAAAACTGTGAAGTTTCCCAGTTCTAGAGTAACTGCTTGCTAAGCAGTTGACTAGCTGAGACCATTTCAACAATCAGAACTCTGGAGTCCAGAAAAGGAGGAAGAGACCTGCCCATGGTCCCAAAGAGATGTGTGTAAGTGTAGGGGGAAGGGGGAGGATGGCCCCAGAGCCGGTCTCCTTTTGGGAAGAAGGAAGGACAAGGAAGTCTCTTCCAACACAGATATGAAGGTGTAGCAGTGACACCACACAGAGCATTGATCATATGACACCCATGTCCCTACTGACCACATTTTTAAAAGCCTCTGCCTCTCAAAAGGGACAGGGCCTACAGGTGTGATTTCAGAGAAAACTCCCTGTACCCATGGGGGCTGGCACCTTCTCTGTAACTACTGACTGAGAGGCCAAGTGCCCTGCCCAGGGTCACAATGGAGATTTGACCCCAGGTCTCTCTAGCTCTGAACTTGCTCTTGGTCCATTATGCTATGCTCTTCTAAAACCTGGAAAAAAAACTCATGCCATCTGTGCCAACTGAACAAGGCAGCATTTTGGGTATTCATCTTTCCTTAAAATCCCTCTGAGATGATGGCTCTGAAAGTTGCGCCAGTCACCACAAGAACCAGCCTTAGATGCAGACTGGGAGAAAGGACAAAGAGCCCTATCTGTCTTTATGGATTAGAAAATGGAAGCCCAGGGAGGGGAAGGACCTGTCCAGAGGCAGCTGCCGAGTCCAACGCCAATCTCCCCCATGCTGCCTCCACCTCACCCAGATGAATGGCTGGGAGGCACACAAACCAATTCTGTAGTACTCAAAGTCTGACTTTTGACAAACAGTCACACAAGTTTACACTTCAGGAAGAGAAGAATACGCTGTTAAGAGTGGAATGAGGCTCTCATCTCCTAGTGAAGTGTCATGGTAGTCCTGAGAATCATCAAATCTCTGAGCAGAGACGGGCCTTCCTTTATAGACGACTAAAATGAAAGTGACCCAGGAGAAGTGGCCCCCAAGGCCAAGCGGCAGAGCTGGGATGCCAACGCCCCGTGTCCAGCTACCTTGGCTGCCGTGGCCCTCTCCCATTGCTAAGCTTGACCACGGAGCACTGGGGAGACCCATTCTCCTCAGCCTCTGATGAATTCT
This sequence comes from Bettongia penicillata ogilbyi, assembly GCA_023548195.1. Taxonomy (NCBI): domain Eukaryota; kingdom Metazoa; phylum Chordata; class Mammalia; order Diprotodontia; family Potoroidae; genus Bettongia; species Bettongia penicillata. The sequence goes on along the minus strand of JAJHZJ010000063.1, from coordinate 6,984,074 downwards.
CAAGAAGGACCAGAAGCCATCTTTGCCTCTCCTACAGGGATACGACCAAAACAACTCAGTGACAGCCACAGAAAAACATTGCTTTCCTCAAGAGTTTCAAAGCATTCAAAAAGCTAGCAAGGTGCATTCAATTTATTTTGTACCTTTAATTCAGCTGAGTCTGAGTTTCTGAAGAATCAGAGAATCCCAGGATAGGCTATATTTTGCCCTGTATTGCCTGACATCATTTCTCCTTCTATTTCCCTTAATCGAGTGCTCCCCTGGTGCCTGCTGGCTTCTTCGACTGTTTGCGGGGAAGGAGGGTAGTGGAGGAGTCTTAGGGGAAGTTGGGTCAGGGAGAGGAGTCCCAGCTGGGGCCCCTGCCATCTTTTTGCCTCTTTCTCCCTCCCCTCCCCCGATCCCTCCACATACTTTCCAAAATGCCTGACTTGGTTGGGGTGGAAGTGATTGCCTCCCTTGTACGGATTTCTGCAAAACTCACTTAGAGGGGCTTTTTCCCCTCCCCAAGCTTTCATGGCATGGTAGCTTGCTGATTTCTTCCATTTTCTTTTATGCCCCTTTCCCATCCACCTTCCTAAGCTCAGTCCCTGAGATCAAGGCAAATGGCATTAAAAGCCAAAGTACGTGCATGAATACCTCAGCTGACCCACAACACTCATCATCACCCCTTGGGGTTCAGAAAGAAGATAAAGCATGATTTATTGCTGTGGCTTTTCAGTCATGTGGCAGTTGTGTCTGACTCTTTCTGACCTCTTTTTGGGATTTTCTTCAAAAAGATCCTGGAGTGGTTTGCCACTTCCTTCTCCAGATCATTTTACAGATGAGGAAACTGAGGGAGGCCGAGGTTAAGTGACTTGCCCAGGGTCACACAGCTGGGAAGTATATGATACCAAATTTGAACTCAGGTCTTCCTGACTCCAGGCCCAGAGCTCCAGGGGCTGCACCACTGAGCAAAGTTTTTAAAAATGTGATTGAAAGTAACTTTTTGAAATGAGTAAAAAAGAAAATAGAGACATCCCATTCATGACATCCCTGCCTTGAGCCAGGTTTTAAACAATCATGAAGCTTTCTTGACTCGATAAACCTAGTTCCCCCATCCCCCATTAATGATTCTATTTAGAAAAAAATCCAAGGCAAAGCCTTCCTCCCTACACAATTAAGGGCTGGTCAAAGAGCCCAGGAGCAGGCAACACTCCAAAGGCTTCTGCTGGCCCTGAGCAGATTCGTGGTCCACTCCCCTGTGCCCCCCAATACGTGGGAGAGGAGAAGAGAAGGCAGTCACTAACTGTTTACTGACTGAACTCCATGGCCGTTTAATGATTAACAGAAGCTGGGAGCTCTGGCCCACCCAGGCCTTCCAGCCAAGCAGCCCCCACTGTACTGGCTTAGCCAGGAAAACCAGACAACAGGTAGGTCCTTCTGCTGAAGCAAGGAGATATCCATGACCTCAGCATCATCTCAAAAGCCCCATTCTCCTTTGTACCCTGCACTAGCCCCATCACACATGTACACTGACCCTCCAAGAACAAAATGGGCTGAGTCAGAGTGGTGCAAATCACACTTTTCTCAATCACGGCACAGTAGAGAGTGGGAAGAAAGCCACTCTCCTGGAGCATGGCAAACACCAGACTACCATCTGAGTTGCCAAGAAAAGCCAGAACACAGACCGCCCTTTAAAGGTATCTGGTCACTTCCAGAATCCACTCTAGAGAATCAAGGTTCTCGCCCACCATGCAGCTCCAACCAGTAATGACATAAAGAAGCCAAAGGGCCAGCTGAAAGCAGAAGAAGCCAAGGATCACCACCTGGGGTTTGAAGAGGGAACCACAAAACCAGAGTTTTCCTGCTACAAAAGGATTAACAGCAGGTAATCTCAAACATTCAGCCAAAGAGGGCCCCAAAGTATCAAGAGTCTTCAAAATCCATAGGACTTGAGCTCAGTAAATTTTGTGGAGGTTTTCAAGTCAAAAAGCATCGAAGTCCAAACACTGAGTATACTTCCCTCTAACCTCCAGATGCCTTGGGATGGAGAGCTGGAAAGCCCTTGTCCATTATACAGCACCACTTCCCTCGGCCCCTCGGGTCATTTAAAAATAAGCCAACAGATCTGCTGCTCAAGTGACCTGCCCACACAATGCCATGCAGATTGAATACAGCAGCCAAAAGCCAAGGTTTAAACCAGCATTCTGACAGTCTACACCAGGGGTGGGAAACCTGGGGCCTTGAGGTCCTCAAGGGCAGCTCTCTGACAGAATCCAAACTTCACAAGATTTGGCCAAAGGGCCACATCTGAGGACCTCTTTCCATGATTTAAAATCAGAAAGAAAAAAGTCCTCCCCAAAGGGAAGGCAAAGTGTGGGTAAGTGGTCACCTCTTGGGGCCCAAGCCGTCTAAACAGTGGACAGGGCTGGACTACATTTGTTACAGGGATTCTGTACAGGAGAACTGCAAGGAGCTAGCAGCAGTGACACCAAAACAAAAACCAAGTCATCACTGAAGCATCTTTAAAAATACACAAGGAAACTGAGGGCAGTTGAGAGGGATCTGTAGATACGCGAGATAGATGGGAAAGTAATCTGCTGAAAGTACAGTTTTAAAAAGCAAACTGTACATAACAATCATGATTCCACATAACCTTTTTCTGTTCTGCTTTGTAGCTGTAAATGTTTTTGACATTTGTCAAATTCAAAGTAAATACAATGATGGCCTTGGAGTCTATCCTACGGCCATAGTAAACGAGCCCTTCTAAAAGCCAAGGTGGCTACTTCAGCCCCAAAGGGCTTACATTCACCGAGTTCTGCTCTGTGACTGCGGTTAAGTCCTTCTCTCCATAGGATCTTTGTCTTCTCTGTCTCTTATGTGGGAAGGGTCCAAAGGGATGAACCCACCCCCCTCCCCACATCTGCCACAGGGGCTGGCTCTTACCTTGCCGAGGACAGTGAGGCATGGCTTAGGGTCCAGCTCTGGCTGCTCCAGCTTCACTACTCCCACCCAGCCGTATTCATACAAGTCCTCTTCATCATTGTTGTTACAGAGCCCCAGCGGGTGCATCTAGGGAACAGAATGGGAGACCGGGGTTTATCAGTCAGGCAGCGAGTGCTCCACAGGCATGCTCACACCACGCAGAGTCAGTTTCCTCCTCCCCAGGGACCAAGGGCTGAGGATTTTAATCTGCAGTATCTTGGGGCCAGCCCTTCCACACTTCTGGTGACCACTGCACCATGATGGCCTCCTTGGGGGTCTTCCCTCTTATGCCACTACCATAACAATACTTCACACCCAGAGATGGTCCCTTCAGCTCAAAGTCAGCAGATGCTCCTGCCTCCACCTGAATTGAGTGCCAACCCCTATGCTTGGCACATAAAGCCCTTCTGCCACCTGGAGCTATCCACCGTTAAAAGACACCACTGCCAAAGAGGTGCCATACTCATGGAATCATCAGGGAGGGAGCCTGGGTCTGATGCCAAGGTCAGGCCTGTCTTACTGAAAACCACATTCCTGACACTCTGGAACACCCTAAATCCAACCCAGCTTCTTAAATTAATTCCTCCGAAAATCTATTATTTCCTCAGTGTGGGTATTCCCTATAACAAGACGGATCATGGCCCCAACATTCTCCTACCCCCTATAAATCTCAGTAGGTATGTACGTGAAAGAACAGGGCAGCCAGGTGGTACAGTGGATAATGTCAGGTCTGGAGTAAGGAAGATCCAAGTCCAAATCCAGATTCAGTAACTACAAATGGAGTGACCCTGGGCAATTCACTTCAACCTGCTGGCCTCAGTTTCCCCCTCTGCAAAATGAGCTGGAGAAGGAACTGGCAAACTGTTCCAGCATCTCTGCCAAGAAAACCTCAGAGTCACCAAGAGCTGGACCCAAAGAAACAAGAGAATGACAACGATAAACACTGAAGAAACAAAAGCACCATTGGAGGCTTAGTCTCCCTGTGACTGGGTTCCCCAAGCCTGGATAGACTGACTGCTCCTTCAGCCTGCTGGGGGCTCTGTGCCCTGAAAAGAAATCCAAGGACTTCAGGACAGCTCAGGCAGCTCAATATGAAACCAATTACTAAAGAGCCAGGAACAGAAATTAAGGCATCCAGATGATTCATTCTGATTGAACCACTGGATGTACTGAGCTGCCTCGCATACTTTCATGTGAAAAATATTCAGGCAGTGCTCGTGATGCGCTGGGCACTGCACTAAGCATTTTACAACTGATCCTTACAACAACCTTCAGAGGTAGGTAATATTATCATTCCACTTTACAGATGAGAAAACTGAGACAAACAGGGGTAAAGTCCTTGCCCAGAAGCCCCCGGGGAGTATTTCCCTGACTCAAGGCCAAGGACTCTAGCCACTGTGACCCTGAGCTGTTGAGTGGACCCAGGAAACTACTGCATTCTTAATATGTGCTTCTTGGATCAATCACTAAGCATTTATTAAACACCTACTATGTGCCAGGCTCAGAGTCAGGTGCTGTAGAAACAGACCAAGAATAAAACAATCCCTACTCTCCATGAGCCAATGGTCTAAAAATAGCACTCGCCCTTAAGATTTAAAGACAAGTTTAAAGCTGTGTTCTTAGTAAATGCCTGGTGACTGCATGTTACCGATCACAGTCAGAAGCAAAGATGTTTTACTGTGAAAAAACTCAGGAGCTCAACTGCCTCATCTGACAGGGGAACCGCCAGCCCAGAGCAAAGGAAAGCAGGCCACGTCTGTGAGTCGTCAACGAACCAGCATTTCTATGAGCTGTACAGGGCATCTGAGCTACCCCGTCCTTACCCTTAAGGGGCTCGCTAAGGAGAGAATCAGAGAAGACCCTAGCTAGGTGGTGACCCCAGAGTGAAGACCTGAAGAATGAAGGGATTGTAGCAGGCAGTGGAGGAAGAATGAACGCCAGTTACAGGAAAAGGTCAGTGCCAAGACCTGGTGAGTCCTTTGTGCTTGGGAGGGGAGGAGGGGCATCCATGGGACTGCAATGAAGAGTATGGGAAGGGGAACAACATCTAATGGGGTTAGAAAGAGAAACAGGCTGCAATTAACTTGAGAAGCTAAACAAAGGCATTTCTCCAATATATAGAGTAACTGATTCGACTTGGGCCACTAGGTGGTGCGCTTATAAAATCCAGGAACCAGAGTCAGAAAGACTGAGTTCAAATTCTACCTCAGACACTTAGTAGCTGTGTGAACCTAGGCAAGTCATCAGACCTTTGTCTTCCCGTTTCCTCGTGGGCAAAATGGGTATAATAAGAGGCCAAACCTCCCAGGGCTGCTGGGAGGATAAAATGGGTTAATATTCCTAACATATTTTGTAAACTTTTCAGTAGTATATAAATCCTAGCTACCATCATCATCACCTTCATTATTATAGAGAAGTGGCATTGTCAGACCTGCTCTGAAGGCAAATCCCTTTGACCAGACTGCAGCGCAGACAGGCCTGAGGCAGTGAAGTGGATGAGGAGCTCAGTCATCTCCATGCGAGGGGCTGAGGAGCTGAATGGAGGTGGGAGCAAGACTTGGCAGCGTGATTGGTTCCCTGGGGTAAAGGGGAGTATACGGAGTGGAGAAGGCCAAAGTCATGGTCCTGGGAACCTGGAAGGTGGTGGGCCCTGGGACACAAATAACCAAGTTTAGAAAAGGGAAATGTTTGGGGAGGAAAGCCAAGTGGAACACATGGGACTGGAATACATGTGAGTGGTGACGGCTCCAGTCCCCCCTGTCGGGTGATAGCTAAAGCTCAAGGAGAAGATGGGCTAGCCAAGGGCAGGAGAGCAAAGGAGATCTGACTAAATCTCATCTTCCCACTTTCTGAGCCGGCCTCTCAAGAGTCAAGTCAGAGGAACACAGTAGGCTGGCTAAAAATTTGCTGAATGAATTAATGAGTGAAACCTTTGAGGGATAGTCACAAGAAAGGAAAAGGGAAGAGACAAACCTCAAAGCAGACCAGGAAGAAACAGAGAAATGGGAGAACAGGGAAGATTGTGGAGAGAAGAGCTCCCAGGAGGTGCAATGATAGCACTAGGTGACCCTGGCTTCACCTCTACATCAGGCTAAAGAAAGATGTGTGGGCAAAGGCCAGCCGACACTTAAGTGCTCTTCTTTTCAGCAGGATAATGCCAAGGCTCAAATTAGCTTGTCCTTTTATACGAACAGAAACAAAAATGAGGGCATTACTGGACAACCTTTCAGGGATGGGGAAAATGCCCACAGGTTTGAGAAGCCCATGGTGGCTGTGGAGAGGCAGTGCCATGGTGGAAAGAGCACTAGCTCTGGAGACACAGGTCCTGGGTTCCAATCCCACTTCTAGTACTTACTCCCTGTGTGTTATCTTTGACAAGTTCCTTTTAAACCTTAAAGTGTTAGATAAATGGGAACTGCTGCTATTAATTATATTAATATTACTATGGTTGGCTGTTGTCCGTCTTCAAAAAGGACCAAAATGGCACCACCACAATAAAGTGAAGTTTCAGTGTGTCCAATGCGGTTGATCAGAGCAATATGAGCTTAGAACACTCTATGACAGGTTAGGCACAGATAGTCCATATCTACCCCATTTAGGATGGATACTCCAAATTTGCACATCCTGCATTTACTTTGTGCTGTCTCAACTCTGTTTTGCTCATAGAACACAGCATCCTTTCTGATATGGGCATACCATGCTGAGTGGCCCTGTGCCAGCGTATCCTATGTCACACAATCAAATCCAAAGTTCTTGAGAGAGATCTTGAGAACATCCTTGTATCGCTTCTTCTGACCACCTGCCCCACGTGAGTTTTCCATAAAATAGTCTTTTTGGCAAACATCCATTTTGCATTAGAACAACATGGCCAGCTCATCAGAGTTGTGCTCTCTGAAGCATAGTTTGAATATTTGGCAGTTCAACTTGAGCAAGGACTTCAGTGTCTGGTACCTTATCCTGCCAGGTGATCCTCAGAATCTTCCTAAGACAGTTCAAAGGGAAGTGATTCAGTTTCTTGGCATGACTCTGGTAGACTGTCCAGGTTTCATGGGCATACAACAATGAGGTCAGCACAGTGGCTCTGTAGACCTTCAGTCTGGCAGTCAGTCTAATACCTCTTCTCTCCCAAACTTTTCTTTGGAGCCTCCCAAACACTGAGCTAGCTCTGGCAATGAGTGTATCAACCTCATTGTCAATGTGTACACCCCTGGAAAGCAAACTACCAAGGTAAGAGAACTTATCCACAACTTTCAGAACTTCTCCACTTGCTGTAACCGATGGTTCCACAGGTAGATGTGTGGTGGTGGCTGATGGAGCCCCTGTGTTTTCTTGGTGTTAATTATTAGGCCAAAATGAGCACAGGCAGCAGAGAATTGATCCACACTTTTTGCATCTCAGTTTGAGAGGCTGCACTGAGTGCACAGTCATCTGCAAAACAGAAAATCATGCACTGACACTCCCTACACTTTTGGTGTTATCTTTGACGAGTCCCTTTCAAACCTTAAAATGCTAGATAAATGGGAACTGCTGCTATTGATTATATTAACATTAATATCCTGGTGATTCAGCAATCAAGATGAGGCCGACGCTCCGTGTTAGGCACAAGGCCGAGCTGTAGTCGCACTTGTTCTGAGCCCATTCAGGTCAGCCTGGGCCTTGGGCTTCAGGGGAACAGCCAGAAACCTCCTGAGGACACACAAACCTAAGAGGGGCACAATGAAGTCAAGGCAGGGCTGGGAAATCGAGTGTGACTAACCCCTTGGGCCCCCACGCTGCATTAAGGATTACAGCGGCTCTTTCACCAGCTGTGAGAATTTCAAGGGTGTTGTTACCCGAGACATGAAGCAAGAAACCACAGTGCATTTGGACTGAGCTCCTGTCTTTGGTCTGAAATCTTTGGAACAGACTACACATCAAAGTCTTTTTTCCAACAGCTTTAATAAGCACAACCTCTCTACCATCATGCCTGTCCTTTAAAAGGCCGGCATACAGACAGTCAAGTGAATGGGAGGCGGGGTGGGGGTGGGGGGGATGCATTCTCTCTGTAAGCAAAACAACAGACACTAAAAACATTTCTAGCCTCAAACCTGACCCCTAAGGATCCTTCTTTACGTCTGGACCACACACAGCTCACAAAAGACTGAGATCCGCCAGTCAGTCAGTAAGCATTTGGTCAGTCCTTACTATGTGCTAGTCACCACCCTCAAGACCACACATTCTTGGGGAGGTGGGGTGAGAGATCAGACCACATGTAAATATCAAGGTGTGTTCAAGATCCGTTCAGTGTAAATGGAAAGGGATGAAAATCGAGGACAATGGGCTGCAGAAAGTAGGAATTCAGTCGAATCCTGGAGGAAGCCAGGAGGGGGAAGAGGGGCGAGCATCCCGCAGGGAGGGGAGCCAACACAGAAGGAATTTAGGAATGATCCTAAAGGACAATATTCCACACCTCTGGTCCAGCCATACAGTCCCAGATTCTATCAATCTACCAAGGGTTTGACGTCCTCAGGAAATACTCACTATATGCCTGATAATCCCATGTACCAGGTGCATGGCTCGGGCCCCATTTGTCTTACTGACCAAACTGGGATAATGCTAGTACTACCAACCTTAAGGGACTGCTGTGGAAAAAGAGCTTTGCCAGCCTTAGACTGCTGCTGGGGTGTGAGCAGCAATTATCTATCAAGTGTTACTATGAGGCCGTGGAGATAGCTGGAATAGTCAGAATTCAAACCCAAGCCTGCTCCTGCTCTTCCTTTCAAGGAAGAGTACTTTCTGGATCTGGGCAGACATCCAGCAGTTCATGGATTTCACTAGCATCTGACAGAAATTGAGCATGGTTTTCACTCCTCTCTGGGCTGTTCTCCGGCACTCCAGGCTTGCCACAGAAACCTCTGCCCCCTCTCTAGCCCTTAGGCAACCTCACAGTGGCAGCACCAGCACCCTGTAACCACCTCCTCTGCTTGGCTGCCTTCTCCCAGAGCCTCTTTTTTTTTTCAGGAGGATGCCCCAGGCTAGCCACAGCTTCATTTCTCACCAGATAGCATTCGGCACTTGGACTCTGCCCCAATGGGCACCTCTCTCCTCCTTCCTCCATAAGAAGCAAAATTCCCTGAGGGCAGAGATGATCTTTCTTTCTGCTTATATCTGTATTCCCAGCGTTTGGGACAGTACCTGGCACCCAGTAAATAAACACTTCATAAATGCTTCTTGGCTTGATCTGCCATTACAGAAAAACATTAGGCTTCAACATAGAGACTAAAGGCCATAACAAAGGTTAAAAATCCCGGATCCATAACAGAGACCACACACAAAATTATAGGCAAGACAATATGGTTTTTAAAAGTGTTAAGCTCACTCTAACTAAGGGTAGTAGGGAAAATACTGGACTCCAGTCAGGAGACCTGGGTCTCTAGTTTAGCTCTGCCCTCTTGTTAGCTGTGGGACATTAAACAAGGCACTGCAATCTCTGAGCCTCAACTGCCTAGTCTTTAAAGATAAATTGAACTGCAGACACACACAATGGCCTTTCCACATACAGTATGACACAAAGAAGGATTTCTGTATGGAGCCATGGATTTCCATTTCATACTGCTTGCTGTAGGGGGAAAAAAGTGTACGTGTGTTTAATACTAAATGTTACTTTGAAACACAATTTCTTTCTGTTCTCCTCTATACACTCCTAAAAATAGTTAATACAGAGCACTGGGTGATATGGCAATGGTACCGGTACAGTAGGAACCTTGTGACAAATAAGCCAAAAAAGTTCAACTACACACACACACACACAAAATCACACAAAGATGGGCTGATGAAACTCCAGATGTGTATGTTTCAGGGAGAAGGGAATTCCTGTGAACTCTGCTCACTGTCTGCTGGGCTGTTGTAGAGAAGAAGGAACAGACCTTATTTTGATTGTCCCAGAAGGCAAAACTGGGAGCAACAGCTGAGAGGTGGTAGGAGGCAGGTTTTCACTTGTCACAAAGACCAACTTTCTACTAACCAGAACTACCCAAACGCAGCCTTTGCTGCTCTCTGGAAGGAGTGCATTCATCATGCTTGAAGGACTGTAAGTGATAACTATCTGTTAGGAGATCGTAAGAACAAGGCGTTGGATGAACAATATGGACTTTCAGTTTCCATGTATTTTCAGGCTCACTTCTTTTTGGAATAAAACTATTTCATTTTTATTTAAAAAATAAACTTGAATATGAACCTAAACTATTTGCTACTTACAAAGTTGCTACAGTTTTGAAGATAAAACAAGATATACACCACAATCCTATGAAAGCAATGCCATTAACACTTTGTGAACATACGTGTGCACAAACACCCAGAAGAAGATTGTTGGCGGTGCCAACACCACCAGAATTACTGCTCCAACTGCACTTGATTATTCACTGAAGACCAGCCTTTCCCTCCAGGAGCTTCCTGTGGCTGCTGGAGATAGAGCAGGCTGGAGGCGGGATGCTGAGCAGGCAGCTCAGGAAGGTGGGTGCCGCCACAGCACATTCTGGCAGAAGGCTGAGAAGGGGCAATCTCCCAAGATGGAGGTACCAGAATTGGACCCAAGTGGCTGAAGGAGGAAGAAGGCATGAAAGGAAAGCCAGCAGATCTCGGAGATTGATTCAATGGGCAGTTAGGGAGGAGGGGACGTTAAAAAGAGGGAGTTAAAAATCCCCAAAGCTGCAAACCAAGTTAGTACTCCTGGGGCAGAGGAGAGGCCAGCAAGCCCATAAAACCTCAGAGACAGCCTCTTTCCTGTACAGGAGATGGCACTCACTCTCCTGACTGGACACACTGATACTCACATGTGCCCACTCCACCTGATCGGCCCCTAAAAGGATTGATATTTGTTATAATACAGATGCAAACCTCTGGGCCTGGAGTCAGGAAGGTGAGTTCAAATCTACACTTATTGACTCTATCTGTCACTTCACCTCAGCCTGCCTCAGTTTCCTCAACTGTGAAATGAGGATAATAACAGCACCAGCCTCACACAGGTTGCTGTGAGGATCCAATGAGATATTTAGAAAGCACTCAACACAGCTCTTGGCACAGAAGAGTCTCACTATCTCTGGCCCAAACACGGGCCTCTACTGGCTGCACTGTCTCACTAAGAAGCAAAGCTTCCATGATAACCCGTAGGCTGAGGGAATGTGTCAGATGATGTAAGTATCTGGAGAATCAGAACGATCTGCTCCCTGCATGGGAGGCCCATCACACGGGACCCTGAAATAAAAAACTGACGAGGTTTTCAGCCCCCAGTCCTTGGGGGATCCATCCTTGGGCACGTTCCACAGTCGGAAAGGGCAAACTTGAAACCTTGCCTGGCTGGTGCTTTTTCCAGGGTTACAATGTCTCTCTGCACTGCTGGAAGTTTAAAATAACTTCAAAAGGACCGCACAATGTTAAGTGGGTTACTGTTACACAGGAGCCAAACACTGAACTCCAAGGAGGAAGCGACATTTCACTCTGGAATATTATCTGTCCAGAAAGTCCTGGGGATTAAAAGGGAAACTTCCTCCTTTGTCCCTTCCCCAGTCAGCCTTCCTCATGCCTCAAGGCTTGCTGGGACAGTTCGAGACCTCCTCTTTTTCAAAGGTGTGGCTGCTGGAGTCAGGACTGGGAATTTATGGAAAGGGAAGGCAAGGGTGACTCCACCTACTTTCCTCAGAGAAAGGATTCTCTTTCTTCCTAAAGAAACAATGAAACTGAAAACCTCTTCCTCTGATAACTTTCCTATTAGATCACCCCTAGCCCAGACAGTAAAAAGGATTCCCTGCTTCAAATTGCAGCCCTTACTTCCTATCTCTGTGATGACAAGCAAGTGCCTCGGTTTCCTCATCAGCCAAACAAGAGGTTCACATGAGATGATCTTTAACACCCCTTCCTAGTATCCCAAAGAAGCCACAACAAAGCATAAGGAGACAGAAAAGTCTCTGTTTTTCTTTCCTGTAAGAAAGATGTCACTGTCAAGATTTCAGGAATACTCAGGCCCAAGATCTCAAACCAAGGAACTGCAGAAGATTCTATCAGCACCTTTTCTGGGCCAAAGATGTGGGTTTGCCAAGTCCTAGACTTCTAGAGGAGGTGCCTGCTGGGATAGAAAGGGCCCCAAACCCAGACAGCAGGGTTTAGAACCAGAAAGGAATGGAAGATCCCAGTTCAACATTCTCCATTTGTTTCTAGGAAGAAACCTGGTCCCAGCCCCAGCAAGGAGTGACTTGTTCAGAGGCATACAGCTTGGCTGGATTCTGACTTGGGGCCTTGGACTCACCATTCCTCAGCTCCTTCTCTCAGAGTCAGAAACTGATATGTGAACCTTGGCTTCTCCATGTACCAGCTGCCCAGTACAATAGGGATAATAATCCCAGCGCCCATTTCACTTTCTGAGGAAAGGTGCACATTATTACTGCTACAATACCTGCTATTATCTTGTAGGGGAAAAAACCCAACAACCTGCTGTGATCGACTCCTCATTTCCCATTTACCCGCTTATGGATCACAAACCTCATCTCCAGTGGCCACATCTCTAAAACAGGTATAATCCTCTATTAATGAGGGGAGAGAGTCATTGGGAAGGAAATGCTTCACAAATATGTGGGCTGTGTGGGCCACAGCACAGGACATCTGTGGCTGGCATACAAAGGGAGAGCTCAGCGGCACAGGAGGCTTCATTTCTGATTCCCAAATTACTGGACATTAAGTTCCTTCATGGGCCTCTATTCCACACAGTCAATTTTGAGGACAGTGCTTTGCTTCAAAATTTACAGGCCCTGGCCTTAAATCAACATGGGCTCACTCCCCACAATTTCAAGACCGTCCTGGCCAAAAACCAAACTCCATCTCTCAATGGTGCCCTTTTGTTAGGGGAAGGCATTAAGGGCAGAGCTGGTTGGCTGGGTCATCACTTGAAGCTTTTTCCATTCAGGAACCTGGCAGAACTTTCATTATTTCAATGGCAAAACCTTTAAGCACCCAGGGCCAATTCCAAACCAAGAGAGCTGCCTGGGATGGGGGAGGGCCATAGCAGACATTCAAGAAAGGCTCCTCCAATGAAGGAGAGCAGTTCAAGAAGCCTTTCTGACAACTAAGGGCTGTTCTCCACGCATGTATTCCCAATAATTATCATCTGTTTTAGTTTCTGAAAATCCAACTTCTCAGGGCCCCTTCCTTAAAAGAAGGCCTTGACCAGTACCAAGGCTATCATGAAACTCTGTACATCTATCATGAGTTGGATGAATATAAAGAAGGGCATTTTTCTATGACCAATCCCTCCCCCTCTCCTCTACCCAAAGCAGGAGGGTGCACATGTGGTGGATTAAACTGAAATATGACTGGATACTGGTGAAAAGAATGGCTGGTTTCCCAGTGAGGCAGCAAGCAAAATGAAGATGGAATCATCCTCACAAAGGAAGGAGGTGAAAGGGCAGTTCTGGGGGACTTTATGAGCACAAGCATTCAACTCCTCCATAACCACACAGATTCAATAAGGAATGGAACCCAAGGCATAAAAGCCAGACTGAGAATAACGAATGTAGTTGGAGAAGGAAGAGACAGTGCGAAGGAAGCCTTGGGCTCCACATACAAGATAAAAAGGAGACAAACCAACTATAGCCACAGACAATGGAGTCACATGAATCTAACCCAAGTTTCCAACCCAAGCAAATGAGCAGTGAAAAGTGCCCTTCACAATTCCAGTGGGAGAGTTGGAAGGGAGTTGGGGGTGGGGTGGAGGTGCTTGGGTCCTAGAAGGCTCAAGAGTCCAAGAAAATGAATTCTCTTCTTGGTTTGGCCCCCAGAGGGATGCTGGGAGAGTTGTCACTGGATTCCTTGGTGCTTCATTCTCTCTCATTCTTCAAATAAGGGCAATGTCTGCCGCCTGCCTGCCTCCTAGGCATTTGTGAGGATTAATGAGATGATGTCTGAAGTATGCTGGGCTCCTTGGAGCGGGGCACCAAAGATTAAATATGATTAACATAAGCTAGAACAGCTCCCTACCCATCATCACCTCACTGAGTTACCTGTTCCTTAAAATGAACATCTACAAAACACTTTTGCATGAGGGAACAGTGAACCCACCTCTGACCCCAGAAGGACTAGTTTAGGAAGCAGCAGGACAGAAAGAACAGAAAGACTGCTTTTGCTGGCTCTTATCAGACGCACCACCTGTAAGGGCGACCCCCAGGGAAGAGCCATCAGTAACAGGGGCATCTGATAAAAATCCCTCCATGACTGTCCTTTTGGAAATAATGTCTTTAGGAGCTGTGATCATTCTCAGATTTAAAGGAACCTCAAGGGCCATAGTCAGTTCCAAAGCAGATGGCAGCAAGAATCCCTTCTAGGAACGTCCTACAGGAATCACCCAGACCTCCCCTGAAAATCTCCAGAGAGGGGCTATCCTACTACCTTCTGCCACAATCCATTCCACTTGGCGGTGACCTTACAAGGCCCAGGGTTTAAGTTCTCTATGAATGAGAACTTTCTACAACCTACTCTGAAAAGAGGGGGTGAGCACAGCTACCAGATACTTATCCCATTTCTGACACCAATTACGTCAATCCTGTATAACAATCAGATGAACAAAGTGATCAATAAGTAAAATAAGGCATTTGTTCTGGGTCAAGGAACTGTAATTGGGAACACACTGTCTTACTCAGACAGGGAAGTTCAGTAGAAGGTGATACAAACAGAAAGGGAGGGGGATGAAGCTAGGTGAATATATGGAATAGTGATTCACAAATTATTTATTGCATGGGGGTAGCCCTTTCCTAGAAAAACCACAGAATCAAATTAGATCACTTCTAGCCAACAGGGGCAGGCTGCTGCTGGGGCTCTCTGCAGGATCATCAGAATGGCCAAACTGCAGGAAGTCTCCTTGGAGATCTGTCCAAGAACAGCCAGTCACAATGGAGACTCCTACGACTTTATCTGGAGGGTAGGGGATGATTAGAAGTTGTGATTCCGAACAGGGAGGAGGAGTCCTGTAGTTTTCACAGTCACTAGTTCTATTCTAAGGAGCCCAATCCATGTGCTAAAATACCACTGATCAGCTCTCATATCTCCTGTTGAGTTTTCTCTTCTGCAGACTCACCTAAAAACTCCAGTTCTTGGATTCTCCATGTCTTCCCTAAGAACTGAAAACAGGCTTCCAAAGGTGGTCTAACCAAGGTACAGAACCCTGGCCTCTATTCTCAACAAAACCACAAAATAGTCTTACCCTTTTCTTTTGGCTGCTCTGTCATACTTTCACCTCATCTTGAGCTCGAGACCACTAAAACCTCCAGATCTTCTTCATCTTGTCTCTCCTTGCTCCCACATCTGAGCACGTTTCATCTCCACGTCTCTAAAGCAGAGGTAGCAGGATGCAGTCAAACAAGCACACAAGGCAGAATCCCAAGCAGTGGGGTCTCATTCTCACTCTGCCAGTAACCAGAGAGACCTTGCCAAAGTCACTTCTCCAGGGACATACAGACACTGAACACACTACCACTCAGAGCTGTGCTGGCTCTAATGGCACAGGGCCAAAGGTGTCCGAAGGCTGTGTGAGCCACAGCAGCTCTGGCAGGTCTAATCAGGAGAAAGGCCCTTAGCTGTGTGTCTGCCATCCAAGGAAAAGTCAGCTTCAGTCCAGAAGGGTTTATTATTGTGCGGACCAGTTTTTCCCAGTAACTGTGATCTCTTAGGTTGTAGAGGGATGCAATGATGAAGGCAAAGATCCTGGATGTCTTCAATCAAAGCAAATGACCTTGAACACCTGATTTCATCTCGTGGCCCCCTCATCTCTTCATCTATAAGTAGACGATCTCTAATGGCAATTGTAGCTTTGATGGTCAGTGTTCTAAGGTCTAGTTCTTACATTTTGGCATGACAAAAGAGGCCCCCAACCTCCAGAAGTTTATGGTCTTTGGGAGAAGAAAAGATTTATGGAGGAAGGGGGATGATAAGCATGTACACAGTGCCACTATCTAGCAGGCACTGCATTAAGAGCTCGACAAACTGATCTTACTTCATCCTCACAACAACCCTGTGAGGCAAGTGCTGTCATCGTCTCTATTTTGGAGTTGAGCAAATGGAGGCAAACAGAGGATAAGGTCATACAGCCACAAGTGTCTGAGACCACATTTGAACTCAGGTCTCCCTGACTCTGGGCCTACCACTCTACCCGCTGTGCCACCTAGCTGCTGCCTTTTATTTGGGAAAAACAATTAAAGCATCATTTCTATGTATAGAAATGCACTTCATAATTTTTAAGTCTGTTGAGACAATAAGCACCTGCAAACTCCCAACCTGAATGTCACCACAGCCTCACATTCAAGCCCCAAGTTCCATGGTGGAGTTTTACTCCAGGACTTCTACAAGTCATCAACTTTTGGAGGTCCTCAAATGTTTTAGTTCTCACAAGTCACAATCTAAGACTGAGTTTTCTGATCTGCAAAATAGGGGTAATGAAAAAACAGCAACTTACATGAGCTGAACATGGGTGAAGTAAGGAGAACACTGTACACAGTAACAGCAACAGTGTGTGATAATCAACTTTGATGCACTTAGCTCTTCTCAGCAACGCAAGGATCTAAGACAATTCCACACTCATGATGGAAAATGCCATCCACACACAGAGAAAGAACTATGGAATCTGAATACAGATGGAAGCAGACACACACTCACACTCACTCTCTCTCTCTCTCTCTCTCTCTCTCTCTCTCTCTCTCTCTCCCCCCCCCCCCCCATGGTTTTTGCCTCCTGCTCTGAGTCTTCTTTCGCAACATGACTAATGTGGAAATATGTTTAATATGATTGCACATGTATAGCCTATCTCAGATCGCATGTTGTCCTATTATCAAGGCTTTTATGAGCAAAGAACCAATGAAACATGTGCTCTTACCCTCTTGACCAATTCAGAAGAGATCCTGTTTCTCTCCTGAGCTCCTGCCTTGTCAATGATTTAGCTGAGAATGGGCAGAATGGAAACGAAAAGGAGGGACTGGCAAAAATCAAATCAGATACTTGATGAATCATCCCAGCACAGCTTTCCCAGGCAGGGTGGAGGGCGTGGAGGTTTGGGGAGACAGCATCAGAGCGCATTCTGAGGCTTCATTCCGGGGTCTCAGCAGCCCTACTTTCTACCTTCTGCATGGAGCCTTCCCTGATCCCCTCCCACCAACTCCTAGTGACTGCTCTGAGTCCAGAAATGCTCTTGTTATCGACCTGTATAGACTTACATGTGTGCATGCTGTTTCCCGCCATTAGTAAAATCAAATACATAAATTTAATTCTGATCTTACACTGCAAATGCATTTCAAACAGTCATTTTCTGTAGGGAGCAAGGGAGAGGGAGACACAACTGTACATTCAACTTTGATCCCCAAGGATTTTACTACAATGAAAAACATGTTATTTTCTCCACTCAGAAAAGGAGAACACAGTGTCAAGGAGCCTGCATCCAACTGATACTCCTAAAACACAGATCTCATCCACGTCATTCCCCTCTCTCCAGGGGCCTCCTATTGCCACTACAACAAAATATAGACTCCTGGCCCACCTCTCCATCTCGAGGGCCCCCCTAACCCATTGGACCCAGCTGGGTCCAGCCCAGTTCACTTCTAGCTCTGTCCCCACATGTCATTCTCTCCACCCTCCCTCTCTCACTCTGTCCAAGAGACCCTGAGTCTCTAGTGTGTACATCCCTTTTTCCCTACACAAGGCCTTCATGATAGCCCTACTTTTAAGTGATCTGCCCTTCTTTAAAAAACAAAACTGTATCTTTTTTTAATCAGTGTCTAGGCTGTGACCCTGATCCATTCAGTACTTTTCCCCCTTGTATCTTCAGGACCTTTCACATAAAGGAGAGGCAGGGAATAAATGGTGGCTGAGTTACACTCAGTCTTTTCAAATGGCCTCTTTTAAGCACCCCAGCACCTGGTTCAATGTTCTGCCCAGTGTTCTCCCCAGAGGGTGTGTCTATAAACCTGATGGAGCCAACACATGCCAGGTTCTCAGCCACTGGTTATGTGAATTTGGGCAAGTAGCCTCAATGAGCTCATTTGTAAAATGGACACACTGCTATCACATGATGCTACCTTACCTCAAAAGGTTAATGTGAAATGTTTTTCAACTGTAAGATGAGCCATTATTGTAAATCTTAAAACAACTGCAGAAATGGGACTGGCTGTTACTGTTATCAGACCTGGATGAGAAATATGAGGAAAATCAAAAAGGTGGAATGCTGGAGATGGAAGATGAAAAGGTTTGAGACTGTCTTGCTTGGGATCTGCCAGGTGAGACCTCATCCGCCCTCTTCCAATTTCAGGCCACTGGTAAGAGTTTCCATCCAGTATACTGCCAAACAGCTTTCATTTGATCCTGTAACTGATCCAGGATCCTGATGTTTTAGCATCCTCCTATAATTATTTGACATTTCTTAACCACATGTTTGTATGATTAATTCTTGACATGAATCTCAAGGCACATTTCCATACACATACAAAAAAGATGCAACATCTGAAGTTTACTCAGATGCCAAAGAGGGATTCTTAAAAAGGGGTAAACCACCTCTGTCTACCAACTTGTCTATCCCAGGACCTGCTCCAGGCAGAACGTAAAGTTGATGCTAGCAACCATCACTAAGTAAAATTGTGGAACATAAATGTCAAGAGTTACTACAGTGTAATTAAGACAGACAAGTATGATGAATGACAAAGAAAGACTTCTATTAAAGAATGCAAAACAAAAGCAGAGGCCTACGAGCTAGAACCAAATATAGAGAAAAGTGAATCAGAATGAATGAGCAAAAAGAATCCTGATTAGTATTTTGGGGTGATGGAAAATTCTTCTAGGACTAATGCAATGACAGGCTTGCCACCAAAGAAGCTCTTCAAACATGCGACTCCTTCCCTTTGAAGTTGCTGAAGCAGTCGTCAGCCTTTATTAAACTTTACTTTGTGCCAGGCCCTGTGCTAAGTGTTGGCGATCCAAACACACAGGCCCTGCCCTCATATTTTAATGGGGGTGACAAAAAACTGTACATATGAGACCCCTACAGTGCAAATGGAACGTAAGCTCAGAGGAAAGGCCCCAGCAGCTGGGGATAGGCAAGGTCTCCTGCACAAGCCAGGATTTGAGCAGAGGCTTCAGGGAAGCCAGCAGAGGTGAGGAGGCAGAGAATTCCAGGCCTGGGGGGACAAGCAGAGAAAAGGCAGAAGAACGAGAGATGAAGGGTTGTGTGCTCAGGTTCTAGGAACTGCTAAATCATGGGGCGCACAGAGGGGGAAAAAATTTAAGAAGACTAGAGAGATAGCAAGGGGCCAGACTGTAAAGGCTTGAAAAGTCAGAGAGGATTTTATATTTTGAGGTAGAAGGGAACCCTTGAAGCTTATTAAGTGGAGTAGGGTGGAGAGGGGTGGGGTGACATGGTAAGACAAGTGGTTTAAATAGAACACTGAGGGAATGAGGAGGGCCTGACCACAGACACATCAACCAGCAGTCCATTGCAATGGTCCAGCCATGAGGTGATGGGGCTTGTACCAGCAGGGGGCTGTTTTCAATGGTGACAAGAGAGTCTATATAAGAGATGTCACAAAGTAGAAATAAGACTTGACAACAGATTGGATATGTGGTATGGGGGCAAGTGAAGGGTGGAGAACACCACCAACCACTGAAGACACAGTATTTATCCTGTGGGAGCCTTGGGCCAGGAGACATCAGAGCTCACGAATCCCTAGCACCCTGACCTGAGACATCTTAAAAGATCCTAAAGATCCTGCATTCAGAACCTCAAAGATCCAGAGGAGCCTAAATGGAACACTGGAGCAGGAATGGGAAAGGACCCAGTGTGATACCAAGCAGGACAGACCCTTTATACTCTGTCCAAAAGAACAGCAGGGAGCAGAGTTTGGCCCTGGCACAAAGCCTCAATTCAGGAAATAAAGCGAGAGAGAGGAGTAAACTAAAGGCGCTGAACAGTATTAAAAATGTATTGCAAATTTAGAATCTCCCCAAAAGCAGATTAACTCCACAACTGTCAGCAGAGACAAAAGGGCAAAAATTAATTTTCCACAAAGATTACATGAATACTTAGATGAGATGAATCAAAGAGTGGAAAATGAAATTAAAGTCAAGGAGAAAAAAACAGAAGAAATGGCTTAGAAAAATGGCAGTAAACCGGACCCAAATAACAGACTCCCTGAAAACCAGAAACAAATGACTCCAAGAGAGCGCAAAAAACAGTTTCTTAAAAAAAATGAAGACTGGAGGGAAGAGGGCAGACAAAAATGAAAGATACATAGAGTGATCAAAAAGTCTTAAGGCAATCTTAAACTATTAAAACTTAAAACCCGTCTAAGACTTTTGGGAACACCTTGTATGATAACAAAAACAAATGACCTGGGAAGTAGGTCAAGTAGAGATTTTTAAAGAAATACTGGATTCTCTGAAAAGCATGATTAAAAAAAAAAGGCAGGATACTATATTTCAAAAAATCCTAAGTGAAAACTATCCAAATCTATTAGAACCAGAGGACAAAGAAAGGTCAGAGAAAATCCTCCTATGACCTCCTGAAAGCACAGGCAGAACCTAAAGAAAAAACTGCAGGCATCCAGAAAACAGTTGAAGTCACAAGGAACCACAGTCAAGATCAACCTCAGAACTTCCAGTCTCCAGCATATAAACACACAACCAAGGAAAATCAATTGGAAAAAGCAGAGCACAATTCTACAGTGGAAAACCATAGGAAGGGAGGTTTATCTGAGCAGTTAGAAGGTCTCGGTGAGGACATAATGCTAACGCTCTACTGGAGAAGAAACAAGTGTCCCTTCAGAATGAAGCTTCTTCCTCAGATGTCTTCCATGGGTACTGAGGGAGTTTGATCATTGAGGCGGATGAGTTCTGAGAGTTTTATGAGGGGAAAGAAAGGAAAGTAAAAGGAACATGGTAATACATAAAGAGGAAGAAGGTAAGGAACTTAACTATTTCTCTAACTGGGGTTCTTGAGATGAAGAGAACACAAACATGAAGGAAGGGGTGGGAGTGGACATCAAGGGAACTTCCCTCTTATCAGAAGGGACGCACACACATACACATGCACACACGTACGCACACACGCACATACACATACACAGTGGCATGGGAATATATCAAGCTCAACAGGAAATTAAATAGGAGCGAACAGGGTGAGGAGTTTTTCAAGAGGGGAGGATGATGTTTAGTGGGGAACTGTCAGAAAGAAAACCAACTTTCTTATTTCTGAAGGGGGAATGAAAAAGGAAAAAGTTAAAAAGAATTAGAATCTAAAGGAGGTGATCATCAAAGGGGGACTTGTGAAACAAACTGTAGTATGAGGCACAGGAGAACTGCACAGAATCTTGGGATGTATGAACTGACACAGAGAGGAGTGAACACAATCATGACAAGAATTTATCTAAGTATAAGGTTATTGCAAAGAAAACTTTTGAAAGACTTCAGAAATCTGATCAAGTCAATGGCCAACTGTGTCTCCTAGTGACACAGAGACTCGAGAAGCAGAAAAGACCACAAAATGATGGCTATGGCCACTGTGTGTGGTTATTTTGCTTGACTAATGTAGGATATGTTTATTTTTAATTTTTTTAATGGGGAAGAGAGGTAGCAATATTGATGAAAAAGAGGAACACTGAAACTTTTTTTAAATGCACATAAATCTATAATAAATGACAAAGTGGGTGGTTTCAGAAAAAACATGGCAAGTGCTAGAGGAACTAATGCAAAGTGCAGTGAGAAGAACCAGGAGACCTTTGTGTACAATAACATCAATATTATAGTGATGATCAACTGTGAAAGACTTGACTATTCTGAACCAAACAATGATCCAACGGAATTCCAAAGAACTCATGATGAAATGCTATCTACCTCCAGAGAGAATGAGAAAACTAGTGAACTCTGAGTGCAAACCGAAGTACAGTTTTCTCATTTTCTGTTCTACTTGGCTATGGCTAACATGGAAATGTTTTGCATGATTTCATATGTATAACTGATATCATTCTGCTTGCCTTCTTAGTGGGAAGGGGAGAGAATGTTTGAGAGGGACAGAATTTGAAAGGCAATTTGAAAAGAAAACACTTAAAATAAATAATGTTAAGTTTTTTTCACCAAAAATCGTAAAATGAACAAAGTAGAATCAAGTTCAGGCAGAAGCACACATGTGCTAAACAGTGATAAAAATGTGCAGAAATATGTAAAAATGAAAATGTGCAGAAATATGTGAAAATGAAAATGTGCCAAATTGATATCTTTTTTTAAAAAATCTATGAAATTTCATATACAAGCCTCTTGTTTTCAGTTGTGCATATAAAACTGCTTTTTGACATTTAAAATACAAATATTAAAGATATTAAATATAAATTTTTAAGCAAGCTGAAATGGTCATGTGGCTGTTCAATGTTAGTCTTAAAACTTTTTAAAGAAATTAATATTAATTAAGTTAATACTAGACAAAACTAAAAGTAATGGCCAACTTGCTTGAGAAAGTATCAGTTACAGTTATAATCGCTAATAAAAGCAGGAAGGTCAAGTCTTTAAAATGAGAGGTAAAGAAAAAATGACACACCAAGCTTTTAATTTATCTTTTTTTTAAAAAACTGTACTCATTGAAGGATAACCAATCTTCCACTTGTTAATCAGACTACTGATAACTCAGAGCCAGACATTACACACCACAATAACCATGAGTGTGTGTAACCTTGATATAAAAGGAGAACATTAACCTAAAAGCAGAGGCCCTCAGGAAAAGATCCCAACAAGTTAACTGGATTAACCTGACTACGATCGGTCTAGTCAGAAGAATTTTCATAACATTTAACTAATGCACCTTAACTCAAAGGTTCAGACCATCAGAGCCAGAAAGGACTTGAGGGATCAAGTCTCCCAATTTCCTTACATTTCACAGATAAGAAAGGAGGATCAAAGAGATGAGATAATTTGGCCAAGGCTGCACCACCTCTGAGTGCCATGGCTTCTGCTCCAGCTCAGGTGTTCTGCTGCCTTTTCCTATGGAGGGGAGGGGGGCGATGGCACTGTGAAAAGAGCCCTCTAGACTAGGAGCCAGGAGGTATGACTAAAACCCTACCACTGACCAGTAATGTGGCCCATAATGACTTTCCCCCCAGGGCCCCAAGTTCTGCCATCGGTAAAACCAGAGATCTGAACCAGAAAACCACCACAGATGTTTCCACTTCTATTTTTATCCTATGCATGACTCTGAATCTAGGCCTCTCAAGTCCTTCTGAATCACTGGCCTGCCTTTTCCTGATGCTTTGGAGTTAATTTTTGGTATGGTTATTTTACAGAAAGCCTGCCTGGTAGAACCCCAAGTCTGCACCTATATCTGAGATTCTCCAGATATTCTAGCACATGCAGAGGAAGGCCAATGCCTTCTGGTTCTTGTCCCACATCACTGACTTTTCCCCAGGTCCTAGTAAGCTCAGTTACCATTCTGAGAGATTCTATCTTCCTAGGGACCACCACCACCATCCTCTGCCCGCTGCCTAAAGGGCAAGGCACTGCCCAAACAAGCACACGAGGGGCCTTCACTGACTTTTCCACCAAGTCCCTGCAGTCCCATGCCTCCCCCCATTCTGCCCATGCCCCCTTTGAGCTTCCTTTAGGCATGGGGCCTTCCCCCTATTAGACTGTAAGATCCCTGAGGGCAGGAACTGTGCTTATCACAAAGCCTGGCACACAGTCAGCACTTAATAAACGTTTACTGACTACTGACAGCTTAAATTTCTTCTAATGCTGCCAAAGGACACAGCCCTCCCACAAAGGACAGCCACAAAGATTAAGCTTAGGAGACATGAAAACAAAATCTGGTAACATTCAAACAACAAAACTCAAGTGTTCGCTATGTACCCACAGGGTGCTGGGGAGTGAGGAAAGGGTGTAACGTTGACATGAACTCCAGTCATGTCCTGAAAACTTTGAAATCTAAGAATTTTCAAAAAGTGAGACTAAAAAACCTCACAAATAGTAGAGTCCAGGAGCTGACAGATAACTGGGATATTTGTGCCCCGCCCCCTCGCTCAGAATGGTGTTTACATTTTCAAAATTGTTTTTGCTGCATTTAAAGTGGGGCAGCAGATGGTAGAGTGGTAAGAGCTCTGGACCCAGAGTAAGGAAGCCTCATCTTTCTGAGTTCGAATCCGACATCATACACTTACTAGCTCTATAACCCTGGGAACTCACTTAATCCTGCTTGTCTCACTTCTTTCATCTGTAAAATGAACCGGACAAGGAAATGGCCAGCCACTCCAGTATCTCTGCCAAGGAGGGCTAGACATGACTGAAACAAATGAACAACAGCATGTAAAACTGTACGGAATTCTAAAATTTAAACACCATTCAGGTGGATGCTGGGTCCTTGGAGCTGTGGTTGGCCACCCTCAGAACCAATCCACCTGCCAGTAAATGCCTAAACAGAGGGATAAACCAAGGCACAAAGAAGGAGATCTGCCAGCGCAAGCATTAACAACACAGGCTGCTTCCTGGAGGGTGTATATGTGTGGGGGGATACGGTGGGGGGGAGGAGAATCCTAGATGTTTCGATTTTCCCAGTTGGCTTAGATTTTTTTTTTTTAAGCTCTGATATGAGGAGGGGTCACTCCCTAATCAGAATTATTAAAATACTATAATAAACATTTAAGAAGCACCTACTAGCCAATCATTTTTAAGCATCTACTTCCTATGTGCCAGGAGTTAGGGAGTCAAAGCCCTCAAGAAAGGACCACATTGCGGGAAAACAGAACAAGAGTTCAGTTAGAGCGCTGGCTGCCTTGGGGACCCCAGAGAGCCCTGGGACCAGCTGGCAACGAAACGGAGCCCTAAGCCTAGAGGACAAGAAAGGTCCCAAATACGGAGATGGTTTGTGAAGACACATGAATGGTGCCATGACCCACGCAGGAAAACAACTGCATAACACTGTTTACACAAATAAAGACAGAGCTAAATGACAGGAGAAATAGGAGTTCCTTGAGGGCACATGCATGTTTCGCACTGAGTAGGCACTTCATAAATGTTTATTGACTATTACTGACTTAATAAATGTTTGTTAACTATTGCTTATAGGTAGCCTGAGCCAATATAATAAAAAGATGCAATATTACTAAAATTAATTGAGGTATTCAGTGCCGCACCAATCAAATTACCAAAGGATTACTATATGGAACTAGAAAAAAAAAAAGCAAAATTTATCCAGAGGGAAAAAATGTTGAGACTATCAAGGAAATGAATGGGGACAAAAAAAGAGGGAAGGAAAGGGGCTAACAGTACCAGATGGCAAACTCTACCTCAAAATTGTAGGTGTCCAAGCATCTGGTGCTGAGTAAGAAACAGACAAGGTCCACAGGGTCCTAGTGTTATTAAACTCAAAGACTCCAGTCACTGGCGTAAGAACTTACCCTCTGACAAAAACTGTTGGGAAAACTGGAAAGAAGTCTAGTAGAACCTAAGAACAGATCAACATCTCATACCTAAGAAACAGCAAGATAAGCTTCCAATGAAGCCCTGATTTATATGTAAAGGGTGACATCATAAGTAAATTAGGAACATATAAAATGTCCCTGTCAAATGTACAGGCAGGGTAAAAGTTCATGACTGGATAGAGAGAGGTTCAAAGGAAGCAAAAAATAATTCTGGTTTCATAAAATTAAAAGGTTTTACACAAATACAACTAATGCAGTGAAAATTAGAAAAGAAACAGGAAGGGGAGGGGAGATTCTCCAGTAAGATTCTGGTCAAGGTCTAATTTCTAAGATATAATGAAAGAGTCAAATGTATCAGAAAAAAAAGAGTTATTTCCTAATTGATAAATGGTCAAAGAATAGAAATAGGCAGTTTTCAGAGAAAGAATTCAAGCTCTCAAAAGTCATATGAACAAATGTTCTAAATCACTAATCATTGGAGAAATGCAAATTAAAAGAACTCTGAGGTACTACCTCAAACCCATCAAATTCATTAAGTTGACAAAAAGGGGGAAATGATAAATGTTGGAAGGGCTGTGGGCAATCAGGTATTTTAACACACTCTTAGACCTAACTGGCGAGCCTTTCTGGGAAGTAATTTGGAACTCTCCCCATTAAAGCAAATAAACAATACATACCTTTTGATCCAGAGATACTAATATTAAGTTTAACTTAATCTATAAGAGGAAAAGAACTCATATGTGCAAAAAATACTTATAGAAGTTCTTTTTGTGACGGCAAAGAGTTGGAAACTGAAGTGATACCCATCCTTTGGAGAAAAGCTGAACAAGTTGTGGTGCATGAAAGCAATGGAATACTACTCTGCTCTAAGAAATGATGAAGGGGATGGTTTCAGAGAAACCTGGGCAGCCTAAAATAAACTGATGCAGGATATACAGTCAGCACAACCAAAAGAATGATTTATAAAATGACACTATTATAAACAACTCTGACCAACACACTGAGCAATCACAATTCCAAAGGACTCAGACTGAAGGATATTTTCTTTTTATTCTCTTTTTGTTATTTTGGACATGGCTAATATAGTAATTAGCTTTCTTTGCCTTCTCAATGGATAAGGAAGGGAGGGTAGAAAGGAGAGATTTTAAAAACGAAAATGAAACAAAACTGAATTTAAAATAATAAAATGAAACAAAAAAAATATGAAAGTGGGAGGAGATAGGGCATTATATTTCAATAACAGCTAGCAGTACAATTGGGCTAGAACAAGTTATGGGAAGGGTAATGTGAAGTAAGGTTGAAATGATGGATGAGTTCATCCTTTATTGACGAAGAAGACCATGCCATCAGATAAATGATGACATAACATGCACTTGACTTTGCTTTGGGTGAGGGATGGATGAGTACAAGATTGTAGAGAGACCTGAGTGTCAGGTAAAGTTTGTATTTTTTTCCTGCAGGCAACTGAGAACCTTTGAGTTTTTTAGTAGTACAGTAACAGTGGAGCTTCATAAGATTTTGGCAGCTGGATAGAGTATGAATTGGAAAGGAGTGTCACTAGAAGCAGAAAACTATTACAGGCCAGAGGTGATAAAAAAATATAAATTAGCCACAATGGAAGCTGGGTGACTGGAGAAAAGGGGATGGACACAAGAGATGTTACGTCTCATGCACACCTCGTATGACTGGATATGGGTAAGGAAGGCAAGTTTACAGACCTGGGTAATTAGGAGGATCATAGTGCTGCTCTCAACAGAAACAGGAAAATGGAAGGAAGGGGGAGAGAGAGAGAAAGGAAGAAAAGTAGTTTTGCTTTGGAATACTAATTTGATAGGAACATCTCAAACTGTAATTCCCCACAGACACCTTAAACTCAATATATCTAAAACTCATTCTTCTTTCTTTTTAAAAAAAAATACTTTCAAGTGTTTTTAATAAAAAATGAATTTAATGGTCAGATTCAGTAGTACTTGATTTCATCTTCTTAGGTATCACTGCCCTATTATTATATCTAAATGTGGGCTACTGGAAAGAAGAATTCAATTTTGATGTTTTCACTCCTTCAGTGATGTCAACTCATTACCTTTCCCGCCAAACTCTCTTTCCTTCCAAACTTCCCTGTAGGAAATAAAGGATATGGCCTGAAGACAGGAGCCCACGTATAATGAGATCAGGGCTCATCTGTAGAGAGGGCGGTGGAAAGCTTGCAGAGAAAATGCAGAGGATGAAAGGGTCAAGTGAATGTTTTTTAAGGTTAGCTTACAACCAAGAGTGTTTACATTTAGAGGAATTAGCCAGGAGATAGGGAGAAAACTATGGTAAAAGAAGAGGGATATCTGATGGAGTATCTCCAGAAGGAGATGGGATGGCGTAGATTACATGTCATCTGACCTTAAGATGAAGGCCACTTCTGCCTTCAGAGAGGAAAACAAAAGAGGAGGATGGGGGAAGACGAACGGGAATTCTGGGAACATTACCAAAAGCTGTCCCTTCCTTGCTTCTCTGTCCTCAGCAAACAGCCACGTAAAATAGACACCTGTCTCTTTGATCTCTCACCTTCAGTCAGGGATCACATTCTGTTGATTCTACCTTGGCACTAGCTATCAAATCAGTCAGCTTCCTGTCCCAGCCATATGCCTGACTGTCGAACTTCACCATGATCCAGATGGCCCTGTTGCCTGGATCATCCCTCAGCTGCTTCGGTGTTTTCACTCCAGTAAGTTCCTCCAGGGGCCTCCATTTTGGAGGGCCTCTCTTAATTGCCAAATCTCAAGGCATCTTCTCAATCTTCATCCCCCTCTCAGTCTGTCTGCAGCCTCTGATACAGTAAATCACCCTCTTCTCTTGAGATTTTCCTAATGCCACTCTCTCATCATGCCTGCCTAAGACACTCCTCATTCTTTTTTACTGGATCTCCCTTCAAGTCATACTGGTTAACCACAGACGTTACAAAGGTCTCTGTCCTGGATCTTCTTCTCTTTTCCTTCTATATTTTTTAGTTTGATCTCATCAGTTCCTATGGATTCAGCTGACATCCCTATGTTGATCATTCTCAAATGTACATATCTGGAACTAACCTATACTCTGGTTTGGAGTCAGCCTATCTATTTGACATCCCAAACTAGATGTCCTATAGATATCTGGAACTCAATGTGTTCAAAACAGACATTATTTCCTCCCCCAAAACCTACCCTTCTTACAAATTTCCTTATTACAGTCAAGGGCACCTCCATCCTTGTAGTCATAGGTGCCACCCTCAGCTCCTCATTCTCTGTCATCTCACACACCCTCCCCCCACATTCGGTAGCCAGACATGCAATGTCTTGTTCAAGGCAGAACAGTAGTCAGTGTCACTTGACTCCAGAATACATGACAGGAGGTAAGGTATAAGGAGACTGGAAAAGAAGGGGCCAGGACACAAAGGGCTCTGAATGCCAAAGAAGGGATTTTGCATTTGATTTTGGAGGTAACAGCAAGCCTCTGGAGCTTATTTAATTGGGGTGTGTGTGTGTGTGTGTGTGTGTGTGTGTGTATGAGAGAGAGAGGGACAGAGAGACAGAGAGAGACAGAGAGGCAGGCAGGCAGGCAAAGAGACAGACAGACAATCAGATCCATGCTTCTGGAAGAGCACTTTGACAGCTGGAATGGAGAATAGACTGGAATAGGGAAAGACTTGAGGCAGGGAAACCATGATAAAGGCCTTCACCAGGGGGGTGGCTGTGTTTGAAGAGGAGAGGAAGTAGATGAGAGATGTTATAAAGTCAGCAGGACTTGGCAAGAGATTGGGTCCATGGGGTGGGAGACAGTGCCCTGAGTCATCGGTCCTGACCTAGAGAAAGATCTAGACAGAGGAGATTGAGAAGGAGCAGGAAGATAGGAAGATAACAAGGAGAGAGTCGTTTTAGGAGAACATAGATTAATTATTAAAAAGAGAGTGACTAACTTGGAAGAGAGCAGCTTCTGGAATGATGAGGAAGTCACACTCTAGGGAGTGATTTGAGAAGAGGGGGAAGGGAATGGGGAACATCTTTGTAAAGGGAGAGGCCTACGTATCTTCAGTGACATCTGAAGCATGATTCTCAGGTGAGAGGGTGGGGAGAAGGGGAGCTATTGGAAAGCTGAGGAGGGATGAAGAGGGGGGGAAAGCTTCAATGGTGAGTCAGTAAGTCAATCAACATTTCTCAAGTGCTTCCAGCAGCTGTACTAAATCCTAGGGATACGAAGAAAGTGAAAACACAGCCCCTGTTCTGAAGAAACTCCAGGTCTAAGGAGGGAGACAAAAATGCAATGCAAGTCACAGACAAGATAAACTGGAGATAGTCATCAGAAGGAAGGATCTAGAATTAAGGGGGACCAACACAAAGCTTCTTGTAGAACATGAGATTTTAGCTTGATCTTGAAGGAAGCCTGGGAGGTCTGGAGGTGGTGATGAGGAAGGCAGTTCTAAGCATGAGAATCAGTCAGTGAAAATGCCAAGGAAGAGATGTGTGTCTTGGGTGAGGAACGACACGTAAAAAGGAGGTGAAGGAGTGTGGAGAGATGGTACCGGCAAGGTGCCCCAAGGCAGACCAAGAGAAGGGGAATCAGCAGTGGAGTCCAGAGAGGGATGAAGACCTCTCTGGCCTGTGAGATTCTGGGAATCATTAATCATAGCCATAGAGGTCAGAGCCCTGGGGGACACACATAGTTAGCAGGCCTGACCTAGATGGAGATCCAGCAAAGGCGAATGAGGAGAAGTAATCAGATAAATATGAAGAGGACAAGGAGACTAATCAAGGAAAAGAGGGTGACTGGCACCTAGAGATGTCGAGAAGGATAAAGACAGAAAAGACCATTAGATTTGGTGAGTAAGAAATCACTGGTAACTCAGAGAACATCTAAGGTTGAATGATGAGGTCAGCAGCCAGGCTGCAGTGTTATGAAGAGAGTGCGAAAGATTCTGAATACAGACAGCCTTCAGGAAGGATACATGGGATGAGAGCTAGCAGGGATGGGTAGCACCTGGGAGGGTTTGCTGAGGAATGGAAAAAATAACCTTGACTGAAGGCATCAGAGAAGGCCTCAGCACACAGAAAGAGATCACAGAGAGTGGGGAGGACAGGACAAAGTGCTGGGGGGACAAGGTGGAACGGGATACTCGTACGTATGCAAGAGCTGGCCTTAGTAAGGAGCACAGCCATGAGAGACGGGGGAAAGGGGAAGGCAATGGCAGAAGGCATCCAGGTGATATAAGATGAAGAAGGAAGAAAAAAAGGGAGCTCTTAAATGAATGGTTTCAACATTTTCAGTAAATTAGCCAAGGTTCTCAAGTGAGACAATGGAAAACGAGGACGCTTTGGGAAGACTGAGGAGGTGTGAAGAAGCTGCTGCAGTAAATGGAACAGGAGGGCAACGAGGTAGATGTGAAAGGATTGCCTTCCTGAAGCGAGGACCCAGATGAGATTAGGCAACAATTTTACAGCGGACCAGCCACCATGGTTTCATAATTTTTCCCAGTTTGATTCGGTAGCACATCAATAGGAGTGAAGGTGGCAGATCATGGGAGTAATCCAAGGCTGGAGCTTAGCAGGGCAGGACAGAATAAAGTGACAAGGAACTTCAGAAGAGGCCAGTGTAGAGTGAGAAATAAGTTGAAGTAGTTCACCAAGGGGTGAAGATGTGGAAGGAGGGACAATTTATCCCATGCTGCAGTGATGAAAGAACTGTGGTATGGAGGTACTGGAGGTGACAGGAAGAGTAACAGACAGGGTTTGGGGTTGCAAGGCAGAGGGAGAAAGGGATGGTACTGTACTGCGATCAGGTAAGGGAATTTCAGGGTTCATGTGAACAGGAAATAGAACATTTGTGGGTGACAGTAAGATTAAAGGTATGACCATTCCTTTGTAATAGCTGAGGCGCAGTAGAAGAATAAGTCATCAGAAACGAGTTGAGGAAAGAGGAAAGTTTAAGTTGGCAGATGACTACCAGCACAGAAAATAGGGACTGACTGAGCCCCAAAGTGGAGAGGACTCTACAGACAGCCGAACTAAGACTCAGAAAGAGGAGTAACTTGTCCCAGGTCACTGCTGGCTGAGCCTTGGCTCACTGCTTGACCAGAGTTCAGCAATTAGGTGTTAGTGCCGAGGGGATGGGCTTTAGTTCTAACCACAGCTTTCAGCTTGGGTGAAAACAAATGGGCAACGGGACCGACACATCATGGAGAGAATCCAGGCAAACCTGTTCAGTTTGTGTCTGTGTAACAGGTGACTCCGGTACGGCCTCTCCTGACATCCCAAGCCTAGCTGATGATACCAATGGCTGAAAAGGCCTCCTTGACACAGAAGGCTTTGGATCCTGAAATTCAATGCTCCACCATGACCCTGAGAGTTGTTGTGGTACAGTTGTGTCCAACTCTTCATGACTCCATCTGGGATTTTCTTGGCAGAGATACTGGGGTGGTATGCCATTCCTTCTCCAGCTCATTTTCCAGATAAGGAAACTGAGGCAGGCAGGGTTAACATGCCCAGGGTCACATAATTACTAACTGTCTGAGGCCAGATTTGAACTCAGGAAGATGACCGCTAGCCCAATGCCCTGTGCACTATGGCGCCCCGTAGCTATCCAACCTTGAGAAAAGGGGGAAATTCTACTGAATGCTTGCCCAGTGGTCCTCTTGTCATCTAGCTAATGCTTAAATTCAAGATGAACATGTACCATCAAGAAACACTGAACTAGGCCACGGAGGCAGCAATGCCATTTGACATCTGCAAATTTTAGGTCGCAGCTCAAGAATTTCTTTCCAGTGGTTCCATGGGGTGAAGGTCCAAACATTCTGAAAAAACCACAATATGAATGTAAGTTGGGATCAGGGGGCAAGAACCAGTGCACAGGGGGTTTGGTCCAAGCCCTGTCGCTTACACTTTGAGCCTCAGTTTCCTCCTTTTTAAAATGGGGCCTCCACATCACAGGGTAGTTTTTATGAATGGGTAAAGTAATACTGAAAGCATTTTAAAAAACATAGTCTACCACTGTTCAATGAATCTGACCTACTGTTTACCAATTCACACACCTTATACATCTACTTACACATCTACTCCCCTTGAACCTAATCTCTCCCTCTTCTGCACTCCCAGCACTTACAAT
The DNA here is from genome assembly GCA_023548195.1 of Bettongia penicillata ogilbyi. Lineage (NCBI taxonomy): Eukaryota > Metazoa > Chordata > Mammalia > Diprotodontia > Potoroidae > Bettongia > Bettongia penicillata. The sequence goes on along the minus strand of JAJHZJ010000063.1, from coordinate 6,951,537 downwards.
CTCTAAATCAGCAGTGTCAAACTAATATTGCTGCATATCCACTTAGAAAACCACTAATTAACATTATATGCAATGTTGTATTTTTATTTATTTTGTTAGGCATTTCCCTATTATACTTTAATCTGGCTCTCTTTTGCCAAGCACCTCTGGCTAACCAGGGCCCTTAATTAAATGACAACAGCCTTCTCGTTGGTCTCCCAGCATCAAGTCTCCCCTTACTCCAGTCCAACCTAGATTCAGCTGTCAAGTGAGTCTCCCTCAATCACAAATCTAGCTATGTTATTCCCACTATTCAGTTCAGTCCCATGGTTCCGCGATTCAGCAGCACCGGCCTCCTTGTTCTATCTCACGCAAGATATTCCACCTCTCCAGGCAGCTTTACTGGCAGTGTCCTGCAATTCTGTCCCTCTTTATTTTCCTCTCCTGGATTCTGGGGCTTCCTTCAAGTCCCAGCTAAAATCCCATTCTATAAGGAAGGGACCTTCCTCAGTTCTCCATATTTCTGGTGCCTTCCTTCTATGCCTAACTCTAACTCAACCTATGTCTCATTTGCATGTGTTTGTTTGTCTATCTCTCTCACTCGCTGACTGTGAGCAAGTCTGTCTTCTGCCTTTCTTTGTGTCTGGCACACAGCAGGTGCTTAATAAAGTGAACTGTCTCACATTCTTAAGTCTAGCTTTTTCAACCAGGGTGAAAAACCAATTATTGGCCTCTGCTATTTCACTGGGTCCTTTCTGCCTGATCTTAAGACATTACTGTGTTTTTGCTATAGAATGATCATACTCCTTATCCTATTCTGACAATTACTCCTGTAGCTACATTTTACAGGGAGTTTGAATAACACTGCCTGTTATTCAACACTGGGAGGCCCAAATATTGAAATGGCCAGATCTTTTCCCTCCACCCCAAGCAGGACAGGGCAAAAAAGGAATTAATGACTAGGCAAAGCTTAAGGTTTACAAAGTGATAAACAGATTGTTTCTTAACCCTTATACTAGATTTAAGAAAAAAAAAAGATGAAGCAAAGTCCAGACATATAGTGATCAAAGAAAAAGGATGTAAAGACCACGTAAGTATGGCAACAAAGGGTTGCCTCTGGGGCCTGAGGCTCCAAATACCAGCTCTGCTACTCATCACCTGGTGACACAGAGCAAAGCAGTTAAGCTCTCTGAGATGTCAAAGGAGATGACTGGACCGGATAATCTTCAAGGTCCTCTCCTGCTCAACTGTTAAGAGACCCTGCCAAAACCTGTTTATCCAGTAAAGCCCAGAGTGAGTCAAGACTTGAGACCGTCAGGATTTCCCAAAAAACCTGGAAAGACGTACACGAACTGATGCAAGTGAAGTGAGCAGAACCAGGAGAACATTGTACACAGCAACAGCAACATTGCACAATGATCAACTATGACAGACTTGGCTCTTCTCAGTCATACAATACAAAATCCCAAGACAATTCCAAAAGATCCGTCCACATGCAGAGAAAGAACTCTGGAGTCTGAATGCAGATCGAAGCCTAATTTTTTCACTTTTTTGTTTTTTTTTTGTTTTCTGTTCTTCATGGTTTTTCCTTTTTGTTCTGTTTCTTCCTTCACAACATGACTAATGCGTAAATATAGTTAACACGATCGTACATGTATAACTTATATCAGATTGCTTTCCACTTTCGGGAGGGAGGGAGAAAACTTAGAACTCAAAACCTTGTAAAAAATGAATGTTGAAAATGTCTTTACACATAATTGAGAAAAATAAAACACTATTTACTTAAAAAAAAAAGACTTGATACGACCAGAGAGAAGAGTCCAGATGGTAAATATGGAATCAGAAAATACATGGCAACCAATACAGCTTAAGAACATAGCTGAAACACCATCACAGGATGGGGTCTCTTTTCACTCATTCAAATATCTATTAATATGGACACGGATGAGCACACTTGGATGAGACAGAATATCCCTGACCTCTTCATCTAGCCCAGGGAGGCTCAGACTTCCAGATCTCAAGGCCCACTTAGAATCAGTCAGTAAGCATTCATTAAGCACCTACTATGTACAGAAACTGTGCCAAGTGCTGACTTAGAAGTCTATCAGAAAGATGGAAAGAAGTACAGCCAAAGACCCAATTGTACACAGCTGACTCTTAAAGAAGTTGACCTTGACCTCATGAGTAATACTGAGTTTCTTTCTTTTCTTTCCACATAAGGATTTCATCATTGTAGGAAGCACCCAGAGAAAGACTTGTACCAAAGCTGATCAGCTCATTCTGTATAGTTTATAGTCTCAGAAAGTTGCCTGGGGCACTAAGAAGTTCAGAGGGTTTGTGAAGCTGTCTCCAAGATTATCGTCTGAACATATCCTGCATTTGTGAGATGCAGAATGAGGCCCTAAGAGGTAAAGCAATGTCTTTCCAAGTGAATCCCTTCACAAAAGTCCCTTTCTCTTACTAGTCAATACATTCCTTAAGGACTGATAGCTGCGTAATCCTTGGACCTAATACAGTGCTGTACAAAGCTGAGGTTTAAAAGTTGAAAAAGAAATAGAAAACTGGGATGGGGGGAGGGAGACTAGTGCACCATCCACATAAATGTTTTTACAAACTTCCAAGTGACCCCTGATGAGACCTCAGGTGAATCTGAGGCAACTTTCCACCCCAAAGGGAAAGAACAGGAAACCAGCTCCTGAAATGTTAATATCATGGGCTGTGGTCCAGCGGCTGCCAAACTGTGGTAAAACTGTGGTATGATGAAAAGAAAACTGCAAAATATTTCTCTAGGTGGAGGATAACTTTAAAGTCCTGGGAAGAAGACATAAGAGGGACACAAGAAAATAAAAAGGATTCAGCATTTCTTTTTGTGACAGAAGAAACATTTATGGTTATATTCAAGGTAGCAAAAGGGAGTCATATGAACCTGACTGTAAAAGTATGAATGTGGCCATCGAGCAAGGTGGAAGCAACATGGTGGACGGACCAAACCACCAAAGAAGAGCATGCATCTCAGCCACACAGAGCTCCTGAAGCTTTTTCAGCAGGGGAGCGGCACCACTAGACCAGAGCATCAGGAAAGTGTGTTTGGCAAGTCTGGGAAGGTTCAGTGGAAAGGAAACCCATACAGCTGGCAAAGATGGAGAGCTAAGCAAGAAGTAAGAAGGGGCATGAATCCTAACGGTGAAAAGCCATTTCTTAGATGTGTGGCTAGAGTCAAGGCCCCCAGGGAGGCAGACCTGTGAGGTGTGCCCAGCTAGCATCCACTTACAGAAAACCGTCTTAGAGGAGTCACAAAGTTAGGGAAGCTTGGAAATGGAGGGCAATCTGTAAAAGAGTAATAATATGAATAACGAGCATTTATACAGTGTGCTAAGTGCTTTACCAATACCTCATCAGATCCTCAAAACAACTCTTGGAGTTAGGTGGTATGATTATCCCCACATTACAGCTGAGGAAACTAAAGCAGACAGAGGTTAAGTGACTTGCCCAAGGTCACACAGCTGGTCTATCTGAGGCTGCATGTGAACTTAGATCTTCCTGATCCCAAGCCCAACCCTCTCTCCACTGCACCACCTATGAGTGAGAGTCACTAAGTCACAAGCACTAACTCAGGAGAGGAATAAAGAACCTGGCTATGAAAAAGAGTTTCCTTACAATGAAATTTAAATTAGATGACAGGCAAGGAAGCAAGCCAGTTACTATCCTTTGAGAGCCAACGAGTGCATTTAGGGTACTCCAGAAAGGGTCATTCATTTGCTCCTTCTCCACTAGATGCCAAGCTTTCTTCTCCTTCAGGGCCCTGCTCTAGAAGCCTTCCCCCATGCCCTGACTGTCTGGTGTTTTCAGCAGCACATTTTGTGCAAAGTCTATGAATCCACCCTCCAATTTGCATATGAGCTACTTATGTAAATGTTGACCTATCCAACTTGAAGCTGTGTGGTATACCTGTCAAATAACTTGGATTAATTGTTGGTGGAATAGAGGCTTGCAAGAAGCTGGAAGATCCAGTCCCATCTACCCTCTGAACGGCCTCTCAGTCTGCCCATCTGTAAATGAGGTGGACGGGCTACATCATTACGCTCTCCTCGTACGTAGCATGACCTTCCCTTACTCAATCTTCAGCTGGTGTTACAATGAATACAGTGTGGAGTCTGGAGTCAGGAAAACCTGAGTTCAAATACTTCCCAGCTGTGTCACCCTGGGCAAGTCATCTGCCTCAGTGTCTTCAGCTGAGCACCTACCTCCCAGGGTTGTTGTAGCACAGTGGCTAGCATACAACAGGTGTCCAATAAATGCTTGTTCCCTTCTGCTGCGCTCCTCCTCCGCCCACTCGAAAGAACTTATTTGGATCCTCTCTCATCCCAGATCAGCTCTAATTCCTAAACAAAGTCATTTCAAAGGCACAACCTCTCAAAACTGTTGCGCTCCGGCATCTTTTCAAGCCCCAGTTCTGGAAGAAATTAACTTAGTACAGAAAAGAATCTATTTAAAATGTTGTATACAGCTGAAACAAAATTTCACTTTCCCCCCAAGCAAAATTACTGCTGTCTGTAGCATGTTCTTGAACTTGACTTTCAACATGGAGAATCTGGGTCCTTTTCCACAAGACACTAAGAGACAACAGAGCCAAACAAATGAATAACCTGGAAATGAAAGACTTTCCCCAGCCGAAAGGGGCTGGGCTTTGTTCACCATGGGAGGTTCAAACATATTTTAAATATTTCTAAACAAAGGCCTAGCTGCTGCTCCTTAATCCAACTGTGGAGCTCACAATGTCCCTTGGCAGCAGCTGCTGCGGACAGAAGAGCCACTAGCCTGAGCTTCCGGCAAGCAAGAAGCGTGCATGTCCTCAGCTCCCCATTCTCCTTGAGGAAGCGATCAGGCGCGACGTGGCAGGTGGCCAGGGGAACTGCCATGTCCAAGCTCATTCACATTCTCCAGGGCCACATTTGGCCGCACCAGCCACAGTGAAGCATGACCCCATTGGTCCCCAACCACTCCGGCAGCCAACCTTCTAGCCCTCTCAGAGGGAGAAAAGCCGTTAGCCACTGCAGAAAAGAAAGCCAAACACCCAGACTGGGGAGAGAGCTGGAAGGGAGCAAGGTGAGCAGTCAGTGGTTAGGCTATCTATCTGCAGGGGCAAGAAAACAAAGAGACGGAAAAGCTGTAAGGGACATAGAAAACTGTACCCATTCTAACCCAGTCAACTTATCAAGTTTACAATAGTACTTTTTACCCCACAATAACCCTAAGGCAGAAACAGTTATCCCTACTTTACAGTTAAGGAAACTGAGGCTGAAAAGGTCATATGACCTGCCAAGGATTATACCTCATACCAGCAATTTGGTGCAAACATTTTAAAGTACCTGCTATATGCAAAAAACAACTCCTGCCCTCAAAGAGCTTATGAATTCATAGACCCAGAGCCAAGACTCAATCATAGGGTTCCTCAATCTCACAAGTCACATTTAGATACCAAATTACCATCATAAACAGCACTTTCTGTGATTTCCCCCTCTGATCCTCACTGGAGCCAGCATAAGGCAGCTCAGTGGCCCAGCTCAGACATGTGCTGCCAGAATAATCCTGGCCATCACCCCCTCCCCACCCCTACCCCAGGCAATAACAGTAAAGACCTCCGAAGCACAGAGATGTTAAGTAAGTTGCCCGGCATGGTGCAGCTACCATGTAAGGAGAACCAAGGTCCTGTTGGATCTGAGGTCAGCTCCCCACCTGTTACAATACAGGCCTCTCTAAGTTGCAGGGAAGGAGCTCACCTCTACTGCTGAAAAGAGGTCTCCACACAAATGAAATCACAGATCCAGTCTGTATCTACATCTCATAGAAGAACAGGAGTTTGGTAGGTTACCCTGGCTTCACAGAGGATCCAAGAGGACCAGAAATTTGCCCACAATCACACAGCTCCTAAGGATGAGGTGACGCTACAACCTGTCTGGACTCTAAATATCCAGGTCCCAGTGGTATTAGCTATGAGCCCCCAACTTTGAGAAGCACCCAGGTGACCATAAGACGAGCCCAAGGTTGATCACCACCATCAGCAATCCATAGGTGGAGGGGCTCTCCATCCACTGCCTCTCCCTCTATCACTTCTTCATTTCCTTCAGACACTTGAGGACAGCTGCTTTGAATTCTTTCAACAGAATGTCTCTGAACACTAGAACTTCCATGGCTCATAAGTCAATAAAGAAAATGGGGTTATCACAAGATGAATGTGTGTCAATGCTTCATCATCTCTCCTTCATTCTAAATGATGAGAATACTTCCTGGTTAACAACTCATTTAGACAAATGACCTCTCATCTGATCTTGAGAGTGTCCATGGGTGTGCCTGGGGCAAGGGATATTATTTCAAGGTCAGAGCTGAGGAGTCAGGGACTCCTAGGAATGAGGCAGACACAGGAGATAAAAAGAACGAAAGGAAAATGGCCACTCCTGCCCTCCAGGAGCATAAATCTAGCCAGGGAAGACCCCATGCACCTAGCTGGATATATACAAAATGCATAGAAAATAGAGGGAGGCTCATTGTGTCTGAAAGACTGTAAACAAGTCTTCATGAGTAGCTACGGCCCCCAAACCTTACATCTCTTAACCAATTTTCTGAAGATCAGTCTCTCTGAACTTGGACACACATGGAACTCATCTATCCTTAAAGGAGTGACTCAGTCCCTGTCACAGAGTACGTTCTGCTCCACAAAGTACATTCCTTCCCAAAAACGCTATGAAGGAGAATGGACAAGAATTATCTCAGACAGACAAAGCAAAGATGAGGGTGGGAGAAGGACCCATGTGTCCTGAGTCAGTCAGCTTGGTCTACGTTCCCCTCGACTCCACTGCCTCGTCTGTCTCCTAAGATCCAAATTCTCCCCCTGCACATAAACGAAAGGAAGCAGGGGCAGAGCTGTCCATGCTTGCTTGCTTTCTCGGTGTGTGGAAAGATGAGGGTGAAAAAGATGGGCCAAGTGCCATCAATAGGGAAGAGCGAAGAAAAATAAGGTGTAAAATGAGACATTCACAGACTTTTTGGCAGAGGAGCGTTGCCAGTAGCTATATAGTAAACTCTAAGAGTTTTGGCAAGATATAAAAGAGGACAGGCCCAAAATACATTAATGGCCTGGCTGGGGCTTTAGAGAGAGTCATAACTGGCTGGGAAAATGGGCTCCCCTTACATTTCCATGAACTGCTACATTTCAGTGAGGTTTTTAATGGGGCCAGGCTGGGACTGAGTTCCACAGGCCCAACTCAGATCTTTCAGTTCAAGAGCTTCCTTGCAATAACACAGGTATGAAGAGGCACCCACAGCAAGGCAGACAGCCAAACAACAAGGTCCAATGAGAGGGGGTACTCCATTTTTTTCCTTAATGACCAAATTGGTAAACATTGTTTTCTATTATGAGGCAGCTGGGTTGTGGAGAGCTGGGCCCGAAGTCAGAAAAACCTGAGTTTCAGTCCTGCCTCAGACACTTATTAGCTGCGTGGCCCTGGTTGACCTCCATCGACTTCAGCTTCCTCAAATGTAAAATACAGAAAGTAGCAATGAGACTGTATTTGTCAAGTGCTTCACAAACCCTCTCCAGGGTCACACAGCCACTCAGTGTCTGAAGCTGAGTTCAATCAGGGACCACTTACAGAAAGCATGTCCCACAAACGGAAGATACTGTGGCTTCCGATGGTTCTGTTGTTATGTTCTCAGAACACATCCAGGAAGCAGGTGAGTTCTGCATCTGCTGACAATACTTGTAGTAGCAAGCAGGCACAGAATCATGGATCTGGCCCTGAAAATAGGTGCAGGACCCTGAGGTCCGAAGGTCAGCTGAGACAAGTGACTTATCCTCTTGACATGCCTTCCTCCCTCCCGGCTCCAGGCATTTTCTCTCTGCTGTCCCCACACCTGGAATGGTCTCTTCAAATTCCAGCTGGAATCTCCCCTCTACAGGTGTCCTTACCCTGTCTCCCTTAATGCTGGGGACTTCCCTCTGTGGATGATCTCCAATTTACTCTGTCTGTAGCTTTTTTGTACATAGAAGCTTGCAGAGTGCCTCCCACCAGACCCGAAGATCTTGAGGGCAGAAGCTGTTTGGCCTTTTTTTGTATCCTCAGTCACTGGCACATTTAGGGTTAGGGTTCTGATTCTAACCCTAAATGCTTCCGACTCTAACCCTAAATGTGCTCCGATTCTATCAGGTGCTTAATAAATGCTTGCTGTCTTGACTTCTTACTCACCACCACCTGGCAGGATTGCTAACAGCAGGCAGTTCCATAATGCTGTGACGTTTCCAAAGTTCTTTCTCATCCACATCCCGACCGCCACCACCTGGTGAGGCAGGAACACTCTAAATCTGAGGCCCCCCATTTCCCAGATGTTCAGAGAAGCTAGAGGGGCTTGCTGCCCAGGGCCACAGGGTTCATGAACTAAGGTAAGAATTCAAATGATCATTAATTCCATTTCCAATGTACTGGCTGCCTGACTGCCCGCTCCCCCACAATCCATTCAATGAAACACACATCAATCAAGTGACCAAGGATTGCTCCCCAGTCCCCTCACCTGGCTGCTTTCCTGTCACATGGTAACAGTTCTTTTTATTAGTCCTGAAATAAAATAAGCCAAGTTACATGAAGCAATTAGAGGATACATACATAAGCAGTCTCTCAACTAGCAAATCTGAATTTTGAATTTAAACTAATTTGGTGAAGGATTTTTAAAGAACATACATAGCATTTTTATTCCATTTCCTGAATCTGTGTTTAAACATGTTACAATGTCAAACAGTTCCAGTTTCTTTCTTATTTATGTTTCCAGGCATTTGCAGCACTACAAATGCAAATATAATCTGGAAAAATAGGAAAGGCTAAAACTTAACTAAAAGACCTTCCCTTACAGGTTTCTACCTACATCATGATAATAATGCCATGGAATTTATCATTGTAAACAATGTACAAAACCTAAACATTTTTTATAATGGGTTTTTATAATCAAGGTAATTTAGATACATTTGAGGTTTACAACAGCAAACCACCATTCTGGCCAGGAAGCACGGGGATCCTAGGACATAGCCGAGAACTAAGAATCAGAAGACATTTAAGTGCCTGCTTTGGCAGCAAGCACAAAAGTCGCACAAAGCCAGTCCCTGCAGCTTGCCTTCTAACAGGAAGAAAACACAAATAACCAAACCCAGCACATACAGAAAATGAGTTTGGCTGGGGGGAGTACAGATGGGAAGGGAAGGAAAGAAGGAAGAGCCCCCAAGTGTGAGAGAAAGCAAGTGACACAGTCCCAGACTGAGAAGAGAGTTCCCAGAGAGCAGGGAAGAACCCAGGAACCTCCAGTATCTCCAGGGGGAGAAGGAACAAGAATTGGCATTTGTGCAGTGCCCAATCACACATCACTATGTCAAGCACCTAACCACTCTTACCTCATTTGACCCTCACAACAATCCTGGAAGCTAAGTTCTATTGTCATCCCTATTGTACAGATGAGGAAACTGAAGCAAACAGTAAAATGACTTGCCCAGGGTCACACAGCTAGTACGTGTCTGAGGTTGGATCTGAACTCAAGGTGTTTCTTCCGCTAACTAAGGCTGTTAAGACATTCTAATAATGCTCCCCATATTCTGAGCCAGCATTTCTTCCTCTTTCAGAGAGGTGCAGACCAAGTGGTCATCTTTGATCCTTCCTCTGACTTTACAGCACTACAGGAGACCTAGGAAAGACCCTAACTTAAAAAGGGCAAGGCCCTCGACTGCATCTGGGGTCAACTCCAGGCATCCTAATCTATGCCTTGCCGCTGGACTCCACCAACTCTGGGGGACAAAATGAGGCTGATGGTTTTGCACAGTCCTCCCTCACTTAAATCCAATTCACTTGCAAGTCAAGACATCTTCCTGATATCACTGGTCCTCTTGGGAAACGACAAAAAGCAACATTGGACTATACCTGGAAAACAAAGAACTGCCCCGCCCTGTTAAGAGGCTCAATTAACAGAGGTCCCATACCAGCGAGGTGATGGTACCCTAAAGCATAACACAAAAGAAGCGCTGAAGGAAGCGGGCAAGACTTGAGCAGATTTTAAGCAAAAATAACCTTTTTACAAACAGAAATTACTGCCCTCTTAGAATATATGGCCCTGGAAAGAAGGGGCTAGTCTCACAGGAATCTTTCTGTATGCCCCTCCCCCACTCCCAAGCACCCAGTACAGTGCCTGGTATACAGTGGGTGCTTAATAACTTCTTTGTTGAGCGAGATGATGAGTTGTCATGTGGAAGAAAGAACCACAAGGAGAAAGGATTGAAGTCACTGGGGGGGGGCAGCTTTCAGATGAAGGGGAGCAGTCCCACATGAGAATCCCTGACTTCTTATAAGCACCCGTTCTCTGAACAAGACCTACTCACAACCAGTTTCCCACTATACCTCCCAAGAGAGGTGGGGAGGGCCCCATTTGGTGAGTCTTCTCTGGGACCAAGCACATCTGACATCTGTTGAGAGTCACCTGAGGGACCATTCAGCACAAGGAGTTACTTCACCACCAAGCACACCTGCCACTCTTTCACCATTACAAGGTTAGAGGGGGAAAAGGCAGATCACTTCATTATGGATCAAAATGCTATTGCACACAGAGCTTTTAAAAAATAAAGACAAAGGCATTGTTTTCTTGAGTCACACATTAAGAAATATTTGGATTTCTTGTGTAGCTTTTTAAAAATTCTAAACTTAACCAACATGTATTCATTCACTCATCCACCAAGTGTTTATTATGCACTTACTACAGCAAGGCACCACAAAAACAACTAAAAAATGATTATACAGAAAACCACTAACTAAATTATCTGTTGGAAAAAACCAGATGTTAAACATCTGCATTTAAAACACATTTTCAGAGCACTTTCTAACCACCTGCTGGCACCTATAACTCCTGTGACAGCGTTATCCCAACTGCTAGAGGCAAAAAGCCAGCATGCTTCGATTACAATTGGTTACAGAGCCAGGAATTTAACACAGGCTTTGGATTTCCCAAAGTGAGAATTATTCAACTACGGGTCACCAAGGACCCTGAGTCACAAAGCAAAGGAGCTAACTGATACATTGCAAAAAGGTAGGGAAAGGAAAAGGCCAGGGCACTAAGATCTGATATGAGTGCCAGTGATCACCATTTCCCATAAAGAGATTCCAATACCAGTCCCTAAATATAGGTAGGGAGCAAGAAAGCATGGGGAAGAAAGCAGCACCCCAAGGATACCCAGACACAGACCTGAGTTTCTGGATACTTGGCTTATATATCAAAACTCTATGATTTCATCCACTAAAACATTAAAAATGTTCTAGGACTCAATAAGGCTCTTCTTAGTGAACATGCCTGGAGATGACTGGCCACAGAAACTCAAGACAATAAACAGCCCAATCTACTCCCAAAGCCTTTCCCCTTGCTGATCTACCAGAGCTTTCACTTCCCAATGCCACAGTCCTCAAAAACCCAAGATACCACAGGAGGAAAATCTTAGGGTTTTTGGTTTGGGTTTTTTTTTGGGGGGGGGGACAGGGGGGAGACACAGATATTAAAATTCTTTAGGACATTATATAAACTAAAGGACTTAAGTGAAAGAAAAATGCACCCTCTTTTGCACCTAAACTAACTCAGAAGATAATCTCCCCTTCTCCCACAAACTGTATAGACTTAGATCAAGGGAAGATAAACAGAAAAGGTGGGGAAAGCCCTAAAGGAAATGGGTTAATAGCAGCATAATCCCCCTTTAACCATATCTCCTCCCACCTCCCTCAGTCAGAGACACCAAGACCAACAGTAAGAGGTCGTCTTCAAAGCCTGGTTGCCAAGGGAAGTGAATGCAGAGGCAACAGGAATGTCTCCACCCAAGTCCAGCAGCTGCAGAAGAACCACAAAGGTGTAGCTAGCTCCCTTGAGAGAGTGGCCAGAAGCTGGCCTCAGAAACATGACACTTGGCCCAATTCTAAAACAGACTACATCCAGAGAAATATGCTAAAACCCCAGAATTCAAATACTATCTTCCTGGAAACATCTGCCAAAGGTACAAATGACTGACAAAAAATAGCTGTGCCCGTTTGCCTAACTCCAACGTTTTCCAGCATCATCCTAATCAGTTAATTGCCATGTGACAGCTTCTTCCTGAGATGCCCAATACAAGGGGGGTCAGACACCTGGGGTCTCCAGGAAAGTAGAGCAGCAGAGAAAAAAAGGTCAAGGCAGGAAGAAAGAGAACCTGGACTGGGAGACAGGAGATCAGGGTTCAACTCCCTGGCCTGAGCATCTGTGTGGTTTTTTTTTTTTTTTGCATCACTTTCACAAATGCTTTTAATACACCTAGCTGCTTCAAAACAGGTCATCTCCGCAGCAAGTTCACTATTTCAGAGCTAAATGTATAAATACGCTGCACCAGCAAAGAGCAGATGTTCAGGGGGCCCTCTGGAGACCCAGCTCATTTCAGGGCAACACTGTAACACCATGTCTAATGTCTTCAGGCGTTAAAAATGCCCACTTAGACTGACAGGGTAGGAAGGAGACGCTTGGGAAAACGATTTGTTTTTGACAAACTGTTCTCTGACACATTTTGCTTCAGACAGAGTGACAGATTCTGTTTTCTCTAGGAATGTCTGCAGAGAGAGATCTCTGGAATCTCTAGTATACTTTCAAAAGACAAAATATTTTGCTTTAGCTGCACAGGCTCTCTCTTCCTGATGCAAAATTCCCCCTTTCCTTCTCTCAATCAACAAACCGAATAAAGTCCTGGAGGAGATACAAAAGATAAAGGCAAAATCATGGGGCTGTTCTGTTTGTAGCAGAGCGCTGGAATAGCTCTCTCAGGACAACACAGACTGTCAGAACAGGAAGGGAGCTTCGAGATTATTCCCTCAGATCAAGATATGAGTCTAAAATAAGCAATTTCCCCCCAAATTTCACATCATAAGAAAGGCATTGGTCAGAAAAGTAAACTCTAAATTCAAATCAATAAGGCAAACATACAACTCTGAACTTTTCAGGAATTCTGAATGCCTGAAATCCAGTAAATAGGTAAACATAATGCAGGCAGATGAACAAGGAGCATGAGAAATGTCTCCAACTTCTGGGCTCTCCTGACCTCATATTCTCTGTAGTGAAGTTCCTTCTTCCCAACAATCCCACCTCCTTCCAGGCCTCTCTGTCAGGAAATCCACCCCCAAAATTCAGAAGCTAGATGAGGCCATTATTAAGAGATTCCCTGCTTTTCCACTCTCACCTGGTGAGAAGTTCAACAGGAAACAGAAAAGGAAAGAGAAATTCACAAGCAAAGTTTAAGCAACTAAAAAGGAAAGAGAAGGCCTCAGGAAAGGAGAGAAAAGACTGATTTGGAAGGAAGCCAGGCTTTGGATTAGGGTTCTAGTATTTGCCATGTGACCTTAGGAAAGCCACTTCTTTATTCCAGGCTTCAGTTTCTCTCCCTAGAAATTGGGGAAAGGGAAGTGAGGAAGGGGATGGGTTACGTAAAGCCCACACAGGGCCTAACAGTAAGGAATTACACTTCAGACCCCTTCTGACCTCCAAAGTCTTGGGCCAAGTCCTCGGTAAACGCTTGTGTAACTGAATGTCATAGAGCTGAGATTTCAGAATCTAATCTAAACCCTTATTTTACAGCCCCATCCCCTTGAGAAGAAATACTAACCCCCTGACTTCCTATTAGACCCAAATGAAGCAGCGATGGGAGGATAGTTAATATTTAAGTGAAAGGATATTAAATGAGATCACCTTATTTCTTTAGGATTAAACTGACTGCCTGCTTTTTGGTGGCCAACTATGGACCAATTACTAGAATTTAGGGAAGACAATCCTTAACATTCTTGTTTACAGTGCAGGAAAGGATGACAAGAGGGGAGAAAGTCTGACATACACACACAGAGCTCTTTCCTTTTCACCACTCCCATTTGTCAAAGAAAACAAGAGAAAGATCCTTCCAACCAAGTTCTATGGCCAATCCAACTGGGGACAGGAAGTCTAAGAACTGAATCCCTGAATGGGATCACACTTTCTGAGTTAAGTAGGCTCTCAGTCTGAGGAAAGCAATCTTGTGAAAAAATGCAGGTATCTGCTCCACCAGCTTTCAGAAGAGAATAGTGAACTCTTTTTTTAATTAAGTTTTTTTTTTAAATCAGCAAAAATTCACCTTCTCTTCTCATCCCACCTCCAACTAAGAGAATATATTAAAAAAAAATCCCTGTTACTAACATATATGGTCAAGCAAAATAGATTTCCTCACTGACTGTGTCTCATTCTACACCGTGAGACTCACCGACCTGCAGGTGGGCAGTAGACTGGTCATCAGGATGATCATCTCCTAAGTCTCTCAGAATTATTTGTCTTTATAATAATACTGTTATCAGTTATACAATTTTCTGGTTATACTCATCCCTATACTTTCATCCCTTCTTATGGCACAGTATTATTTCCCAGGTGATGAATATCCCACACTCCATCAGTTTCCAAAACTTTGCCACTGCAAAAAGAGCTGCTGTGAATATTTTTGTACATGCTGAGTTAAGAGTTTGTTTTGTTGAGGACTAATTAATCACTTCCTTGGATTAGTTAGCTAGATAGCTAGAAAGCTGGGCCTGGAATCAGGAAGCCCTCAATTCAAATCCAGCCTCAGACACTCTCTAGCTGAGTGAGTCATTTAACCTTGGTTTGTATTAATCCACCAGAGATGGAAATGGCAAACCACTATACCTGTCTTTGCCAAGAAAATCCCATGGACAGTATGGTCCACAGGGTCACAAAAACTGCATACAACTGAAATAACTCAACAACAGCATCATTCCCTTAAAACTGTCACTTAATTCTCCCCCTCCTTTGGTCTAATATACTTCTGTGAAATGCTACCTACCCCCAGGTAGAGAGGTAATGGACTCAGGGTACAGAGGTATTTTTTGAGAACAAAGCCAATTCTGTAATTCTCTCTCCTCGATTATACATGTTTTATAATGGGTTTTGTTTGTTCTGCTTTCTTAATGGGGGGGGGGGGGGTAGGAGGGAGGAACACACACTATAAATGATGTACTTTTTAAAAAGTTAAATATATTTCTGTGTTTGTGTGTGTGTGTGTGTATGTATATATATATATATATATATATATATATATATATATATCCATCTGCATCCCTCAATTTCCTCTTTGTATCAACTTTGACTGAGATATTTTCCATGTCTTCCCCACACTAATGGCATTCCTCTTTCCCTCCTTTTTCATTCTTCTTTTAGAATCATGAAGATAAAACAAACCTCCTCCCAGGTTCTCTATCTAAATGGAGTCTCTCCATCACCCCTGGAGATGAAAGGACTCATCTACTATGTGCCAGGCAGTGTGCTGAAACCAGGGGATACAAAGAAAGTCAAAAGACAGACCCTGTCCTTGAGGAGCTCACAATCTAATAGGGAGAAAACACGCAAAAAACTATGTAAACACAAGCTATATAAAGGAGAAATAAGAAATAACAGAGGGAAAGCGTGAGAATTAAAAGAGATATACATGTATATGACATCTAGTGCAAACAAGGCCCTTATGGTCATTAACTCACATTGACCTTTTTAGGTTTCTCTTAACTTTTGCGTTTGCACTTACTGGGAATGCTTAGAAGTCCTCTATTACGTTAAAGATCTACTTTTCCCCTATAGGATTAGTAAATTTTTCTCAGTTGTAAGCCTTTGATTTTTAAAATATATTCCAAGCTCTCCACTCCTTTATGGTAGTGGCTCCTAAATCATGTGTGATCCTGACTGTGGCTTCTCAGTACTTGAATTCTTTCTTTTCTGCCTGCTTGCAGTCTTTTCTCTTTGACCTGACAACTCCGAATTTTGGTTATGTTTCTTAGTGTTTTGCATTCTGGGGTTTCTTTCAGGAGGTGAGCAGTGGAGTCTTTCTATTTCCACCTTGCCCTCTGGTTCTAAAAGAAATCTGCAAAGACATCTTTTATGATTTCTTGAAATACGGTATCTAGGTTTTTTGGTGGGGTTTTTGGTAATGGTGTTAAGACAGTTCGATGATTCTCAAATGATCTCTCCCTCAGTCTGCTTTTCAGATCAGTTGTTTTTGCCATGATCCCTTAAGTTTTTTTTTTTTCCAGTTCTTTGACTTTCTTTTATTTTGTCTTCTAAATTATTTGGTTCATTCTCATTTTCATAGAACATGTTCCTTGGAAAAGGTTTTGTACCTCATTTCTAATTCTTTCTTCCACAACTTTCATTTCTTTTCTAACTTTTTCCTTTCATGCATTCATTTATTTTTTTAAAAAATTAAAACTTTAAAAAAAACTTCCAGGAATTCCAGTTTAATTTGTGCCTAAACTGTGTGTTCTTTTGAGGTTCGGAATCTTTCCTCCCTAAGTTTGTATCTTGAATACCCCTGTCACTAAAATTTAAGCTTTTTTACGTTAGGATTCCCTTTTTTTGTGTGTTTATGTTTATTTGTGTGTATATGTCACTCCTTCCAGACTACTTACTGACTTCAAAATTTATGCAAGGGCAAAGAACTATGAACTTCTGGAGGAAACGTCTAGGTTATTCCAGAGCTGCTTTCTTAGTACTGAGTGTTACGTTTTTTCACGATCTCAAGAACTGCTGAGCCTAAGGACGAGCAAGCTCTCAGTGTTCCCAAAGTGGGCTGATCTAATGTAAAGTGACTGCTGGCCCCCTACTCTGAAATAAGCAAGTTTCTGACCTGAATTTGGGTCTGAGCATTCCTCCTATGGGCTTCTCTCATTTGGAATTTGTGTAGACTGCTGCTGGACTTGGCCACTACCAACCAGTGAGGAAGTTCTGCAGGTTCAGAGGGATAGAACTGGAGGTTTTAGTCTGAGATCCCTGCCCTAGTTATTCTTCAGCAGATTTCTGACTGAACTACAGGCTGGAAAAGAGACTGATCGAATTCTGCTTCATTATGAACTTGTTCCTTCTTCAATACACAGTCCAAGGCCTGCAAGTGTTTGCCCTGAATACTACATTGAGGCATAGGTCCCTTCCTCAGTTCACCATGGATCTGTGAACTGGAACTAGGTAGGGAATGACAGAGCTACCAGAAGGTACTATCCTTGTACTCTTAACAGGTTCAGACCCCTCTGTGTTGGACAGCTCTAATATTCTTGATGAGATCTCATCTTTCCCATTCTATTGATTACATCATCTATAGTTTACCAATATGGCCAGATCCCCACCCTAATCTTAAAAAAATAAATCTTTCCTTAATTCTACCATCCCTCCAGGTATCTTCCTCTCCCTATTCCCTATCATAGCTTCTACTTTTTTGCCCCTTACAATCTGACTTCCAGCCTCTCATTCAAAAAACCAACTCTTTTCCAGTTGTTAAATGCTTGTCAGCACACATAATAAATATTCCACCTCTAGCTGGGAGCCCCAGTTCTGTAATCTCATGTGGTTTTTGCTCTATGTAGATAATCTCAGATACACATGTCTAGCCCTAGGCAGGTAGCCTCAGAGTCCCAGGCTTGGAGCACCAACTTTTCAACTGGATATTTTGATCTAGCTCTCTTATCTCAAATTAAGCATTTCCAAAACAGAACTCATTATCTTTCCCCAAAAACTATCCTCTCTGGCTGACTTTGCTATTTCTTTTGAAGGAATCACTATCCTTTCTAATCTCTTAAGACAGCAAACTTGGAGTCACCCTCAACTCTTCATCCATCCAATCAGTGCCAAGTCTTACTGATCCTACCTTCACATCTTTCCCACCTCTCCCCTTCTTTTTATGGTCACCAGCCTAGTTCAGATGCTCATTGACTTTCCTCTGGATTATCGCAAGAGCCTAATTAACTTGTCTCCCCACAGCCAGTCTATCCCCCATACTCCCGCCTCTCCAATCCATCCTCCTCCATGGAGATGCACTAGTGGCACTCACAAAGCTTGACTCTCACCATTCTTCCTACTCAAGAAGCTCCAAAGACTCCTATTCTGAAGGACAAAATACAAACTCTTCTGTGTCGCATGTAAAGCCCTTCAGGATTGGTCTCCAGACTCTTTCAGGCTTAAATTCCATCCAGCAGGGCTCACTTGCATGACACGACATCTCCTGCATCTGGGTCTTTGCCCAGGCTATCCCCCCACACCTGGACCCCCTCACCCTGACCTCTTGTTATTCCAAGCTTCCTGCCAGGCTTAGCTTCCCCACCACTTAAAAGAAGCCCATCCCAGTCACCCAGATGCTGGTGCTTTCTGGATACTGTCAGCAATCATGCCCCTTCTTGATCTTCCTCCCCAAACAGAACTGAGGCACTGTCTTATCTAGCCTAGAATTAGGCTTCCAAATCACTTCCTAGTCACCAGTTGAAGCCATCCTGAAGGCAAAACAAAACTCAAGGAAACATTTATTCTAGACCCTGGGAGGACCACCTGTGGAAAAGGGAAGTAACAGCCAGATTATGGAGGGCTCCAGAAGGTAGACTAAGAATCTTCTAGTTTATCTAGAGGCAATGAGGAGTCACTGAAGGCTTCTGAGTGGCAGAGTGATGTGGTTAGATCTATACTTTAGAAATATCAATTTATTATAGGCCTGATGAAGTAACTGCTCTTTATTGTTTTAAATCAAGATTTCTCAACTCAATAATTTCCACAGAGAATAAGTGAGTTCAAAATATAGGCTAGTCACATGAAAAACTAAAGGAAATCCAAAATTCTCAATTTTAAGCTCTTAGAGCAAGAATGGACAAGCTGGATGCCAGGTATATTATAGTGCCGGGTATCATGCTAACAAAGCACTGTGGACAAAGAAGGGCAAAAGCAAGGTGCTGGCCTCACCAGGAGACAAGAGAAGAGGGCAGGGCCTCTCTTAGAGAAAGGGATCAGGGACAAAGTAGACATCAGGAGAGGCCACTTGCCAAGAAATAGATGGGAGCGAGTCCTTGAAGGTTCACCAGGTGGCAAAGGGAGAGCATGAAACGGGAATATGCCCTCTAAGGAACAGTGAGCAGGCTGGAGACCCTGTAGAGACCAGGAAGCAGTCTGAGATGTCTGGCCTTTGGAAGTAAAAGGATGCCTCTGAAGTATGCTAAGCAGGGCAGAGAGGCAGGATCAGACCTGGACTGTAAGAGTTAAGACCATCTTGTCTAATCCCTCCACTTCCCAGTGGAGGAATCTGAGCTCCAGAGGAATTCTGGGTTTTGCTCAGTCATACAGAGCTGAGGTTTGAACCAAGGACTTTGGACTCCAAACCCCAAATTCTGACACTGAACCAGACTGACACCATCTTTCCAGATCTGAGAAAAACTGGGATTAAAAGAGTCTGGTTAGCATGGCAGCTAAGAACCCCAGCTTCAGCCTTGCTGAGCCCGTATATGCCCCCATGGACAGGGCACTGCCAACGCCGGGGACTCCTAGAAGCCGCATCATCTGGGGCTGTGCCTTCCTCTCCTCTCCTCTCCCTTTCCACTGCTGTAACATAAGGGAGTTGGGTGGGACCCTTTCCAGTCTCTTTCTCTGATCCTGTGGCAGTTTTCCCCTTCCCAAATTTCCCACTTTCTACGTAAAAATCCCCACCTTCCCAGCCCCCCACACCCTCCAATCTCACGCCTACTGCATATCCAAGGCAACTGTCAGATCTCAGCCACACTCCAAGGCTGGCTTCCGTCCCCCACTTAGCCAGCCACCACCTTATTTCAGGGCATTCCCCCCCCCTTGAGTCCCTCTGTGTTTCAGATAAATGCCAAAGTGATTTTCTAAAGGCACAAGACTGAAAGGGCATAAAACGGGGTCAGACACAAATAGGAATGACAGTTACTAAGTCATACATTGGGATCCCTCTGGGGGCTGAATACTGACTTTAAAAAACTACATATTAATATTATCTATGTTTATTGTATTTTTATTTGATTAAGTAATTCCCAATGACAAAAAAAAAAGCACAGGGCTCCTACTTCCATCTCTAATGGGTCCCTGTTCCCTCCTCAAGCTGATGACTGAAGTCCTTTACCACCTGCACCTTTCCTACCACTCCAGTCTTCTGACACAGTACTCCCCTTCATGCACTCTGGGATCCAACCATCCTGATCTGACTGGCTGTTCTGCAAAGTACAATATCAAATGCTATCTCCCAACTCTAAGCCTTTGCATTGGTGATGTCCTCCTGCACTGAATGTACTCCCTTCCTGAATGTCACCTCTCAGAACTCCTAGTTTCCTTTAAGATTCAATTCAAAGGCCATTTTTTTACATGAAGCCTTTTCTAGATGCCTCCACACACTTGAACTTGAACTCGCGCACACACACACAGACACACACACACACACACACACACACACACACACACACACACACACACCCCTTAGAATTTAAGCCATGCAGCAGAGAGGGGTCATTTCCTTTTTGTATCCCCTGTGCTCAATATTGTGCCTGCCTGGCACACAGTAGGAACTTAGTAAGTCTTTACTGATGGCCCATACCAGTGAGAGGCAACAAGAGCTAGACAGTCATGTTCCAAAGCCGATCTCATGAAAAGGAATGTCCAGATTACAAAATTCCACATGAATGAGATCAACTCCAAGATTGTAGGATTTGGAGCTAACAAAGGGAAAAGTGGGGGGGAGAGATATGAAAAGACAGAGAGGAAATGACTGAGAGACACAGAGAGATAAAGAGGGAGGGAGACAGAGACAGAGAAACAGACAAAGACAGAGAGAAGATCTCAGAACAGAAGTGTTTAACCTTTTTTGTGTCATAGACCTCCCTGGCAGCCTGGTAAAGCCTCATGAACTCTGCTCAGAATTCTTTTAAATGCATAAAACAAAATACATAAATTCCAAAGGAAATGGATTATGTTTAAACAGTTATCAAAATATTTTTAAAACAAGTTTCTGGACCCAGGGTTCAAAAGTCCTGCTTTAAAGATTATCTAGCTCAATCCCTCATTTAACAGACGATATCTGCCCACTGCCACACAACAATTCCATGGCAGTTACTGCAAAACCATCTGACTATGAGAACAGAATATGAGAATATGAGAATATGAGAACAGAAAAAGAATGAGTCAGGGTCAAAGAAAGACTTTGCTCTGGCTTTTCCTCCCCACTCCGACCTGCACGGCTCGGGACCAAGCCAGTTCTTTCTTTCTCAAGTTCTGGGAAGGGCCCTGTAAGGAAAAGATCAAGTCAACTAATTGGATCCTGGCCTTCCAAACGCTGAGCAACAGAAGTCACCTGAGGCTTCATGCAAGCAGTCACTGTGACCACACTTGGGCACAACCATGCTGCCAGTTCCCAGGCTTCTAGAAGGCCACTTGTAACAGCTTTATCTCAAATATTTGCTGAACTGAATGCTCCCAGTGGACAGAAGGATGCAAGACCGGATTAGCTCTTCTGCTCCCTTTCAACACTGAAATCCTGTTTTGTAAAACTTGCCCCTAAACCAACTCTTCAGAGCCACCAAGGAAGTTGACGAGATGGCCTCCAGGGCTTTTCCCATAGAAAACTTCCGATCTGTCACTATCACCTCTCCAATAAACCCTTGGGGCACCTTCTGCCTTTAATACCCCAGTCAGATCAGTCTCCCTATTTCAATCAACCTTCTGAATCTTCCTTTTCTCCACCTCCACATAAATATGATGGTGCCTGGATTCACCTATGGCAAAGAAAAATTCACCCAATTAAGTCTGGTATAGCCTGAAGGAAACTTACTTTATAGGGAAAGAGAAACTGAAAATTTCAGTTAAGTTAATTATCTCCAGTTCTCTCACAACTTCATATTCTTGGCCTCCAGTCTCAACTTTATATACACCTACAGCACCAGCTAGGACATGATATTCACCATTTTCAAGAAGCAGGAACTTGTTTTCAGAGGGGAGTACAGGTAATCTGACACTACACCTTATTGGTTAACAGAATCAGAAGGTGAATTTTTTTTTTACTTTTTTTTTTACTAACTTATTTATTTTTGGTTTTCAATATTCACCTCCACAGGTTTTAAACTTTCTCTGCCTCCATCCCCTTCCCCCTCCCCGAGACAGCATGCAATCTGATATAGACTCTACATATCCATTCTTATTAAACATTTTCACATTAATTATGTTGCATAGGAGAATTAGAATGAAAAGGAGAGATCAAGAGAAAGAAAAAGCAAAACAAAAAAAGCAAGCGAAAGTCTGCTTTGCTCTGTATTCAGACTCCACAGTCCTCTCTCTGGATGGCAATGGCATTTTCCATTGTGAGTCTTGTGGAGCTGTCTTGGGTCCTTGCATTGCTGAGAAGAGCTAAGTGTATAGAAGGCAGTCATTGCACAATGTGGCTGTTACTGTTACAATGTTGCTGTTACTGTGTACAATGTTCTCCTGGTTCTGCTCACTTCACTAAGCATCAGTTCATGTAAGTCTTTCTAGGTTTTTCTGAAGTCTACCTGGCCAGTGAACTCTTAAACATACAACAGTCATTTCAACATTTATAATTCAAATGACCATGCCTGCTTTCTCGTTCCAACTGGTTTTTCCAAAAGAACAGCCTCTTTTCTATAAAGACAGTACATTTTCTAGATTACTCAGGATTTGGAATTATAAACTGGGCAGCTGTCACTGGGTATGTCACAAGGCCCATGAAAAGCTTTTGTTCAACTTCATTTTCAGCCACTGGGTCTTGACATCAAAGGACCCTGACTGAGAGGGGCAGCAGTCATTTCAACACAATCATTTCTAACATTTATAAAACCCTGTATTCTTGATTAGAACTAGAAGGAAACTTTGAGCTATAACTAATGCTAAAAATAAAGTGTGACTTGTTCAAATTCAACTTCAGGCACTATAGGTATATATGACCCTGGTCAGCTCACCATGTTCCTTCATGCTGGGGCTTCTCCATCTGTAAAATGAAAGGGCTACACTCAAGAACCTCTTGATGGACCTAGAATCTAAGTGAACTTTTGTCTTCTAACAAACTAGCTTCTTTGCAGTTCCTCCAGTCACCTCCCTATGCCCCACCCACTGCTCCTGGCTCAGCCCTGGAAGGACAAAGAGAACAGATCTTAACCTTCTACATGCTGCCATGTCTCAACAGAGCCTTCTCTTCTCTACACTTAACGACTCAAATTCCAACAAGTGATCCCCTCCTGTTAAGGTCTCCATTCTCTAACATGTGGTCCCTGGAGATCCACAGCTGTTTAACCAGGGCCAAGAACAAAAGGAGTAATGTCCCTTGTCCAGGACATAATTAATGCCACATTAATGTAGTCTTGATTGTCAGGTGATACTGGTAACTCACTGAGCTCACAATCATTGGAAAAACTATAATCTTTTCTATAGAAAAGATTGGTGTCTAGTCCCACCTTCCTAAGTCCATTCTTAGGAAACTAACGATTTCGGAACTCATGTTTAAAATTTATAGGGATGAGGAGCAGACCCCCAATGTTATTGCTATGGGAAGGTTCCTGTGAGAACCTTCTTTCCAACCTCCATCTCAAAGGTGCCTGGGGCAGTGAGAGGACAAGTGCCTTCTCTAGGGGTCACACAGTATGCCTCCTCAGAGACAGAACTTGAACCCAGGTATTCTTGATTCAAAGTCAGCTCTTTGGCCCGTTCCGATTGTTCAATCCAGCCGCTCACTGTAGGCTGGCAAAGCCTCTTTCTGTGTTTGGCTGCCAATCCAGTGTGAAAATCCATCTACATCTGACAAATGTGTCATCTATGTCATTATCCAATTCCACCATTGTACTGTAAGGAAAATGACCAAAAACAATCAGATACAAATAAACTGGTCCAAGGTCACATAGCATGTCAGAGCCAAGACCGTATTCCCAGCTCAGTGCTCTTCTCCTGTGCTGCACTATCTGCACACATATATACACACATGTACAAACACAGT
Source organism: Bettongia penicillata ogilbyi (assembly GCA_023548195.1). Lineage (NCBI taxonomy): Eukaryota > Metazoa > Chordata > Mammalia > Diprotodontia > Potoroidae > Bettongia > Bettongia penicillata. The sequence goes on along the minus strand of JAJHZJ010000063.1, from coordinate 6,927,698 downwards.
TTTTAAGGGAAGGGGGAGAACACAAACACAGGAGTTCCAGTTTTCAAAATTAATAGTTCAAGAGCCATTCAAGGTACTGCAGCTCCATCAACAGTGAAGGACATGGTTTCAAGGATTATTCCCTTCTCCAAACTGCAGGGGTGTAGTGTGTGTGTGTGTGTGTGTGTGTGTTGCTGTGTGTATGTGTGTATGTGTGTACACAATTCTTAAACAGCATCGAAGTCAGCCAAAACACCTAAGTTGTGCTACATTTGTGAGATCCAGTCAGACAATGGAATCCTTTCTTTCACGTCTATTTTTTTTAATCTGAAGTCAGTCCTCCCATTCTACTGAAAACAATACACACTAAACTTCACATGTCATTTCCGCCTTGGTCCAAAGGCTGCTTGTGGCCCTGTGGGATCTAATCTCCTAGTCTGTGGTTCATCTATGGTCTTCCATCCTTGCTGTCTGACCTCCCCAGCAGCTACTCTTCTAGCAGACTGCTTTCAAGTCATTCACTGAGTGCATAGATGGCCTTTGAATGGAAGGCACAAGGCATCTCACTCCTTTCCAGATGGACAACTTTTAAGGAAACTTGAGGGTTTTTTCCAAGTCAGAAGTGAGTTACAGTTCAAAAAATAGCAATATTCTTTACCAAATTACACATTGAGAATATTACTAATAATGAGTTTTGTAAAATAATGTACAATAAATGACATTAAGGATAAATGACAGGGAAAGGTAATGGGCAGGTCATATAGCAAAAATGTTATTTCTTCTATCTCTGCATATTCCAAAGGCCTTGGTTAAAGTACTCTTCAAACATGGTGAGTCTTAATAAAAATGAAATAAAGATGGCAAGCACAAGTCCTGAACTGACACACAAGAAGTATTCAAAACACAGGAGAAAGGAATCCAGAACATCAGGTAAAATTTTGAGGAAAACAACCTCAACCCCACCTTCTCCCTCAATTTCCCTGGCTATAAAATGAAGGGGTTGGATCTAAGATCTTCTTCCGTCATAGATTCTAAGTAGGGATATGGAGATCCCCACCTTTGAGGAGGTGGTGGAGGAATAGCTGAGATACCTACCTAGGAAGCAGAGGTTCAGATTTCTGAAAGATACAGAGAAAAAAACAGATGGAAAAGAAACAAAGTCCAGCCTGGAAAAGAATTTAAACCTATGAACTCATATTTCCAGATAGACAACAGAAGCCACCAGGTGTCACAGCACACCAAGTGCTGCACCGGGAGGCTGGAGGACCAGAGTTCAAATTGAGCTTCAGATGCTGTGGAGCCGTGACAGGGAGCAAGTCACTGATAGTCACCTCATCTGTAAAATGGGGATGATAATAACAGCATCTACCTCCCAGGGTGGTAGGCTGACAGTACAGACATGAGGTAAAACTGAAAAAGCAACTTTAAAGCATTCTAAAATACTGGCTATTATCATTATTATAGTAATTCTTATGATTTTTTTTATAATTTCACCATCTACCGCACATGGTTAGAGAAAAACCCTTTGCAAGCTGCACAGCTCTAAGTACGGACATTCAAATTTAACGAAGTAATTTCCTTGTGAAAATCCTGAAGTCAGTCATGCAAGTATTACCGTGTCCATTTCACAGATGAGGAAACAGTTGAAGTCAAATAACTGTCCACAGATACAGCTCAGCTCAAGCACTTTTCTGCAGATTTTTCTTGCTCCACCTAGACATGCTGGTCCTTTCCCTCCCATGTCTCCCATATATTTTGTACATCTCTGCATACATATGTCTTCCCCAAACAGACTATAACCTCTTCAGGGCAAGGCTGGTTCAAGTTAAGACTTTGGTCTTTGTATCTACAGCACCTAACATTGGGGTTTGCTGCCTGACAACCCCAGGAGAAATGCCAAGAGTAGAACAGAGGTCTGTACAATAGATCCGTCAATATGACCAAAGCCTTTGAGACTGTCAGTCCATGAGGGCTTGTGGAAGATCATGATGAAATCTGGTTGCCTGGAGAAGTTCCTCAGTATTGTAGGTCAGTTCCAGGATGGCATGCTTGCACAAGTTCTAGACAACAGACCATGCTCTGGAGCATTCCATCATCAATGGAGTAAAGCAGGGCTGTATGCTTGCTTCCATGCTTTTTAGCATGATGTTTTCAGCCATGTTGTTGGACGCCTTCAATGAGAACAAACACTGTATCAAGGTTGGCTAGTGCACTGATGCTAAATTATTTAACTTAAAAGGTTATAAGCCACCAGCCAAAACTAAATCGAATGAAGAGCTAGTGTTCAACTTTTTGTTCACAGATGACTGTACACTCAGTGCAGCCTCTGATGTTGAGATGGAGTCTCTACTGCTTGTGCTAATTTTGACCTGACAATTAACACCAAGAAAACAAAGGTCCTTCACCAACAGCAACATACGAGCCATACATGGAGAACCACTGATCACAATAAAGGGAAAAACTCTGAATGCTTATGCATAAGCTCACTTACCTTGGCAGTGTATTTTCTAGGGAGGTCCACATGGATGATGGGGCTGACACACATTGTCAGAGCAAGCTCAGTGTTGGGAGGCTCCAAAGGAAAGTGTGGGAGACAAGAGATATTAGACTGACTCCACACTGAAGGTCTACAGAGCCGTTGTGCTGACCACATTGTTGTATGCCTGTGAAACCTGGACAGCCTACCAACACCATGCCAGGAGATTGAATCACTTCCATTTGAAATGTCTTAGGAAGATTCTGAAACTCACCTGCCAGGATAAGGTACAAGACACTGAGGTCCTTTCTTGATCTGGACTGCCAAGCACTCAAACTCTACTGCAGAAAGCACAACTTTGATGGGATGGCCACATGGTTCAAATGCCCAAATTACATTTGCCTACAAGCCTATTTTAAGGAGAACTCATGGAAGGCAGGCACTCAGATGGTGGTCAGGACACACTAACTTCTCTCTGAAGAACTTTGAAACTGATCATGAGACAAGGGAGATGCTGGCACAGGATGGCCCAGAATAGTGTGTCTGCATCAGAAAAGGCGCTGTGCTGTATGAGCAAAGCAGAATTGCAGCAGCTCAAAAGAAATCTGAGATGAACAATTTAGAGACATCTCTACTCCAAATGTTCCTGTGGATTATTTGTGCCTGATCTGCGGTAGATCCTTCTGGTCTGCTCAGCCTCAGGTGGACACACTGTCTCTTGACCCTGACACAGTGTTATCATTTTGCTCCTCTTTAAGCACTAAGGACAACAACCAACCAACCCAATTCCTGACTTTTGGTAGGTGCTTAATGTTTGTTGACTGACTGGTAACAAGTGGTTGAGCCAAGAATTCACATTCGTAAATGCAGCCTAGTGAGACTCATATGGTACCTGGTGAAATCTTTCAGGATACCCTTAGAAGAAACAGTACACCACACTATCCATACATGGAACTATCGGTTACAACAAATGGAGAAGTTTTGAATGCTGTGGATAAGTTCACTCACCTTGGTAGTGTACTTTCCAAGGACGTACATATTGACAATGAGGTTGACACCTCATTTGCCAGAGTTAGCTCAGTATTTGGGAGGCTCTGAAGAAAAGTTTGGAAGAGAAAAGGTATTAGACTGACTGCGACACTGAAGGTCTACTGAATCGCTTCCATTTGAAGTGTCTTAGGAAGATTCTGAGGATCATCTGGCAGGATAAGGTACTTGAACTAAATTGTTAAGCATTCAAACTATGCTTCAGAGAACACAACTCCAATGAGCTGGACACATTGTTAGAAAGCAAAATGCACACTTGCCAAAAAGACTATTTTATGGAGAACTCGCATGAGACAGGCAATCACATGGTGGACAGAAGAACTGATACAAGGACATTCTCAAAGTCTCTCTCAAGAACTTTGGATTTGATTGTGCAACATGGGAGACACTGGCACAGGACCGCTCAGCATGGGTGCTGTGCTCTATGAGCAAAGTAAAATTGAAACAGCACAAAGTAAAGGTAGGATGTGCAAATTTGGAGTAACCACCCCAAATGTTCACACAGCGTATCTCTGCCCAACCTGTGATAGAGAATTCCGAGCTTGTATTGGTCTGATCAGCCACAGCTGTGGCTATATCATGGTGATGTCATTTTGGTCCTCTTGGAGAATGAAGGACAACATCCAACATTAGGAAGGAAGCCAAAAGAGTTGGAAACCACAACAGGGTCCATCAGTTACTGTCTCTTGATCGCTATCCCCAAAGTGCTACTTCAATGTGGTTCCCCCCAAAGTAAATAAAACCAGAAACAGGAAGACTAACTGAAAAGCATTCTCAGAGGGAGGAGGCTAAACTAGACTGTTAGAGTGCGTGGTTCTAAACCAACTGGGTATCAAAAACAAGCACCCAAAATATCTATCCACATGTTTAGGGGGACGGTCGCCCAGCAACAGGCTCCATCTCGACCCCATTAACCATCCAGAGGAGAAGCAATGGCCTCTCCTGGGGTGACATGGGGGCTCTATGAGCAGTAGCCACCTGCATCTCTGGAGTAGCCCATCAAGGAGAACTCCTCAAGGCAGCCCTTGGTCCAGGGGCACACTCATGGCCTGGCATCTGCCAGACACCTGACTCATTCCTTTCCAGGTTCCATGTTGAGACTCCAGGAATCACTATTTCATCATCATTATCTCCTTTAACAGAAGAGGGATGCAGGCTATGAGCATGGGGCCTCCTAGCAGAACACTTGGGTTTGAATGCCTCCTCCCACTAACTGGCGCTAAGACGCTGGGTAGAACAATTCACCTCAGTTCTCAAGGGGCTCTTTATTCACCTGTAAATGCCTGCAATGAGCCACATCTAATAGCACGAGCTGCTGCAAGGGACCAGTAAAGCCACACCAAGTTTTTGTCCTTGTAAAGTACCATCTAAGCATGTGCTAATTCTATTTAGAGGTGGCGTCTTGTTATATAGTTAAGAGAGCAGGAAACAGGACAGCAGAAGGCCTGGGTGAAAATACCCACTTTGTCAAAGAAGCTCTAAGCCTTGCAAGTAACTCTGCTGGAGCCTCAGTTTTCTACTTCATGAAATGAATAACACTTAGACTATTCCTAACTCATGGGGATAGCGGAGAGGAAAGAACTTTGTGAACTCTAAAGCAAGACCAGTATCTGAGCACATTATGAAATAACATACATTTCCACCACCACAACCCTACCATCGGGCCCAGAACCAAGAACTGTCCTTTGTTGTGGGCTAATGAGCACACTTAGGCTGTAGTACCCCTAAAGGAAAAGCAAAGGTCAGCAGCCAGAAAAGGTTCCAAGTAATTGTTGATAACAGATCAAACCAGATGAAGCGCTTTTAGGTTAATGTTTAAATGTGGCAGAGACAACGTTAACTGTTCCACAGGTATGCCAGACCCCAGAAAACACTAACATCAGCTTCCCATTCAAGATGCCCCTCACTCAAGGTATCTGTACCCACTTTACCAACACACTGGAGTGGGGAGAGGGGCTCCTTCCTCTGACAGACCCTCCTCCCATTCTCTGCAGCTCAGGCTGGGAGTCTATTGGCCAAGTCTCTCAGCTACAATTACTCAAGTTAGTGATCACTGGGTGAGACTGGGCAACTGACTTTCCCTTTCTAGACCTGTTTCCTCCTAGCAGATAATTGTCATGGCTTACTATGACACAGAACATTTGATCCTTTCAACAACCCTGCCAGGCAGGAGTGAGCATACTAGTATTATTCATTTTGTATGGTTGGGAAACTGAGGTCAGGATTACCTGACTAATAAATGGCCAGCAGAATCGGAACTCAGTTAAGCATTGTATCCACTCTGCCTCCAAAGTGGAGTAATTGTTGATAACAACAATTACTGCAAATGGGCAGAGCAGGAGAAATGTTTTAAAGGGTCACTGACCACAATGGTCTAGAATAAGCTGTTGGAGGAAATTCTCTCAGATGATCTCTTAGGTTCGTTCTCCCTCTACCAAGCTATCCATCTCCTAACTTTTGATCAATCCCATCAGTGTCTGTAGGGAAAGAAGGAGAGTGATCTCAGGGAACTAGCTGAGGAAGAACATGAATGTGTTCACCTGGGAGGGATGACATGGCACTCCAGAGATCCAATGATCTTACATATATGAATAACATACTGACATGGAGCTGACAGAATTCTTCCCCAAGGGATAAGTGTTTACAGACAACAAGGTGACTTTCTCCAGAGCTATGCCAGAGGAGTGCAATCCCTGCTTCCTCCTGAAAGGCTCGGAGTATAGGACCGGAGGAAGGGGCTGAAAAGACAGAGTGGGTGGGTGTGGGTGTCAAAAGGACTCATTCCCATGGAGGCAATATACCTACCTACTATACCTACTACCGCCCCCAGGGACCCTTCCCTGTTCTCCTCAATGGTGTAAAAAAAAAAAAAAAAAAAAAAACCTTCCCCCCTTCATGCCTCCTTAATTCACATTATACTCCTAATTCATTTATTTCACAAATCTGCAGCTACAAGAGACAGAGCAGGCAGATAATCCCTTCACTGGGCAGAAAAGGAAATGAAATTAAGTCCCAGTGGCTAAAGGGACTGGTCCAAGGGTCCAAGCTTTAGGGCAAGACCATCTAAACCAATCTCCTCATTCTACAGATGAGGACACTGAAGACCAGGGCAGTTTAGTGATTTGCCCAGGGTCACAGAAGTAGTAAGAGTCAAGCGGAATTTGAAAACAGCCCTTTGGAATACAGCTTTCTAGCTCAGGGTTCAGTACTATTCTTGAGTCCCTGCTAGACTCTAAGCAGCTTAAGGGTATCCTGGGAGAGACCCTCAAGGGATGTGAAAGAAGAGAGAAGCCAAAGTCTGGAGGAATTCACAAGGAAAGAGAACAGCCCACGCTACTGACCCACAGAATTGCTCTTCAGATCACTACAACATTTTCCTGAGAATACTCTACACACAAAGGTCATGTGCAGAGCAGGCATTAGACTGCAGGTGAGGAACCCAGATTCAAAATCCACACAGGAGGCAACGCACTTAATCACCAGGACTTACAGAGTGCGGTGGGCAGAGTGCCCAGCCTGGAGCCATATCCAAAATCAGCCTCAGACCTCAAAGTAGGCAAGCCATTTATCTACCCTTGATAGACCTGAGTTTCCTCATCTGTAAAATGGGGATAATAAAAGAACCTACCTCCTAGGGTTGTTGGGAAGATACAATGATGTATTTGTAAAGTATTTTTGCTAAGTATATACCATTATAATCTCTCTGCCTCAGGCATTTTCCTGTGACAGAGAGGTCTCCCAACTATTTGGATCCCATACTCCAATCAGTTAAAAATAAAAAGCACAAACCCTGCAGTGTGCACATATGTATACTGCAATAATTATTATAATTATATACATTTTAAAACTATTGCAAAAAAATACAAAATTTTGTTTGTTTTTAAGAGATAATGAGGAAATATTTGATCTGAAGCCAAAATAGAGTCAATTTATTAAGTGGTCTGACCTGAACTTTAGGAAAATCTTTTTATCAGTTGCATGGAGGATGGATTAGAGAGCGGGGTGGAGAACCTGTGGCCTTAAGGCCACATGTAGCCTTCTAGGTCCTCAAGTATGGCCTTTTGACTGAATCCAAATTTTACATAACTCTAGGATTTAGAAGGCCACATAATTTGTTCTATAAAATTTGGATTTAGTCAAAAGGCCATACTTCAAGATCTAGAAGGCCACATGTGTATGTCCTCAAGGTCACAAGTTCTCCACCCCTGGATCAGAGGGAAGCAACCAGAGGCAGAGTCCAATGAAGGAGCTATTCCAGCAGCCCAAGTGAGGTGTATGAGGATGTGAACAGAGGGGTGGGGAGGGGTGAATGGGTAAATGGTGCAAAGGAGAGATGTGGAGGGAGAAAGGGCAAGATCTGGCAGCTAACTGGATGTGCTGAGTAACGGAGAACTATAGAGAACTTTCAGGAGACCCTGAAAATGCTGTTGATGGGGATGAACCTGGGTGGCAAAAACACAGTGCTTCCCACAATCCCACAAGGGGAGTTACAAGAAGGATAGGTTTGGAGTGGAGAAAACTAAACACATTTGTTTAGACACCTGTCCACACCTACTAGTTCTGTGGGTCTCACTTGGTCCCACCTCAAATAAAGAGGAGGAGCCAGACTCTTACTCACTGGTCACCACCCCACAGCCAGGCCTCCAAGAGAACCTGCTGCAGTCATGAAGTGATAGAGGGGGGCATTTGGAGGAGGGGAAGGAATGCTGGCAGTAGTAGTACATTCTAGACGCTGCTTAAGGGCTCCAGTTAGGGTCTGATTGGTTCAATTGTAAGTAACCCCCTAGTGGAAACTGACACCCTGCCAAGGAATGGGGGATGTCTGGGGCTTAGACAGCAGAGGTGAGAAATGTTGAGGAAAAAGGCTAGGTATGGTTGTGCTAGAGACAAGTCTTCAGACTATGGCAGGTGGAATTCCATCCTCTCCATCTGCTTAACCTCTGATTAGTTCATTATACAGCCCTGGGCAGGGGACAGTATGCCCCCCCCAGATTGGAAACCTCTGCCCTAAAATTTATCAAGTAAGTCTTAGGATTGATAACTGCAGTGGTAAAATGAGTTCCTACTTGGGTAGAAGAGAGGGTTCATTGTGGGTTAGCTCATACCAAAGAATCAAGCAGGAGAAGTGATGGGGGATGGGGCGGGAAGGAAGGCTAGGACAGTAAAGATCTGTACTGAGTGCAAACATAAGATATTCAACAGACAGGCCTCCACGGAGCTTGACTATGTCAAAAATGTCAAGAGCCCTAGAGGAAGGTCCTCAGGTGGGAAAGGCAAGAGGTAGACCCCGGAACTGGGTGAACACCATGCAGAATTCCTATGTCACCAGTCCCACAAACCCAGGGGTTTGAAGAAAAAGGAGGAAAGGACTGGGAAACTGTGCTGCTGATATGACAAACTGGAAAAAGTACAAGATTAAATACCAGAAGACCCCATCTCCAGTGCAATGATGCTTGCAAAGGCCTCCAAAACTCCTCTCCAAGTCTGACAGTACTGCGTCACAAGCCAGTAACGCTTTCTGAGATTGGCCGATTTTATGCCAGCAGCTAGGTGAAGATCCATTTGGAACAATCTCTGCAGCAGCTGAAAGGGTTCACAAAAATAGCACAGCTATCTGAAATGGAACAGTAGGCACAAGTTTTGGGCTTGCCAATTCCAGTAACAATGACTAATTCACTTCATGCATTCATGAAGAAGCCCTTTCTTGGGAAACCCCTTATCCCAAGGCTGGGTTTCCATCTCTTCATCTGTAGAACTCAGACCTGCCCAAATGCAGCTCCAAGGTCATTCTCAGCTCTAGTATTCCATGAGAACCAGCATCTGGCTTCATTCACCCTCCATTCACTGAAGTTGACTGATGTCCTTCCTGAAATATGGTACCCAGAGTGGAACAGAACAAGATTCTCTTGCTTCCATGCTCCTCATAATAATGCCTCTCTTAAAGCCTAGGATAGACTTCGCTTTTTTGGACTTCGACTCCCCTTGTGATTTCTGTTCATTCTGTAGTCCCAATCTAGTTCTGACCCAATACTGGTACCACTTCCACCCTGTGCATTTTGCTACTTGTTCTCTGTGTTCAGGCAAGTTCTCTCTGCTTCTCAAGGTGCAAAATGAAGAGGGTGACTAAAAACTCTTCCAACTCAAAAATCCTTTGAGTCGATGGAATTCCTCAAGACACAGGACTTCCTCCGGGTGACTCTTTCCACCAGTGAAGATCACAGCTTACAACTTGAAAGTCACTTCTGATGAGCTTCCTAATCAACCAAGTGCCCATCTGGCAATGGCGTCTGTCACCTTTAGAACCCCACAAAGGACCTCCCAGAGTCTGCATGCGGGGGAAGAGCCTTTAAGCATCTATGGCTCCTCCTTGCCACCAGGAGGTCCTGGAGCAGAGCTTCCGTAAAGACATTACAAAAGGATGAAAAACCTGGGCCCAGGTGACTTCAAAATCCATATGTCAAGTTTTGCCCTAAGCATTTATAAAGAGGTTTCTCCAGTTTGTTAAACATTATTACTTCAAGGAATTACTCACCATTTTTTACGTAAAATAGGATTTTTTTAAAACCTCACTTATTAACTGAAGATTTTAAGAGTCAACATATTTAAACTCTGTCAGAAGGCCTAGTTCAATCAGCTGGAAGTCCGCTACTCTCCTGCTGCCCCAGCATGGGGAGAGGCTACCAATTTCTAAACAAAGTATCCCATGCCTTCCCAGCATGCCCACTACAGCTGCTGAAAGCACAGGGCTAGAAAGCATGGGGAGGGAAGAAGAAAGGTGGAAGGGCACTGGGTTCTGCCTCAGCAAACCTGAATAAAGCCAAAGCATCCTGACACCATCCAGGGCCCACAGTAGATGCCTGGCCCCAGCCACTCGCCTGATTCAGACTCAAAAGGCCCAACTCCTAGGGGTAAAAATCTCAGGCATCTTGAGCCAGGACGCTCCTCCTCCTTTTCACCCCATTATGTGCACAGGTGCGCACGTGCATGTACATTTCTCTCACCTCGGTTCCTTTGGGACACGTTTATATAAGAAGAAGAAAAAAAGTCATTCAGTATCTGACCATATATTCTAGTAAAAAATGAATCCAGCCTTTTTTCATGTAATATGGGAGGGAAGGGGGCGAGAGTTGTAAGAATCATCTCCATCATCCCACGGCATCTGTGATCTCACCAATTCAGGAGCTTCTTCCAGCAATGTGGATCACAAGCCTCAAAGCCCACCCAGTCTAGGTAAGCCCTGTCCATGTCCCCCCAAGACCCCTTCCAACCCTTCTGACACAGGACTTCACACTACTAAAAAAATTGTCTTTTCCCATGTGGCCATCCCACCTTCTCTTCCTATCATGTCAGTCTAGAATGGCATCTTTCACCCCTGTTCTCTGTCACTCCTCCAGGGTTCTAGGGGCCTCACAGCCTACTCATACCCACCATGAGTCTCTCTCTCCATCGCTCTGTGTCTGTGTGACAACACTCATCTTTGGTTGTCTGGAAAAGTTGTCCTTTATGAATCATTTCCATATCGCAACACAGGTAGAACATTAGGAATGAAAAGATGAGAACCTTTGCTTTCATGGGAAGCTTGGAATCAGCAACGGAAGCTGTGATTTCCTAAAAGCAAACCAACCCACTCTCAATTCATTTTCAGCTCTGAGCCTAGCAAACTGTCCCAAACATATATACTCTTGGACAAGTGCTACAGAGTTACTACTCAAATGCATGTGGAAATCTAAACAATGGTCATTCTTCGTCTACTTGGTCTTTTCTTTGTGGATGGTCAGACCAAACTTCTTCACATAATGACAGATCTCTTCCAAGAGACTCTCCAATGCTCTGAAGCTTGATGCAATCAGCCCAATGTCTTACAAATAGCATCTGGAAGTCATGATGGAAGGTCCAAACTTTTAATTTTGAGAATGCTTATTAAATCAACTTTCTAATAGCTGCTACCAATCTAGCTAAATATGGACGAGGAGGTATATATGGCTTGGCTGGCTACCTGGTCATTATTTTGGTCACAGCAATCCATCAAACAAAGAAGACTTATTAATCTTGCATGATTTTGCATTAAATTAGCCTGCATCTCAGTCTCCCAAGATCCTGAACCCTGGAGACCACGAGGGCTGGATTTGGAAGTGGGCCAGGATTCTCCTCATCTCCCAATGACTGCCTGAAAGCTCCAAAGGAACTTGATGCCAGAGTCCCCAAGTGAAGCCACCAGAGAAGCCTTTTTCTTCACATGAGTGACTTTTCCACCCAAATTCACACAGTTGTGCTTGACAACCTAGACTTTACTTCCAGGGAATCTATGCTGAACCATGAGAGGGAAAAAAGGTCCTTTCAGCAGAAGCCTGACACTGAGGAAATGCTTAACACTGAAAATTGCTTCCTAAATCTAGACTGACACATCGATGGGAATATAGAGAAAATCCCCCTTGTTCCTCACAGCAGACCTGTGAGGAACTAAATCGATTGCTCACATTTATAAAAGAACTTTTAGGATGTCTACAAAGAGCATTTTTTTTTTACAACAATCCTACAAAAGATTATTCACATTTTACAGATGGAAAAACCAAGGTTCAGAAAGGTAAAATGACTTGACCAGGGTTGCACAGCCAAGTCTTCCATTAGATGTTGAACCCAGGGCTCTTTCTACTACAGTCCACTCCAAATATCCAAAGAATTCCGAGTTAACACTTGAACGTGGTGTGTTCTCCACTGCACCAGTCTGCGTCCTCCTCACGCTCCACTTCTTGGGGTCACCGGAGCAAGCTGACCCCATTCTTCAGTGCCCAGGCTCTACCCAGAGGCCTTCCAGTACCAACGGCCCCCTCCCCCAGTCCCCATGGCACACGCTTCACCTCTCTAAACAAACAAGGGAGAGCTTTGTGTCTTTGTTTAAGTTGGAAAGGGGAAAAAAAACCTGTCTCACAGGCCATGATTCCATCAGCGAGAGCTTCCTCATTTTCTGTATCAATCCTGTGTCACTCAGATTCTGCTTTGAAGAGACTCAGTGGGCGGCAGCTGCCTGCTTTGATCTCCCCATTCGCTGCCTCAGGCCAGAGCTGATCATATCAGCTTGGCCCACACAGTTTTAGGCAGCCCCCACATTCCAGTGGGAGGTCAAAGTCAGTCTCTTCCTCCCCCCACCTTTTCCTGGTGTTCAAGTCTGGCTTAGGGGGGAGCCGTTCCACATGGCCCACAAGGGCTAGGTCCCCAGAGCTCACTGGACCCATAGTCAAGCTGAGGAGCTGCTCCCGTCTGAGCACTTGTTTACTTTCAATTCCAACCTGGGACTACAGCTATTCTTGAATGACTATTTTTAAGGGTAACAGGGATGCAGAAAGGGTGGAAGAGTGATCACTTCAGGTGGCTTCATGGACACCTTGATGATCACCTTAGCCCAGAGGTTCCAAACCTGGGGTGAACTTGGGTTTTTCCCCCCATATTTTATAACTGTTTCAAGATAATTGGTTTCCTTTTATAATTTTCTTTTATGCATTTAAAAACATCATTCTGAAAAAGACATCATTCTGCAAAAGACGTCATTCTGAGAAAGACGTCACTAGAAGCTAAAAGGGTCCATGACAAAAAAAATTAAAACACACTGATTTAGTTCAATCCCTTCCTTTTACAGAGAAAACTGAGACTGAGAGAATGGAAACGAATTGGCCAAGAGCACACAAGCAACATTCGAACCCAGGACTTCTAACTGGGGTGCTCTTTCCACTCTGTTGCCTTCTTTCTTGGCTTGTCTCTACTGATATCTCCAAGGTATCCTGTGACTGTCTTGTATGTACATAGTTGTTTGCATTTATCTCCCCCATTAAACTGGGAGCTCTATGAGGGCAAGGCCTGTTTTTGCCTTTCTTTGGCAAAAGAAAGTATCCCCAGGGCTTAGCCCATGGTCTGGCACCCAACAGGAGCTTAAAACATGCTTGATGACTTGACTCAGTCTCTATAGCCATTTAAATAAAAACAACAACTGGGGAGGCCTCAAGGCACTTTGGATCAGGAGCTGTGTCCATCCCAGGAGCTTCCCTGACTCAGACTTCTCAAAGAACATCTGGAACCACCCAACTGAACAAAGTTTCTCTAAAAAAAATTGGAGATTCTGCATCCCTTGTCTCTCTCTCATACTCAGTAAAAGGAAGGCAATGGAAGCATACTAAAAGGAAAAACCAGTCATGCTGGGATAGGAGCTGGGGAGTCTTCCAGGATGGACCACTGCAGTCATGATTCTCAACAGATTTGGGGGAAGAAGTAGGAGGATCCATCCCATCTCCTCCAACAGACTGTCCCCTCTGTCAGACCCAATCTTTCACTAAGTTTCAACCTCTCTGGCCACTGGCTCCTTCCCTACTGCCTATGAACATGCCCAGGTGTCCCGCATGTGACAGAAACCCTCACTTGATTCATTCATCCCCTCTAACTCTCATCCTATAGCTCCTCTACCCTTGGTAACTAACTCCACAAAGAGGCCATCAACAATACGAGTCTCCACTTTTTCTTCCCTCCTTCTCTTCTTGACCCCTTGCAACCCAGCTTTCAACCTCATCGCTCCCCTGAAACTGCCCTCTCCAAGTTCCCAATGATCTCCCAAGTGCTCGATCCAATGACCTCTTCTCCATCCTAGCCTGTGACGCTGGTGATCACCCTCTCCTATGGACCTCTCTGACTGCTCCTTCTCCGTCTCTTTGGCTGCATCCAGAGCACATCCTTGAACTGTCCCTCAGAGTTCACTCGTGGGCCCTCTTCTCTATCTACACTTCACTGGGTGATCTCTTCAGCTGCCATGGAGTTAATGACCATTTCTATGGTGATGACTCTCAAATCTCCCTAGCCTGCCCCAATCTCTATGCTAATCTCCACCTGTTATCTCATACTGGCCAGTCCGGTAGACAATAGGCTCATGTCCAAAACAGAACTCACTATCCTTCCCCTTCAATGCTCCAGCCCAACTCCTACCTTCCCTAAGACCACTGAGGGCAACACTCTCCTCCCAGTTCCTCAGGCTCCCGATTTAGGAGTCATTCTGTACTGCTCACTATCTCACCCTCTACATTCAAGCTGTGTCCAAGACCTGCTGATTTCACCTCTTGAGCATCTCTCCAATACACCTCCTTTTCTTCTCTACTTGGGCCCCCATCCCGGTACAGGCCCTCATCACCTCATGCCTGGATTACTTCCATAGCTGCTGGAGGGTGGAGTCTTTCTGCCTCAGGCCTCTCCCCACTCCAATCCAGCCACTATTCAGACACCAAAATGATTTTCCTAAAGCACAAGTCTGACCATATCACCTCCCTACTCAAACTCCAACAGCTCCCTATCACCTCCATAATCAAAAATAAAATGGCCTTTTGGTATTCAAAGTCCTTCACAACCTGGCACCTTTCTACCTTTCCAGTCTTCTTGTGCCTTACTCCCACCACACTCTTCAGTCCAGTGATATCAGCTTCTTGGCTGTTCTCAGCTCTGGGCATTCTCTCTGGCTGTCCTCCAGATATGCTCGGAATGCTCTCCCTCCTCCTCTCTCACTACTGATCTTCCTGGATTCCTTTAAGTTCCAACTAAAATCCCACCTTCTACAGGAAGCCTTCTAGAGCCTTCCTTCAGTTATTTCCTATTTGTGCTACACACAGCTTGCTTTGTATCTATCTATTTGCATATTGTCTCTCCCATTTGACTGGAAGCTTTTTGGGGGACAGAAACGGTCTTATGCCTCTTTTTGTATTCCCCAGTGGTTAGCACGGTGCCTGGCACAAAGTAGGCACTTAATAAATGTTTACTGATGGACTGAGGTCAAGTCTTGTCAGGATAGGGCTATCATCTGTCCTAGGTCACGCCAGCACCTCTCTTCCTCTTCTTCTTGGAACAGAGAATCTCCTAATCCAACTGTAATTAGTGTCATCTAGAACATTCCCAATAAATGATCCCACTGCTGGAAAAAGGGAGCCTCCCTATTTCCTAAGGCAGTCCACTAGATTCAGGGAGAGGTAGAAATAGAAAGAACATTGCATTACAAGGCCAGCTCCCCCACTTATTATTACCTAGAATGACCTGGGGCACATCTCTTCCCCTCTCTGGCTCTCAATGTCCTCCCTTATAAAAGCTTAGCAGAGGCAGGGCTTAGGTATATCTCTAAAGTCGCTGCTGCTGCTTCGACCGACAGAGACGTGGATTCTGCCACTCATCTTTCTGAACAAAAATCCTCCTCCATGTACCTTCCACTATCTAGTTACCTTGTGCATCATTAGCTTAGGCCAAGGAATAGGAAGAAAGCTAAAAGAAGGAGAGAATGAGTAGATGGGAACCCCAGACACTATTTCTGCAGCTGAAATGGTACGAATATAATTTTCTAATCCTACTCAGCATGTGTACCACACGTCAATTTAGGGTCCAAAGTATTCACCAACGAACTTGGAGACGTTTTGGCCAGTTTTACTGTTCAAGAAGATTCAACACACAGCAAAACTGGGGGTGCAAAGAATTCTACCATCCCTCCGCACGCATCAGTCACTCAACAAGCGTTAGGCGCCCACTATGTGCCAGGTACCGTGCTAAACACTGGAAGCAACACGCATGTCTCAGTGAGCTCCCACTCCAATGGGGGAGGCAGTGACTGTGTGCAAACAAGATGTACACATGGCAAGTAGAAGATGATCTCAGAGGGAAGGGGCTCTAAGCGAGTCTTAAAGCAAGCCAGGAAGCAGGGCAAGAACACGGGAAAGGCAGGAACGGGGCAAGCTGCGAAGGGCTTGAAAGGCCTGGGGATTTTATATTTGATCCTGGAGGTAATAAGGAGTGGCTGAAGTTTATTTGGAGGAGGTAGGGAGGAGTAGAGGCAGTGTTGGCCAGATCTTAGTCTTAGGAATAATCCATAATCAACAAATTCACGGTGCTAAGTGCTAGGGATACAAAGAAAGGCAAAAGGTACACCTTGCCCTCAAGAAGCTCCTAATCGAATGCTGGGAAACACATAAAAAAGCAGCTGAGAAGGGGGTGGTAGAGGGTAGTGGTAAGTGCCTGAGGAAGCTCAGGAACACTGCCCCAGGGCTTCCAACAATGGAAGACTTAAAAGGAAGTAGAGGGGAGGGGCCCCAGAGTAAGGGGGAAGGGAGAAAGTGGGAAAGCCAGTTAGAAAGCAAGAGGTGATAAAGGCCTTCAGCAGGATTAGCAACTGCGAGACCGACCAGAGACAATGTGAAGGCAGACAAGACAAGCTCGAGGGCAATGACCGGGATAAGTAGGCGAGCCTGGATGACCCAGAGGACCACAGGGACCTCCACAGTAATAGGAAAGGGTGTTGGCGGGGGAAAGATGAAGAGCTCAGTTTTGTGCAAGGTGAGTTTAAGACATCCAATGTGAGAGATGTCCAAGTCACGGCTCTCAAGGAGAGAGAGCTAGGAGTCAATTTTTTACACAGAAATGATAGTTGAAACCATGAGAGTTGATAAAATCACCAAGAAAGATAGTACTGGGGTGGACAGGAGCAGGAGTGGGGACCCAGGAGAAAGCCTTGGGAGTCTCAGCCAGTTGATCGATACGACCTGGATGAAGATACAGGAAAGGAGATGGTTGTTCAGTTGTGTTCAACTCTGTGACTCCTTTGGAGTTTTCTCAGCAGGATACTGGAGTGGTTTGCCATTTCTTCTCCAGCTCATTTTACATATGAGGAACTGAGGCAAACAGGTTAAGTGACCTGCCCAAGGCCACACACCTAGGAAGTGTCTGGGGCACTGCTGTATCCACCTCACCTAGCTGCCCAACAGGAGGCTGAGGAATGACAAAAAATCAGGAAAGAGGGGAGAGGAACAGAGCGGAGCAAAGGCACTAGACTTTGGCAATTAAGAAATCACTGCTGATCAGAAATTGCCACTCTCTGGTGAAGTAAGGAGGCCAATTACGGAAGGTTTGGCAGGCAGGACAAGAAGTGGAAGCACCTAGCGTAGACAACTTTCCCATGAAGGTGATCAGAGAAAGGGAGAAGGGCTACAAGACATGTATAGATGGATTGGGAGGATCAAAGCGGGTGTCTCAAGCTTTGAAAGCTGCAGCCTGAGAGCACAAAACTCAAGAAGTGTCCTGGAGAATCTCCTTTTTAAAAGATACAGATAATATGGTATAGAGAGGGGAAACCTACACTGGATCTAGACTCAGAAAACCTGTCTTCTAATCTCAGAGCTACTACTTCCAGGCTAACAGAGGCCAGTCTAATTCATCGCCTCTTAGGTGACAAAGATTAGATAACCTCTAAGGCTCTTCCAGATCGAAATCCCATCAGCAGACCCAAACGCTAAGGCATGGGATCAAATTCAAAGACAATGAAAGGATAACTAGAGGGCTGTGGAGATCAGAGTACACTTCAAGGTGAGAGCTCCTTTGTATTCTAAGTAACTGACTGGCAAAAGTGAAGTCAGTCAACCTGGATTCCAGTTCTAGGCTGGCCACAGTTTCCACAAGATGGCTGTGCTCACTCGATCAGGGCCTCACCTAGAGCTGATGGTCTTTTACCTATGATGAACACTTTGAGCAGATGAATGTGTGTGTATTCATCCTTCATTGCCGAAGAAAACCACACCATTAGAGAAATGATGACCTGACTTGCACTTGACTTTGTTTAGACAGAGGGAGGGCTGTGCAGGTCACCAGCCTAGCTTCTCCTCCAGAGTCACCTGAATCCAGTGACCAGATATTCGTCAGGATGACTGGAGATGATCCAGGATGAGGCAGTTGGGGTTAAGCGACTTGCTCAAGGTCACACAGCTACTGAGTGTCAGGTGTCTGAGGCGATATTTGAATTCAGGTCCTCCTGACTCCTGCACTAGTGCTCTATCCACTGCACCACCTAGCTGCCTCCGAACAGAGCAGATGAATAGTTCTACGTAAAATCCTCAGTCACCAATTCATTTCTTCTTTTTAAAAAGTTTGGTCTAAGAGAAGCATCTGTTGTTGCCACGTGTGCTTTTATTTGAGAACAGAACTTGGCCATTCATTCTCCAGTAATCTTTTGAGCACCTACTGACTGCACTGTTCTGGTCACATCATGTAATCCGTACTCCAGTTATGGAGAGAAAGCTAAACAGTCATGTCCTGACTGGCACTGTGCACATAACTGTGCAGGGCCGCCAGGAAAGGCCAAGCCAGACACTGCAGCATGGAGGCCTAAAGTTAGGGAACATGCATTTATTAAGCACCTGCTAAGTACTAGCCATTGTGCTAAATTCGGGGAGTACAAAGAAAGGCAAACATTTTTCCAAAGACTGTAATTAGCTACTAACATCAGAGGCAGCATTCACACCCAGGTTTCTTCTAACTTCAAGTCCAGTGCTTTACTAAACCATCCCATAACAACTTATCTTCCTCTAATAAGCAGACATTACTTTCGGGGTATAAAAACATCCAACAGCCCCTTTAGATACACTTACCAGTGCTGCACCATTTCTGTTTGATCAAGAAAATCATCAGTCTCTGCTTTATGTGGGCAGATGGAAAAGAGTTTGGAGGAAAAAAAATATTCTTCCACCAGGCACTTATTTCTCTTTCCATAACTACCTACAATTTCAATTGAACCAGGTAGGTCTGTACAAGTCTCAGGAGATCTTAAAAATAACCTAGTCCTGATGCCCTGGGACATGGAAAGCTCATGCCAACAAACTGGACAAGCTTTAAAAAAAAAAAAAAAAAAAAGCTTCCAATACTGGGAAACTTACACAGTTTGGCAGTTTTGTCACCAATTGTAAATTGTCCCTCATAGGAAAGTGTAATATACTCCCAAGCACAGGCTCATCCCCCCCACCCCTGTCCTCATACCACTGACTATATTTGAGTCTTTTTCTGTCCCTGGGAAAAATCATTCCCAGTTGGTTTGACTTCTCCTAGAACATGGCTTTGCATCCCTTCACTATCCTCACTGTCCTCCTCTGTAATCTAGTAGCATTCCTCCTAAAAGGTCACTCCTAGGACTGCGGGCCTCTTCTGCCAGGTGTGCCTAGAGCTGTATGAACTTGTTCTTGGCATCATATCTGTGGTGTCTCACAGCATGCCCTGGATGCCCTGACTGATAGCAAAAAACCTTTGAGAACCACTGTTCTATACACTAGGCTTCCAGTGATGCAACTTCAGATTCAGGAGGCCAGCAGCCTTCCTTGGGATGCTCAGAGCCTCTCTGCCTGGCCTGTGGGCCTCAAGTGTCTCCTCCGCTCCACAAGCTGTTCGTGGCACATTTCCTACTCAATACCAGCTAGTGGTTGTCTAGCATGGCCGCACGTGGCCCAGCCACACATGGCCCTCCACTGCCTTCAAAGTGACCTCTTGCAGGCATGGCATACACTCTTCCTCCCACCTGGCAGAACTCCATGCTGCTTCTAGGACTCAGCTCAGGCAGCATTTTCTCCAAGAAGCTTCTCCTGACTTTCCGGCTGCTAACCACCTCCTATCTCCCCAGATGGAATAAGCTCTTTGAGATTACGGAGTTTTCAATGAATTTTGAACCCTGGATCCAACAGCCAAAAAAGCTTAACTCTCTTCCCTCCCAGCTTTCCCACTGTGTGCAAATATTTATCTAAACATGCTCATTTTTAGTCCCAATTATTCATTTAAAAAGTGCAGCCCAGAACAGAGCCTGCTGCCACACTGGGTAAGGCTGTGAGCATGAGCCCCCCTCCCCAAGAGAGGGGAAAGCAAAGAGCCAGGGGCAAGGAATGTCAGGCATACAGAAAAGACAGTCGTTGGGGAAAAGGAAATTCCACGGCATCCACGGCAGACCTCCCCTCCAATGCCACCTGTACCTTGGAGTACCCAGGGCTCTGCCTCCAAAAACACAAAGGCACATTCTGCCCTGTCTTCCCCCTCTTTAAATTAGGATAACATCATTTGTGCTAAGCCAGTGAAGCTACCTCTTCCCCCAAACCAAGAACCTAGAAGAAAGCCCCGCATCAGTCCTATCTTCATCATGCGCTGCTACAGCTGTGGCCCACAAGATTTTCCTCATTAGGCCATGCCAATGGCCAGTAATCATGGCTACTCCTGTCTACCATCAGAGCCAACTGGAAAGAAACAATTGGTCCTGGAGCCTCTTCCAGTCAGTATCCACCTTGTCCACCACGCCACACAGGCCCTGCTTCCTGCTGGCCCTCCCCAGGCCTGGGCGGGTGCCCAGGGAGTGCAGCCCGAGGCTCCGGCCCAGGTTTTAGCCTGAGCCAGGCTCTCCCCTCCCCCGCACCTCCAATACTTCAAAGGAAGTATTTTTGTACAGCCCAGGGAGGAGTGTAGACTGGCCAGCTGCTTCCAAAGCATGAGCCGTTCGTTAACCCTGAGAGGGCCATCCAGCTCCACCCGGGGGAGAGGAGGGGACCTGGGGGGCCCAGAAGTGGGCAACAGGGGCAAGAGGCCAAGGCTGGCACCCAGACGAGCCCAGCTCGGGGCTTGGGTTAATCTCCCAAGGAAAGGCAAGGCCCCAGGTCCTCCAATCATGCAAACAGCTCGCTATAAATACCTTCTAAGGCCCTAGGTTCAAAGGATCCAACAATTTAGCACTTCAATGGAAACTCTAGCCAACAGAAGGCCCCTCCTCCTTATCCCCTCCCCCTCTCTCAACTACAAAAGGCTAGATACAGACGGGCCCAACTGCAGGGGGGTGGGCAAGAGGGAGGGAAAGGGGGAGGGGAGCTCACCCCACACCCACCCACCCACACCCTACTCTGGGCTCAAGACTCCACAAGAGTTGGAGGATGCCTTCCAGAGGAGGGTACAGCAGAAAGGGGTTTCCTTCTTAGGGAGGGGAGGGGGCCCAGGAAGATTAGGAAGTTCCAGGCATCCGGCCGGGCTCCTGGCCCTCTCTGCTCTCGGGTGAAGCCTGAAGAGCCCTGGCCCACGAGGGCATTGGTCAATGCAAAAAATACACAGTAAGATTACAAATGAAACCTATTATATTGAAATAGAGTTATCAAAACATTTTGTTAAAAGTTCATGAATCCCAGGCTAAACTTAAACTCTACCCCTGCTCTTGGGATATACTGTACTAACCATTTACCCTCATTAGTTAAAGCCACACTCCATGGAAAGGCATACTAGCACAGTGGACCCGGAGTCTGAAAGACCTGGTTAAAATCTGACTATGGACACTTTCTAGCTGTGTGATCCTGGGCAAGTCACTTAACTCTTCTACCTCAGTTTCCTCATTTGCAAACTAGGGGCAGGAATAGCTCCCAACAGCACCTACCTCCCAAAGTTGTGAGGATAAAATGAGATGATATTCGTAAAACACTTCAAACCTTACTTTTAATTTTTTTTAAAAATTCATTTAAATTTATGTAAAGTGCTGGCAATTAATAGTATTTTTTGTTAACAGGTCTTGATTTTTAATTTCTTCCTCTATAAGAAAAGGGCTGAATCAGATTATTTCACAAGCCCTTTTTCTACTTTTATCATTCAGTGCCCTTGCATCCTCCCTCACATTGCAGGGGTGGGAGACCCTCCAAGAGTATCTAGAAGAAGCCCTCCCGATTTAAAAATAAAAACTGAGGCCCAGAAGTGGTAAGAGGTGAGCCCAAGTCTCAGGCTAGGACTCAAACCTAGCTAGGCTTTAAGTCCCAGCTCAGTCTTCCCACCAGCCCACTTGGGAAACCAATGTGTGAAATCCCAAATATGCTAACACTGAGCAAACCTGTCTTACCTAAGGGTTTAAGATGACCATCATGGGATTTCATGTCCTCAGATTTTTGTTCCCTCAAGTCTTTTTTGGCCCTGTAAGCACATAGCAGCCCTCAGTTTTTAGAATCCCCCAAATCCTCTGGCCATGCCAATGACTACAGCTTCCCTACAAATGCCTAACAACAGTTCACTGACCACAATGAAGACCACGAAGATATCCAACCCCAGTTTATTCTGAGGTCAATATTCAGAACAGACTAAGAGGCAGCAAGGTAGATAGCTCACACGCCCAAATGTTGGTAACAAATACCTTGCTTTTCTATACTGCAATGTGTAGAACAGTAGTCCCAAGGATTTGTTCCTATTTTACAGTTAAGGAAACTAAATCTCAAAGATGTCAAGTGTATACAACTCTGTAAGGATCCAGACCCAAGCCCAGGTCTCTCCTGGTTCTCCGGTATTTTCCTGGCCACCCCAATTGTCATAAGCCAGTATAATATTAAACCTTGATCAGTAACAACAGGTTAAATTATACATAATGTGATCTAACAAAACAAAATAGAGAAAAGAAAAGCCCACAAACCCAAGGTGAGATTCTGATTCCACCAAACACTACTGACTCCAGGCCAACCTGGATCTTCAGTAATTTCTCCACATTGAAAAAAGGGGTGATGGATATTCAGGTATTTATCTCCCTGTACTGACTTAGTTCAGTCTTGGACTAACGTATCCTATTTCCACATGGGGACTTGCAATACCACCCGAACCCAAAGATGGATTACATTTCAGGGCACATTTAAGGTTAGGGCTGCATTTACATTTCAGTTTTTGATTCTTGACAGGACACAGCAGGAAAAAAAGAGCCCAGGTCACATCTTGGCTCACTCACTGTGGGACAGTGAACAAGTCTGTTACACTCCCTGGACCATGGTGTTCTCATCTGTAAAATGGATGAGTTAGACCACATGCCCTCTATGGTTCACCTATATTATTCTTCTTATAAAATAAAATCTAACATCCTAATTACTAACAGTGATATTCTGACATTAAGCTTTAAGTTAGAGTACAGAAAAAGCTCCTCACAAGAACAAATTCAACAGTCTTAACACTGGAGTTTGGAGTTTTCAATGCCATAACAAAACTACCCTCTGTAGATACGGTTAATGTAAGTGACAGCCTAGTAAGGCACTGAATAATGACGAGTGGCTCCCTTGGTCAACAGTCTTTGAAACAAAAAATCAGATAAGTAACTGAAATGACAATGCATAATTATTTCAGTCTTTATTATTCTGTGCCCTTCTCAGAGAGATCACGCATTTTAGTAGGTCTGAGGAAAGGGGGCAAAGCATATGCCCAAGGAGCAGATGTGATCCCAGCCCCCTGCATAAGGTTAAACACACCAGTTCCTCCCACAACACTTATCCACTAACTAGCATCCAAGCCTCCAACACTGACTTTCTCCAAAGTCTTCTTCTAGGGCACAGAGTAATAACCCTTAGCTTTCCAAAGCCATCAGTAGAGTCCAAGGGCCAGTTGGTACCACCAAGCTGGAAAAGCTTCCAGGATGGACTTGCGAAAAGACTGAAAAGAAGACTTCTGTTCCTGGAAAAGACAGAATGATCATGAAAGAAACACCGGATCAGGAGGCAATCAACTGGGCTCTGAATCCCTATTCCACAACTAATCTCATTCCCAGCCCCACCTCAGGCGAAAAAGAGAAAATGACACAGTCCATCAGAACTAGATCCTCTAATCCAACCTCTTCACTTTATAAATGGGAGAGCAAGGAAGGAACTTCTCATCACAAAGAGACTTCACTGGAGAGTAACATCTGAGAAAGACATTTTACTGAACTACTGGGAAGCAGTAGTATTCAGATAATCATTAAGTAGCAAGACACGCTAAGTCCTATGAAGAACACAAGAGATGGGAGATTCCATCCTTCTCCAAACAGGGAGGGTGGCCCATGCACAAGGAACAGCAGCACAAAGCTACCCACCCACACTAAGAAAGGTAGGGCCAGAACCCCAGAGGCCTCCAAAGGAAGGCTGGATCCTAGCACTGAGGTTTGGGAATCAGTTCAAACCAGAAAAACCATTGCTAAATATTCAATGTGAGCATTTGCACCTCAGAAAACACTACAACTCAGGGCTTAATTGATTATTCTGTTGATTGTCTACCAGGGCTACTTAAACTTATTTTTTCCTGTGGTTCCATGGCCCGAGGGCATACACAGTGCAGCATGTGCATGCTCGGTGTTTAGAACCAAGGCTACAGTGAAGTTTTGAAATGCAACATGGGCAATCACTGCCAGAGACACCTCAGATTGATTTTGAATTAATTTTTGGTTACCACACATTCAGAAACCTTTTACTGTTACCAAATTTTTCACAACCCATATGGGGTTGCAACCCACAGTTTAAGAAGCACTAGCCTCTAGACTTAAGAAAGTCATGGAAAAATGTTAATAATGCCAATTCAATTTACCACGCTCCCCATGGTTAAACACAAAGGATCCTGGTGGACTGTCAGAGACTCTCTAAATAAGGCAGTACTGAGAAATGACCATCTCAGTAAGAGTAATGAAAACTGAAGAGCTCTGAGGGCAGGCACCATTTAGGTTTCGCCTGGCATACAGCAAGCGCTTAATCAATGTCTGTAGAATGTACAGACTTCAATTCTGTCTCTTCTACTTGCTCACCAGAAGTCCCACAGCATTCTCTAAAATAAAGAGGAGGACCACATTTGGAGATCAAAGCCATCCTACTTTGAATGAAGAAGGCAGGGAGCCAGGCAGAAGAGTGTGGTCTCAGTCACCAAGGAATGAAAAAAAGAAAAGACACCCATTCAGTGTGGCTCTAGGAACTGAGCACACAATCCCAGGAGTGACTCAGTCCCCATCCTCAAAGGAGTTACATTGTAATGGGGTAAACAACATACAAAGGGGAGTGGCAGGCAAACAAGGACGGCTTTTTTCAGTTTGGGAAGACCCAAAGATAACAAGAGAACAGTGAGTTACATGCCCTTTCTAAAAGGAACAAACATTCCACCTCCCATTCAGCATCACCATCCCAAATGGTCACCTTCATCTTTACTGACTGACATCCTTCTCACTATGTGCCAAAAAGAGCAATTCTGGGTGACCTTAACCACGGAGCAGGTACAAACTGTCAGACATAACAGAGTCCTTGGGAGAAATGGAGCAGGAAACAGACTTGTGCATCTCACGACTTTCCATCACCAACACTTAGCATTTACCTAAACACAACAAAATTTTGTAGATGCACCCTCGCAGCAAACACTGGCATTTAATAGGCTATGAAATGACATAAGTAAGGAGAAGAGAGAGACGGGATGTGAGAGTGACCAAAGCAATGGGTGGTGCAAAGTGCTGAACTAATCACAGACTTATCCTCTCCAAACTAAACATTCAAATTCAACAAAAGTTGCGGCCCCAATGCAAGCAGACTGAGATTTGGTGTATGGCACTGCACTTATTCATCTGAACCAAAACACTTGGAACCAGATTGGTTTGACAAAAATGATCAGGAAATTCAGAAACTGCTAAATGAAAAATGAGAGCTCCACAGGGTTTACCAGCAGAATATTTCATCCATCTCTAAGAAAGCAGCATTTAACCCCATCAAAAGTAAAGTACAAGTGAAGCTTAAAAAGATGCAGTATTCTTGGCTCATTACGGTAGATGAAATTCAGTTTTACACTGAGTTTACAATCCAAAGCACTGTTATGATGCCTGAAGGCTATTTCTAGGCCAAAGACCCATGTATGGTGCATCTCAACTACTCAGTACTGAAGGAGCCACGCTGACACACTGATTAGTGATAAGGACATGATCCTGGATAGAAGGGTTGAATATTGCCATAGTTTTCTCAACAGACCATCATCAGTCAATCCCAAAGTCTCAATCCCTCAAGTTGAAGCCAATCCTTCTCTAGCAGAACTTCCAAGTGAAGAAATTTTGAATGTCTTGTGGCAAAGCACCTGGGGCTGATTCCATTCCAGCTGAGATTTACAAGACAGAGAGGGGATCCACTGCTCATATAAAAGCTGATGGAAATTTTCCAGGTTATATGGCAAGAAGAGGTTAGCCTCCAGAAGTTTAAAAATAACTTCGTTGCCCTACTCTATATAGAAAAAGGAAATAGCTTGTCCTGTGACAAGTGGGGGCAGCAAGATTCTTGCTAGAGTCTTCCTTACTAGGCTGATCTTTCATCTGGAAGATGGTCATCTACCCAAGAACCAATGTGGCTTCAGAAAGAGCCAAGCAATGATCCATATGGTGTTTGCTGCCCAACAACTTCAGGAAAAATATCAGGAGCAGAACAGAGGTCTGTACACAATGTTCATCCATCTGACCAAAGCCTTTGATACTGTTAGTAAGAGCCTGTGGAAACCATGACAAAATTTGTTTGCCTGGAGAAACTGGTCAGTATCGTACATCATTTCATGGCTGCAGGCTTGCCCAGGCTCTGGGTAACGGATGACGCTCTAGCATTTTCCCAGACACCAATGGATTAAAGCAAGGCTGTGTGCTTGCCCCCATGCTTTTTAGCATGATGTTTTCAGCAACTTGGTTGGACATCTTCAACAAGGGCAAAAACTGCATCAGACCAAAAAAAACACAATGACAGTAAATTATTTAACTTGAAGGACTAACGTGGAGGGAGAGCTAGTGCTCAACTTTTTGTTCACAGATGCTTGTACACTCAGTGCAGCTTCTGAGGCTGAGATGCAAAAGTACGGATCAACTCTCTACGCTTGTGCTAATTTTGGCCTGACAATTAAAACCAAGAAAACAAAGGTCCTCCATCAGCCATCAATGCACCAGCCATACATGGAACTACGGAGCACAGTGAATGGAGAAACTCTGAATGCTTACACATAAGCTCACTTACCTTGGCAGTGTATTTTTTAGGGAGGTCCACATGGATGACAGGACTGACACACACATTGTCAGAGCTAGCTCAATGTTAGGGAGCCTCCAAAGGAAAATGGGGGAGACCAGAGATATTAGACTGACTACCAAACTAAAGTCTACAGAGTCACTGTGCTGACCTCATTGTCATACCTGTGAAACCTGGAGAGTCTACCAGTGCCATGCCAGGAAAATGAATCGCTTCCATTTGAACTGTCTTAGGAAGATTCCGAAGATCACCTGGCAGGATAAGGTACCAGACACTGAGGTCCTTACTCAAACTAAACTACCAAGCATTCAAACTCTACTGCAGAAGTACAACTTTGATGGGCTAGCCACATTGTTCAAATGCCAAATTGCCAAACATACATTTGTTAAAAGACTATTTTATGGAGAATTCATACCAGACAAGTGCTCACAGGGAAGTCAGAAGAAACAATACAAGGCCACTCAAAGTCTCAGTGAAAAACTTTGAAACTGATTGAGACATGGGACTGCCCAGCATGACGTGCCCACATCAAAGAAGGAGCTGTGCTCTCTGAGCACAGCCCAACTGCAGTAGCTCAAAAGAAATTTTAGATGCACAAATTTAGAGACATTTTCACTCCCAGTGTTCATCTGGACTATTTGTGCCCAACCTGCAGTGGAGCCTTCTGAGCTCTGGTCTGAT
Organism: Bettongia penicillata ogilbyi; assembly: GCA_023548195.1. Lineage (NCBI taxonomy): Eukaryota > Metazoa > Chordata > Mammalia > Diprotodontia > Potoroidae > Bettongia > Bettongia penicillata. Next base: position 6,899,939 of record JAJHZJ010000063.1, on the reverse strand, counting down.
CAGCCACAGTCAGACACGCTGGACCTTGACTCCAACACAGTGGAGCCTTCTGAGCTCTGGTCTGATCAGCCACAATCAGGCATGCTGCAACCTTGACTCCAATGCAGTGACGCCATTTTGGTAATCTGAAGATGCCTCTTCAAGAACAAAAGACAACCAACAGATGAGGAAAGTGAGGCAAACAGCCCAGAATCGCTCAGCTAGGAGGTGTCTGAGGCCAGATTTGAACTCCTGAAGATGAGTCTTCCTGCCTCTAGGCCCAGCACACTGTGACTTATGCACAAGTACAGCACAGATCTTTATGCCAATTGAAAAAGCAAACTAGAGACATTGTGGAGGCATGCTTTTATTGGGAAAAGGTTGTGGCATGCAGGGACTGAGCAGAAGTTTTACTACGGCTTAGCAGACCTAAGTACCTGGGTTCAAATCTTCAATGTGTAACCTTGGACAAATAAGTCATTTAATTTCTGGTTCTCAGTTTCCTCACCTGTAAAACAATTTGGAGCTTAAAATTTAACTCTAAATCATACAATTCTGATAAATAAGGGGAAACTCAATAACGTGCCGCTGATTTTTTATTCTCCAATAGCAAAAAGCAACACAGATAGTCTAAAGTGTTGATTTATACTTGACTTGGAAAACGATCTCTGTATTTTTAATGTGCATGAAACTCAAATTTTAAAAATGAAAATCAATTTATAAGTGCTTTCACTGTGAACTGGTCCAACCATTGTGGCGGGGGGAGGGGGGAAATACAATTATGCAAATTAAATGACAAAAATGTTCATACTTGTTTGTTACCCTGAGATCCCCTGCCAAGCTGTAAAATATGCTAAGAAGATCTCGCACGCAAAACTAGAAACAAAGTCGATGTTCACTGCCTGGGGAATGAATGGTTAAATAAACTGTGCTAGCTGACATAGTGGACCCAGCACTGGACTTAGGATTCCTGAAGATGGGAGTTCAAATTCTTCCTCCAACATCTGCTAGCTGTCCTGGCCCTGGACAAGTCACGTAACTACTACATGCCTCAGTTCTTTCATCTGTAAAATGTGGGGACTGTTTTTAAGTGCCTCTAAGGACTCCAAGTCAGGGATATCCTTTATGAAGAATACAGAGAAGCATGGGGAAATCTGCAAGGACTAATGCAAAGTAAACAGAACCAGGAAAAACAATGTACAAAATGACACCAATGCAATGGAAAGAAAAACGCCCACAAATCGAACAGCTGTGTGACGATCACAGCGTCCTGGAAGCACACAATATGGCAGAGCCTACTAGATCAAACATAAGTCAAGAAGGGGCACCACTAATCAGCATCAGTTGTCCAAAGGCAAACTAGCTGACTGTGAAGAGGCTCTTCACACAGGCTGGCCATGACAATCCGAAAAGGATGGGGAGGGTGGAGGGCCTGGCTGAGGCAATTTGGAACCTCAGTTACTCCAGAGCAGAAAGACAAGAGGTGATATGTTACAAAGCAGTTACTCAAACAGGAAGAAAAATGACACATACTGAGTTGAAATCAAAAACTTTTTCATAGACAGGTTGAAAAAATACTAAACCAAAATCACAATATAACTAATAATAAAATGTTTAATGTGTCTGTATAAATATAGCTTGTATCAGATTGCATGGCATCCTGGGGAGACTTTAGAACTCAAAATCTTGTAAAAGTGAACATTAAAAGCTGAAAATAAATAAGTGGGGGGGGGGGGACGAAACCATAATGATGAGGATGACAGCATTTATCTCCTTAGACCTTGTTCATGGTTTTGGCAGTTTCCTGACAATTAGCAACACCACAAAGTGGGAGAGGCAGCCTCAGCAGGTGGTGGCTTCCCCCTTCCTGGAGATGTCTGAGCAAAGGCTGGACGCCCACCCTTCTGGTCTGCTGCACAGGGAACTGGATTGGACTACAAGACTTTCAAGGTCTGTTCCAACTCTAATAACAATAACTACCGTGTGTGTGTGTGTGTGTGTGTGTACTTTACAAATATTTTATCTTATTTGATTCTAACAAGAAACCTGAGAGACCTCATTTTACAGATGAGGAAACTGAGGCAGAGAAGATACAGTAACTTGCCCAGAGTCACAGAGCAAGTCTGCCTGGGGCAGAATTTCAACTCGGGTCCAAATTGAGACTGGCTATGGCAATTTCTAGAGGACTGGTTCACATGATGAACACAGCTGGAGCCACAATTCCAATCTGCTTTTTCTAAGTCATCATTCCTAAACAAGAACACAGGCTATTCCAAGAACTGAAGTCAGCAGCATTTCTAGATCAGCTTCTTCACCTTGCTTATATATATTCTTGCCTTCCCACAATTCCAGAAGTGGCTAGATAGAGGTCTCCCAGGCTGCATCTGCTTCTGTTCTAACCGAAGGGAAAGGGTTTGTTTAGTTTGATTACAACTCTGAAAAGTGGTCAGAATTTTGGCTCAGAACACTTTGATGATGGAGCCTTCTCTTACATAATTTGTAAACAAACAGAGTTGATCCAAATGTAGCTCACTCAGCTCCTTAACTGTATTTAGAAAAATATATTCTTCATTCATTCAGTAAAAACCACACTAAATTCTCCTGTCAATACCATAAGAAATTGCAAACTAGCCTCAAGAGAAATCCTGCAGTCTGTGGGCTCCTGAGTTGGAGGGGCCTCAGGAGGGGAATGCATTTGCATCTCTACTCTGTGGAGCCCCATACTGCATGTATCTATCTCCCTCCCTACTCGAAAAAGTCAGGGTGCTTTTTTCCCCTCAGATAAACTCAAAGTGCTGGGACCTGCTGCCTGCCCTAAAGCTCCAGCTCCAGAAGGTCACCAACATGAAAGGGACTTTCAGGAATCACTGTGAGTAATGGAGCGGCTCAAAGATCATTCAGCAGGGCCAGAGCTGATTCACTCTCTCCTCTGCCTCAGCAGAGTCAATGTTTGATTCCGTTATATTCCGGGAAAATAAACAACATTTACAAAGCTTCCTGGTCTAAAAGCAAATGTCCTAAATAAGGTCAATAAACAAGGCTAACAGGAAGCCCCTTATGATAAGCAGAACCCGCTTAAACATTGCTCTCTGCTTCTCCTTGGCCCTAGGACACATTTCCAAAGGGAGCCAGTTATAAGTCTACTTAAAAGAAGTAAGCAGAGCACCAAACCCCAGAACAATGTCACTGAGCCTATTTCAGCCAAAACCAAACATCCCAAGTGAGGTGCTAGAACCTCAGGGGGTTACAAACAATATTTATCAAGTGAAACATCTCATCTGTCTTCACACGTAGAAGCCCCTCCTCTCTCCCAAGTTCCCTGCCCAAACCCTGCCAATACTCAGAAGAGCCAGGCCAAGTGTGTGCCCTGTTGAATTCAAGTCAGTTCTGCACATCAGGGTGGCGAGGTCTTTTCTCCACTGGATCGAGACGGAGGCCGCTACCTTGGTTAAAAGCAGATGGAAAGAGATGTACAGAGAAGGTGCAGGAGAGATAGGCAGACAGGGCTGAGAACTTGGTGTGAGCAGAACTGGGTTCCAAGTCCAGATGGGCCTCAGAGAGAGAGAGGTCTTGGAGCTATCTCAAAATCAGGATCAGAAGAAGTGTTAAGTGCTTAGATTAGAAATTCCTCATTTCACACCCTTTTCCCTGTAAGCACCAAATCCCATGTGTGGCAAAGTGCTAGCGTATGGGGACAAGCCCAGTGCAGACTTAGAGGAAGGCTGACCGCCACAGGCTTCAAGGAAGAGTAACCAATGTGGCAACGGGCTACTCATCATAAAACTGGCAGTCACTACTTATGAACATTCGTTTTTTTTTTTTTTCCAAACACAGCAGGCCAGAAAGACTTTATAAGTCAAGGCACCCTGTGGCATTTCTACTCCACTTGTTCGGGACAGAATCACAAAGGGAAAGCTGTGCAAAGAAGTCTGCAGTTGTGGAAAGAGCTCCAGCTCTGCCACATGTGAATGGTGGATACGGGAGTAAATCCCTCCTCAAGGGGTCTGGCAAAAACTGTCATGTGCTTCTCTATACACTGGTGCTCACTGAGCACAGTGCATGGTGCTCAAGAGAGGTTTATTGACTTTCTGAATCCATTTCCTCAGCTATAAAATGGAGAAATTCATACCTACACTAGCTACCTAATAGGGTTGTTTGTGAGGAATCATTTAATGATTTACACAATTAAGTGTGAGGACTTCTCTCCACCTGGATGGCCCTGACCATGTCACAAACTGAACTTTCCTTTCCTTTTCCTTCTGACCTCATTATTCTGGTCAGTAACATCACCATTTACTCCATTTCCCATGTGAAAAACCCAAGTATTCTTCCCTCAACTTTTCAAACCGTCACCAAATCATGGAAACTCCTTCTTCCCAACAGATCTGTCCTCCATTCCTTCCTCTCCAGTTACACACGCCACTCCACCTCCACTGGCCCCCCCATCTCCACACAACACCATGCCATTGGCAGGTCTTCCCTACACCAATCCAAACTTAGCACCCACCTGGGCAGGCCTGTTATACACGCCACCCCACCCCACCGGCCCCCCCACAACACCATGCCATTGGCAGGTCTTCCCTACACCAATCCGACCTTAGCACCCACCTGGGCATGCCTGTTAGGCACAGGAAAGTGGATTCAGTAACTCTTCTGAACACCCTCCAATGGTTCCCTCTGACTTAGAGGGAAGTTCAGGGTTCAAGCAGGGGAGTCCAAGGCCCTTCCCACACTGACAACACCCAACTCTGCCGGCTACCATGGTGCTCCTGTGCTCCAACCACAATGGACTCCATGCTAACCCTTTCCCGGCCCCTTTCTACCTCTCTAATTCTGTTCACACTGTCTGCTAAGTCAGTTCAGAACAATGACCTTTCTGCTTTCGTTTCTAGCCATTCCATCATCCTCCTATATACCTCAGCCATCGCAAAGCACTCTGCTTTTATCTCCTGTGCCCTGGTGTTCATGTCCCTTCAATGCCACAAGAGCAGAGGCAGAACAGTCCTCTAACTCAGCACCCAGCAGGTACTTACTGGACGCCTATTCAATTGGACTTTATCCATTCACAGTTATTTCTTATTTCCACCTTTCAGAAGAGGCCTCCTCTTCCTCCCAGACTCAACTCAGATGCGTTTTCTCCATGAACCATTCCTGGATGCTCCAAGTCACCCCTACCCCTTGGCACCAGTGGCACTCTCCTCTTAAATTGATCCTTTTTTATCCCTGTCCTGGAGGGCAGGGCCTGTCAGTTTTAATTCCAATCACCTAAGCACTTTAGCATACTCCCTTGTACACACCAGGGGCTTAGAAAATAGCTGTTGAATGAAATTTGTTGGATTTTCTCTGGCCAAAATTAAATCCTGAACTGACTTTCCTCTTCCATTCAGAACATTTCTGAGACTTCTTCTCTATGGCCAAGTGGTATATACTTATTAAATAACATGGTATGTACTTGTCTAGGTGTTTACATTTATGAAGGAAAATCTGCCACAAAAGAAGTATCATGGACACAAAAGCCAAATAAAAATGACCCACCCCACTGATCCTTTTCAGCGGTACCTTAAAAAGTCAAGATTATACATTTCCAGTGGTTAAAAAGCAAACCAAACATCTAAAACAATTCAAGCCAATCATATATTTAAATCACATACAACCTTTCATCTAAAGTTCTCAGTTACACAGTGGAGTGGAAAAAAGATCAGAAATTCATTTTTTTCTGTAGACAAAGCCCTATATTAAGACTAAATATACCAATGTATTCACGTTCAATTATACTATATAATCTCACCTTTTTTTACACGTATGTATGGTCTTTAACTTTTAAAGTATCATCTAAATGATCTATAATGTGCCTAGCGAGCAACACAAAGACAAGAGACTGTCAAGAACTCGGCAAATGCTGCTGGCAATGAATCTTCAGTACATGGGCATCTGTATCAAATCAAAATATCACTCAGAATCAAGGAGCCAGAAAACTGTGCAGAGAGCAACTATTCCCCCAGTCCTTCTCATTTTACAGATGAAGAAACTGAGGCCTGGAGTGGTTAAGAATTCCAATTCTGAATTGGCATCTCCATCAACCAGTACAGTGCTCAGAACTTAAAAGGTATTTAGTAAAACTGCCCAGTCACTTGGGTAGTGAGTAGCAGAGTTGGGATTCCAACTCTAGAGCCCTCTCAGTAGCCCTGGGCTGCAAATCCCCACTGTTGTCTTTGGGACTTCAGGCAAGTCCCTTAGGCTCTTCCTCAGTTTCCCTTTCTGCTAAATAAGAGGATCTGACTGCAAGTCCTCTCACCAGGATCCTGCCCTCAGGAGTCTTAATCAACAAGTCCAGCTTTAAATTCAAGCTCTCCTCATGAAAATACCAAGAAATCCAGCAGCCTTTTGGATTAGCAAAGCCAAATCAAAGTTAAACCACTCTCCGACCAATGGTCTTTGCCATCGCACTCCAAACAGACTTGATTACCCTGCTGCCTCTGAAAGCAGAATGCCAAAGAAGGAAGAACCAGGACAGGCAGCTTCCTACTCATTCACTGAAGAACATAACCAAGTCACTTCAGTGCTCAGCCTCAGTTCCCTTATCTGTAAAAATGGCAGACTGCTACTATTACCTGCACAATCCACCCCATAGCATTTGTACAAACCACGAGTGCGACGGATAGGAATAAGAACACTCAGGCATCTAGAAACGAATATGGGCCTTGCACGAAAACACTAACCAATGTCTGCCAAACTCATTCCTTCATAACAGCATCACCTAACATGCAAGTCTGTCTCTGCACGGTGCCAACTCTGCCAACTCCCCCTTGATCCCAGGAAGTCATGAAGGGACACCCTGTATTCCAAATGATCCCTTCCAAACAAGCTCTCCCAGAATCAAGATTAAGAATGTGCAAGATGAGTTGGCCTGGTTTCTGCCTGCCGGACCCCATGTAAGTAACAGCGACAGAGTGTCTGAGAGCTTGGATCATTTCTCAAGCAATGCTTTCACTCACCAAGTCCTGGTTGGAGAAATACTGGACTAAATACTGAGTTGTGCTATTGTTAAACAAACAAACATAATGCACAAAACCTCAACTCCTTCCTCTCATGTTCTCCCTTCCTCCAAGGCCCAGCTAGGGGCAAATGATAATCATTCGGTAAAGAGGAAGAATAGGGGTCGTTTTCAAAAAGCTCAGGTTCTGTCAGAACCTGCCGGTGAAACCTGTGGATTTGGGGGTGGTTGTTCAGTTGGGGCTCACTCTTTGTGACTGCCCTCCCCCCAATCAGGTTCTTCAATGTACAAAATACACAGGATTACAAAGGAAACCAAATATGCTGAAATACAGCTATCCAAACAAATGCTATTAAGGTCACAGATCCCGGGTTACGAATCCCCCAGAAGACAGAGGTCCTGAAATGGAAACTGCCTACCTCAGGTCACCCCACAAGCTTGTGCTAATGCCAGAAGTGAGTTCTTCTTCACCCAAGGTCACCATTCACCTTCACGGTAGAGTTTCTGAAATTGTAAAATGGGGGTTGAGAATACTGATGCTTGATGGTCCTCTGCGGGTCTGTCATTATGCTATAGTGGGGGAAAAGCACTCAATCTGGAGGCAAAGGAAGCCAGTTCAGAACTTGGCACTGCTGCGTATTACCTGTGTGACCTTGGGCAAGTCATTTAACTTGTCCCAGCCTGTTTCCTCCCCTATAAAAGTTCAAAAGCTTTGTTTCCCTTGGACCAGACTAAGATGCCTTCCAGCTCCAACATTTATGACTCAAACACTTCTGATTTATGATGTTTAAACAGATACTGTCAAAGGTACTGACGGGGGATAAGACAGAGTGAAGGCAGTGTGTCAGTGGATGGCAACCCATAAAGGAACGTTTCTGACATATCACAGCAGTTCTGACAGTTCCAAATCAGCAAGTGAGTGTGTACTAGACCCCAATCTTAGCAGGATGAAGACAGTACTACTCTCGGGAGTCCAGAAGACGTCCAGGTCTGTCTCCAACACCTGGCTACTGGGATCTTGGTTGAGATCTCTCTGGGGATCAGTTTCTTCATCTCCTAAATGGGGAGAGAACTTGCCTAACTCATGGGATTGTTGTCAAAAAACACTTGATAAGGCTTGACAAAATTCCATTTCTGAGATACTTTAATGAGAAAATATCCTGCCTCCTGAAAGTCTGAGGAGGTACAAAGACTTCTAATCTGATGTCCTTTAGCCATGTAAAGCTCCAAATGATGTACAGAGAGGTTGGAGGCCTTTACCAGAAAGAAGGGTCAACCTCATGTTTGCTGCTGCAGCTCAAGAACCTTTTCCAAAGCCACAAAAGGAAACGAAGACAAGCGGGATGGGATAAAAAAACCTCTCTCTGCACGAGGAAGAACTTTTGCTCTAGTTTGAAAAAAGAGAGAGAGAGAGAGAAATAGAGAGAGCACACACTGGAATGATCTAAAGCTGCCTATAAATATTTGAGAACATCAAAGGCGGTCCTGTTAAATTAAAAATGCTGTCACACAGATAGGAACTAGCCTCTAGCACTGCCAGCTTCAACACGCGAGAGAGAGCCTCTGATCTGTGGAGCAAAGGCCTGGCTCCTCAAGAAACTGGATTCACCAAAGAAAAAAGTGAACCAACAGTTGAGTTTTAATAAGGGTATTAAATACCTGACGAATGAGCTAATTAGAGTTTAACTCTTTCAAGATTGTCAGCGCTCTTAAGAACACTATAAACTAAGTTCCCTCTACGGAATCTAGTTAAATCACATCTTGAACAGAACAATGGAGGGGAAAACTCCCAAAATAGCACCATAGGACAAAGTCAATCCATGTTCCCAGGTCCCTTTAAGTTGAAAGATGAATGAAGGCTGAGAAGGAGGGAAGAGAAGCCGTCCCAGCAGGTCTGGCAGGAGAGGATATCCATTGGCTTGGGGTAAAGTTTTTCTAAACTAGACTGAATGAGGCCCTGCTCAAATCCAACTCAGGAAGTCCAGGGCCACCAGAGTTTCAGATTAGAGTTTTCAAAGCTGCTGGATTTTCCCTGTTGTGTGACAGATAGGTTACTGAACCTGGAACCAGAAGACCTGGGTTCAAAGCCCGCTTCAGAAAAGTGACCAATTATGTGACCCTCAGTATACACTAGAAGTCTGGGCTCAGTGGGTTAGTCTCTCCCAGCTTCATACCAATGAGTCCAGGGGTAGAAGGAATATCTTTAGTATGTTTATGATGCCTTTTGAAAAAACCTCATTGCCACCCCTTCCACCCCTCATAAGAAACAGCGTAATCAAGGCGAAAGCACACAAGGTCATGTGAAAGCATCCGCCTCGTTCTGCCCCTCGAATCTGGCATTTCTCTGCGGAGAATCAGAGCAACAAGAAAAGCCTAAGAATCTGCCCACAAGAAGACTTCTGTTTACTCTCTGATTATAGGCTCCTGGAGGGAAGAGAGTTCCCAGCCCAAGAGAGGCCCCTCAATATTTGTGACACTGAGCTTTTAAGACAAGCAGCCTAGCAAGCATACCAGCCTTAGAAACAAGAACTGGCTTCCCAATCCCAGATCTGACCATGCCTATCTGTGACCACAGGCACCTTAACCTCCCAGGGTTAGGAAATGTTATCAACTCCATTTTACAGATGAGGACACTGATGTTCAAAGAGTAGAGAATCAAAGGAGAATCTATGGCAAATATCTGTTATTATCAGTGATTACCTGACTGAAATTCTGGCCACAAGTTAAAGAGTCTCCCCACCCCGCCTCCATCTAAGACCACTGTGGCAAGGTATCCAAGAGCCTCTGAGTTGTCTGTCTCACACCCCTGCTCAAGGGGCTTCTGTGACCCAAGAACCAAAGCGCGGCTGTAGACAGAGCAGATCGCTCCATCCTCAGGGCCTCTTCTCATTACCTCCAGCTCTAACAGCCTACTAGCCATAAGGAAGGAATAAAAAGTCTTTTTCCCTCCTGAAAAAGCAAGCTTTCTCCCAGCAGACAAAATGCTGGGAGAGTTTGTTCCATGCTTCAAGCAGTGGAGATTTCCCACAGACCCCTCCCCTCCCCCATAAGCCTTTCAACTCAGTAAATGGCTATTGAGAGTTTTGTGGCCAAAATGTTTGAGGACAGCTTGTGACCAAGCTGCCCCTGGACACTTCCTGGATCCTTGGGCCCATTTGGCCACTGGGCACACACCTGAAAATTCATGCTTCCCTTCACTCCAATATGCCAACTCCCTCCCCCCAGTCCCTCCGGCAGCAGACCCACCTTCACTCCACCCCTATCTCCAGGACTTCCCTCCCCACTTCCCATGTTCAGCTCTCTTTGGAGCTCTTTAGAATGGAAGCACCTTGAGGACAGGGACCAGCTTCCTTTTTGCTTCTATATGTACACACAGCGTCTGAGCACTTTATAAATGTCTGTTGCCAATAAGAATGTTGGTGTTGTTGGTGATGGGGCTGGTGATGATGCTGGGGCTGGCGGTGATAACAATAATGATAACAGCAAGCATTAGCAAGTGCTTTAAAGCTTACAAAGATCTTAACAAATATCATCTCGTTGGATCCTGACAACAACCCTGGAGGTGGTGCTGTTACTATGCCCATTTTACAGATGCAGAAATTGAGACTGAGAGAATGGCTTGCCCATGGTCACACAGCTAATGAGGAAGGAAATGAATTCAGGTTTTCTTGCCTCCAGATCCTAGATTCCTAGCTGCTTAGGCACCTTGGCAGGAGAAAAAAGAGGGTCTGAGCTATTTATTCAAAACAGAAAGTTTACAAAGCAACTCCATCCACTGTGGCCTAGAGAGAGCTTTCACTTTAAGTGGAGGGCAGTGGTTGGTAAGTACAGAGACAACCTTCCCCCTAAGGAAGCTAAGCACAGAGTATGGGGGAAAGGGGTGGGGGAGGAAGGGAAGCCAAAAAAACCACGGCATGCCTCCCAGTCTCATCTTTAAGTAAAGTCAATAATCTGTGTTATTTGGAGGATTGAGACTAATAAAGTATTTGCTTTAAGGAAAAATGCAAATTGAACTAAATTAACAGCTGAATTAGCTCACGCTTTCCATGGGTCCCACATAATTATAATGCCAAAGTACAGCTTCTCATGCACCACAGCACCCTAGGGTGCTTCAGTTCAACCTAGAAAAGGACTTGGCTCTGCATTCCCTCTCAGCACAGGAGCCTAGAGACACACAGCATACTGTCAGCAGGAGCCTGGAGAAGGGGGAGAAATCAGCTCTAACCTATACACTGCGATCCCTTCATCTCCCTCTGAAACAGGGCCTCGTAAAGGGTTTCAGCCTGGCTGCTGGTGATACTTTTGTACCAGACTCCGCAGGTCTAGACACACACACACACACACACACACACACACACACACACACACACACACACACACAGAAACAGTCTCCCCCTCCCTCCCTTCCCCTCTCTCTCAGATGTTCTTTCTTCTGAACTTACCTTTTATATATTATGTTCTATAATTCTACTTAGCTGTATATGTAACAGCAATCAGGCTTGCAGCATTTCACCAACGAAGGGGCCTAAAAGACATTGTTCAACCGGAGAGCTCATGGGCTGGTCATTCAGTGAGGCAGAACCCCCTCAGTTTAACTCATAATACTCAAAAGACCTGAAGGAAGTCCCCCAGAGGGCATGAGCAGTCCTCCTAAAGGCTCAGGACCTGAGGGGGGCTGCAATCCCACATGTCTCTGTGAGATTGCAGGTCCACCTCCCTATCTGAGGGGAGGCTGGAGGAGCCTTGTCTCCTCACAGGAGGGTAAAATTCAAGCCACACAGGCCTCAGGAGTACTAAGGCTTCCAGCTTGAGCTCTACCATGTGCTGGCCTAGCCACTTCATTCAACACAACCTCAATTTTCCCATACCAACCTGTTCTCAGGGCTGTTGTGAGGAAAAGGCTTTATAAAAATGAAGCTATCACTAAATCGAGCTCTGGCGATGGTAGTTTGTGGTACAGATCAAGAATCCAGTATGTGTTGGATGTGTTTAGGAATGAGTGCCTACCCCCTAGAGTCTGAACACCCTGGTCCATACTATTCACATAACCCAAAGTTAAAAGAGGGGGAGGGAGTAGCACAGCATGGAACCCCAGGTTGGGACTATTCGTTGGGATACTGCTGCCACAGAAGTAAACAACAACATCTGGTTTTATCTCAGACATCACTGAATGCTCACTCAAGAACAGATATGGAATTAGACACATCTGTGACAAATCAATGTGGGCACTCACTCAAAATCCTGGCAGCTGCTGCCTACAGACCCTCAGGTCATTCCCTTCCTTCCTCAACAAATTCAATACCTGGCTTAGAAAAACTCTCCTCCCTGACTCTTGCTTTCATACCAGGAGACTTCAACAAACATCGTGAATCTCCCTCCAACACCCTAACCACTCAGTTCCTCAACCTACTCACCACAGCTCAGCCACAAAGATGGTCACACCTGAAACTTCCCATCACCCACAAATGTACCATCTCCACATGAAAAAATTCTGACCTCTCCCTCTGCCTTCTCCTACATGATTACTCCTCCTTCTTACTGTGACCACTGATCCTGACCACTCAACTCTCTCCCATGTTATCTCCCCTGCATTAGCCCCTCTCTCCTCATCTTGGTTCCCTGGTTACCTGATTCAACTCTACAGTGTCCTCCTTTCATGAATCCTTAGCCCTCTAATATTGCTGATTCCCTCACCTTTAACGAAGGCTGTGAAAATCATGACACCATTCTGACTGGATCCACTAAAAATTTATGCTAATAACCTCCACTAGACCTCCCTGTTGCTTGGCAATCCCACTATCCAATTCTCCACAGCAGCTCTCACAGCCCTTTTCACCCTTCCTCAAACCTTCATGGCTCCCCCATCCCCTCACTCTGTAAGCTGAGAACCTTGAGAACCTCCTACTTTACAGAAAAATTTGAGGCCATTTGCTGTGAACTCTCTCTTTCTCTTTCTCATCTATCGCGCAAATTCCTTCTGCCATTGCTTCCTCCTTCACCCTGTCACCCATGACCAAGTAGCTGATGCCTCTCCATCCTGTCTTCAACAGACTGTCTCCTCTGGCATCCCCTCTCACTTATTTTCAATCTCTCCCTATATACTGGCTCCTTCCCTCTTACCTGCAAATAAGTCCGTATCTCCCCATCCTGAAAAAACCCTCACTGGAGCCTCTGATCCCCATTATGTTCCGATATCTCTATCCTGTAGCGTTCCATTTCTCTTCTGTCTTTTATAGCTAAACTCCTCATAAAGGTCACCTACAACAGGTGTCTCCACGTTCTCTCCTTTCACTCTCTTCTTAAGCCCTTACAATCTAGCTTCTCACCTTATCATTCCACCAGCACTGCTCTCTCCACAGTTACTGATGATCTCTTACCTACCAGATCCAAGGACATTTTCTCTGTCCTTTCACCTTGATCTCTCGGCAACCTTTGACACCTTTATATCTCTCTCCTTGATACTCTCTTCTCTCTAGGTTTTCAGGCTCTCTCCCCTTTTATTTTCTTCTCTCTCTCTCTCTCTCTCTCTCTCTCTCTCTCTCTCTCTCTCTCTCTCTCTCTCTCTCTCTCTCTCTCTCTCACAGCCTTGAACTCTTGGTGTCCCTCAGGGCTCTAGCCTGGGCTCTCTCCTCTTCTCCCTAACTAATCTCATCAGTCCCCAACTCTATCCTTATGACCCTCAAATTTACCTTTCCTGTCCCAATATCTCATACCTCCCATCTACCACCTGCCTTTTGGACATCCCAAATTCCATGTATAATACATATCTTAGAATAAGTCCAAAACAGAATTCATTATCTTTTTCCCTAAATCCCGCCCCCCCGCTCCTCCTTTCCTGTTTCTGTCAAGGACAACGCCATTCTCACTCATCATTCAATACCAGAAACCTAGGAGACATCCTGGACTCCTCACTATTTTTCAATTGCCACGTTCAATCTGTTGCCAAAGCCTGATGACTCTACCTTTGCCACATGCCCCCTCATTTCCTCTGACACATGCCCCCTCGTCCAGGCCCTCATCCCCTCCCACCTAGACTACTGCTAGGCTGATGCCTGCCTCAGGTCTCTTCTGATTCCAATCCATCCTTCAGTCACTAAAGGTAGGTTCATCACTTTACCCCTCTATTCACTAAACTCCCGAGGACCCCTATGGCCTCCAGGATCAAATAGAGGATGTTCTGTTTGGCCTTCAGAGCCCTTTATAATCTGGACCCTCTTACTTCTCCAACCTTCCGACACCTTATACCCCATATGTGCTCATGGATCCAGTGACAACCTCCTGGCTGGTCCACGAACAAGACTCTCCATCTCTTGGCCCCAGCATTCTCCACAGCTGTCCTGTGCCTGGAAATTTCTCCCTCCTCAACTATGACTCCTGACCTCCCTGGCTTCCTGTAAGTACCCACTAAAATCCCACTTTCGATAGGAATCCCTCTCTGTGGGATTCTATTGCCTTTTCTCTGTGGATGGCTTCTTTTTTATCTTATGTAGAGCTCGGGGTGTGTGTGTGTGTGTGTGTGTGTGTTTGCATGTTGTCTTCCCCATCAGACTAGGAGCTCCTGGAGGGCAGGGACCATCTTCTGCCTCTTGTTTGCATCCTCAGCACTTAGTACAGAGTCTGACATGTAGTGGGTACTAAATAAATGTTGACTGATTTTTCTTTCAATCCTACAAATCACAATCTACCCAAAACTTCTATTTTTCTAAGCTTTTATTGATGTCTTCTGTTTCTAATATCACTGCTGGTATCCCAAGTATCCTTCTCCCTCCCAGAGAGTCATGCCATATGATAAATACTATTTATCAGCACAACATTGAACAAGTCCAAACACACGAACAATGTGTTAACATCTGTGGACTTCCCACTTCCGAAAGGGGGGAAGGACGCCTTATCTCTTTATTCAAATACTGTTTGATCCTTATAATTTTTGTCATTCACTTTTTGGTTGTCATTTTCTTCTTTCCATTTAAACTGCGGTGGTCACTAGGTCTACTGCTTTCTCAGCTCTGCATCAGTTCAGGGCTCTTCCGACGCTTTTTTGTTTGCATCTGGCACAACTCATTTCTTACAGTATAGTCATATTCTATTTACATTCATGTGCCACAGTCTGGTGAAAGGCTTCTGCTTTGTTTCCAATTTTTAGCTATCTCAAAAAGTGCTGCTGTCCATATTTGAGTACATGGAGACTTTTTTCTTCTCAATGGCTTCCTGGGGGTATAAGCCCAATAAAGGGGACTCTGGTTCAAAGGGTCTGGGCATGTTCGTCATTTTAGCGATATAATTACTGCCAGAGTTTTCTAATATAATTATAACCCCTGCCCATGTCCTCCCCCAAATCCTCTGCCCAAATGCTGGGGACCTTGCTCTAGATTGCTTTTTTTTTTTTTTTTTTTTGCAGCATGGAAGCTAAAGTATTATCCCTCACTAGTTCTATGCCAGCCCTTCCTACTGAATGAGATCCTAATTTGCTTCATACGGAATTCTGCTGTTTCTTGTAATTAAAAGTAAATTTAGCTTTTTGGCTAGTTTTGTAGCTTGATTTTGAGATAACTGGCAATACCTTGGAGGTACTGCAAAACACTGCTCTTTCGGAAACAGATTTAAAGACCTTATATATATTGAAAACTGTATTTATGCCAAGGTACCAAAACAGTTATTTTTCAGGTGAATCTAGGCAGTTCCCACTTGGAAATGAGTTGTGTTCCAAGATTTCTTGGTGTTTGTGGGGAAGAAAAGACCCTTCCCAGCAGGATGGTCATGGCCACCATACTGCGTAGGTGAGTAAGGTCATTCCAAGAGGATAGGGAGCCATGAGGCTTACCTAAAGTTGTCTGACCACTAGGCCTTCCAGTTTACCAGCCATTATCACCTGTCCCGCTCAAGTCACTGGGGCCATGCTCCCAGCCCTGCAGGAGAATGCTGTTCAATGTGCTGTCTCCCCAAACTGGGCTGCCTGACCGATCTTAAACACTTTCTCCAGGCCAGGTGTAGTGCCAAGCCTCTGGGAGTAGAAGACAAAAGACAGTCTCTGCCCTCAAAACAATAACAATCTAGTGGGAAAACAACATACAAATGATGTTTTTGTTGTTGCTAAGGTGTTTCAGCTGTGTCTGACTCTCCATGACACTATTTGGGGTTTTCTTGGCAGAGACACTGGAGTGGTTTGCTATTCCCTTCTCCAGCTTATTTTACAGATGAGAAAACTGAGGCAAACAGGGTGAAATGACTTGCCCAGGGTCGTACGGCTTTTAAGTGTCTGAATTGAAGAAGATGAGTTTTGACCCCAGGCCTGGCACTCTAGTTACTGAGCCCTCTAACTGCCCAAACAAGATACAGACTGACTGGCAGAGGAGAGCCAGAAGCACAGGCACGAAGGAGAAATCCAAAGACGTCCAGACAGAGGTTAGCTGAATGAGTAATGAGGGCATGGTTCACCTGGGTCGCCTCCTTGGAGCTCAGGGCTCTGGAGGGTCAAAGACTACTGACTTGGAGACCAAGGCGACTTGATCTTGCAGGATGATGAGATTTTCCGATGATGAGATTCCTTAATGGATGCATTTTCACTTATTTCATTGTCGGGTGTTAAGAACTGGATTTCTCACACCAACAGTGGTTGCGATCCCAGGCCAGTCCACAAAAGCCTGGCTTCTTTTTAGACGACCTACCATGAGTTTGATGACACGTGTCCCTCACTGATGGGGGCTCAAAACAGCAGCTGTCTATTGTATCCCCATTTTTGAGTGGTAAAACTCAACTTCATGAGAGTGCTAATAAGGGCCTCCTCTCCCACTCAAAGACTATGGATTTTTTTTAAGACAACTAACAGACCTGAAAAGTAGGGAAACGAGAAATGGTTGCTATGGGGAAACACATCACAAGCAGGAAGGACACCAAAAGAAGAAACAGATAGGTAATAAAGAAAGCCTCACAGGCTGGCTGGGCCACACGGACCACGTTGGGTCAAAGCGCCCTGCTCACTTCACTAGGCATGGATGGCCTCACTCCAGCACAGGACAACAGACTGGTGATGGTGACCCACAGCTGTCAAGAAGCTCAATCATGTTTAATGGCCTGTTTAAGGCAAAGGGAAAGCCTTGGGAGAAAGATTTTCCTTCAGAATGACTACACTTTTCAAGGTTTTGTTGCTTAGACTGACTGGTCAATGGTTCTACAAGTTCAGTGATTCTGAAGTGACCATGATTTCCTTCAGTCATCCCGGCAGCTGCGATGGTTTTGGTGGGCATCTGTAATGTCCATGGTGCAGGGAACTCTCCAGCCAGGACAGCCCTCTACTGATGCAAAACATTAACTGTCTTACAATTTATAGCCATAAGAGTCTCTAGAGCACTGGGACATGAGGAAATTTGCCTGTGGTCACACAGCTAATATGTGTTAAATAAGACATGAACTCAGGTCATGAGTCAGGACAACCTTATACTGTAATATGTTGCCTGTCCACTTGAGGTTTACTGTGTAAGAATGGAACTAGATTGTGTTCCTAACCACATACAGAAATATTTTCCTAAAGAAATTCATCTGGAGTTCCAAGCTGAGATCTGCCAGAAGCAGCAACAGAAGCAAGAGCGTAAGAGCCCTGGAGTCAGAAGGCCAGGGTTCAAGTCCTCCCTCCTCTATGTGCATGAGGCTGGACAAATCGCCCCCTTGTTAATTCTCAGCTCCCTGAGGCTAGGGTTAGACTGGCCCTCTCCAAGGTCCCTCCCGTGACCACCCAGGGCATAGAGGATTTCTTCTCCATTGGGGGAGTGGAGGAGGGAAGAGTGACTGTTCTAAGCATGAAGTAAACTCTGACAGTATAAAAGGATGGGAAGGAAGGTGGACGAGGAAATTCCCAACAGCGAGCAGGGAAGGAAACAGTTCCTGTGGCTGCCTGAACATGCATTGGGGATGCCTACACAAGCTGGAGATACATAACTCAGGGATTGCCTGTATATTAAAGGGCCCAACCTGGAACCCATAGGTGATTGAGAGTACAATAAATAAGAAACATCTACAGAAAAGTGCTATCTGAGAATAAAATTCACATCCTCAAAAAGGGTATGCTAAACCTGTTACAAGGTTTTCTTATGCGGCTACGAACATTTTCCTTAGAAAAATCATAAATGGCTTCTGAGCTACCCTGCCCCCCCCATTCCCACTGCTATTTTCGAACCCTCTCCTCCCCCCCAAAAAAAGGTTGCCATGGCAACGAAAGTACCAGTCACCAAGTTTTATAACCACATCCGCCAGTCCTTGGCGTGCTAAGGGCATGTGCCAACTTTGTTGTCTGTAGGGCATTCTTGGCCACGCTACACAGCAAGCTATAATCAAGGCAGAAACCAGTCTATTGGTATAGCACTAGTCTCAACATAAATATTCATTAAATGGGAAAACCTATGGTGATGCAATGTTGAGACTGCAAATTTAAACACAAGAGTCAGGAAATGCAAAAATTACCACCACAACCAGAGCCTTCAATCATCCACACTCTGAAGCAGCAGAGGCATACTTAATGCTGTAACCTTAGGTTGGACAAAAAGTACTCTTAATAGGGGAGGGTGATAACACTGCCATACCCTTTTCGAAGGGGAAAATTGTAAATCTAAATATTAGCTTTCATGGTTCATTCAACAATTAGTAAACCAATGGGTACAAGGCCATATGGTAGGTGCTAATGAAAAAAAAAAGTCTTGTCCTCCTAATGGCTCTCTGAGGGCCCTGCTCCTGACCTAGGTCCCTTGTGGCCACTGCCCTCCACCTCTGGAGGATTAAATGAATGGACCTGTAGATCTACTGCATTTCCCTGAAGCTTTCCCATAGGCCCTCGTGGAGGCTGGCACCCCCCCACCCCAACACACACACACACACACCTTCTAAGCACTTCAAAAGCTGAAGTCACCAGAGAAAAGGCCTTTGTATCTATCCTCAGGCCTAGCCCTATGATTTGGACACCTGAGCAACCACAGAGAAAATTTCCAAATTCCTCAGTTTACTCTGAAATAGCCCTGGCCTGGAGCTCCTGAAGGCACAGGCCAGCCCAGAGTACACCCTTATAAAGTCTGGTGAAACTGAACCTAACTCCATACTGGAACCAAGGTCTGCCCCACCACCCCTCCAGAAGCTCACCAGCCACCCTCCCCACCTGATTAGTTTGTTTTTAAATCTAGAGACTCTCTAAGGGTAGTTTAAGCACCAACACAGTCCTACTTCCAAATGGGGTCCTCTAGAACTCCACACACTCAAGCCACCCAACGAGTAGCAGCATTTTAGGTGGCTATTAGAATGCATTCCTTCATGCCAGGGCAAACTGCAGAACAATTTATACAGAGTACAATATAAAGGAAAATAACTCTGAAAGCCTCAAGAACTCCAATCAGTGCAAGGACCAAAGAAGATTGCGAGAGCCCAATCACACGGCCCCAGGGGCAGACCCTAGACTGGTTTGGCCTGACTATGCTAACTGGTTATGGGGGAAGGAGTTGGGGAAAATGGAGAGCTGCCAGTAGAGCTGTCAAAGGAAAAAGGGAAACACAGAAGAGGGTCGATGAAGCATTTTTTAAAGTTACAGAACATAACAAAACACAAGGAGGGCAGCTTTGAAAATGATGTTAAATTCATGACCTAACAAAGATCCTGGCCTTGTACATCATCTTCTTCTGTTCTACTTTGTATTTGGACTTTTTAGTTCAGAATAAAAAAAACCCAAACAGTTTTTAAAATGAGCTCCTTGATGGCAAGGAATATTTTTGTTTTGTACTTCTAGTGGCCAGCATGCTGCCCAGCACATAAGGGGTGTCAGATTTAATCAATGCCTGTTTAACCAAAATTAAATATTTAGGGCAAAATCCGACTGTCCTATTTTCACATACTCAAAAGCACAAAGGTACACCACCCCAGAGCCATCTGTGCCTTCTGCAGAAGGCATGAGCAAAGTGAGATTTCCAACAGGAATACACCTCCATCTCCAAACACCGCCCCTGCTACAGCAGAGGTTTTAAATAGTTTCTAAGATGAAAGTAAATTCCACAGCAGATGTTTTCTAGATGCTCAAACATACCTACCTCCCTGCCTGAAATACTAGCAGGGTGATGAGAACCCTCTGGAGGATCACCAATGTGCAAATACAGATCCATCTCTTAACATCAACTACCCCTTCCTCTTGATGCATTCTAGAGTCAACATCTAAGGCAGAAGCAATACTGTAACTTGAATTCATATTAGATATGAAGTAATTTTGCAAGTGAACTCCCATCCTTTCCTCTCCACTTGCTTTCTGCCTGGCCCACACTGAAACAAATCAGACAAGTGACCAAAAGATAAGGCCAAGCAATGACCTCCCTAGAAGAGGAGAAATGCCCCAATGTGCATCTTATGTGGTCAGATGCATTTTAACATGGAAACTTTCAAAAGCAAAGTCTGCCCTTTATTGGAAGCTAAATAAAATCACCAACCTCCTCTTAACCCCAGAGAGGAGCTGCCCCCAAACTCTCTTCAGGATGTCCTTTCCCCCAACCTCCAGTACATATAGCAGGCACCTTCCTCACCACCCCGAAGGATGACAGGATGGCAGGCTGAGAATTCATCCAGGCCAGGGCTGCTTCACCATTAGGGGTTCACAGACCCCTCTGGCAGTCAGTCTGGTGAAGGCTCTGGACTTCTTCTCAAACAATGTTTTAAAATGCATAAAATAAGATTAAAAGGAAAACCAATTATATTGAAATACAGTTCTCAAAACATTAAATAAACAAGTTCAGGGACCCCAGGGTAAGTACCTATAATCTAGTACAATGCTCTGACATGTGACAAGGAAGGAATCCAAGGCCCAGAAAGAGTGATTTCCCAAGGTCATAGGTGGTAACAGAGCCAGAATTTGACTCCAAATTCTCTAATTTCAAATCCAATGATCTGATGTTACAGCTAGAGAAACTGTGTAGCAGTCACTGAGTCTAACTAACCCCTCCAATTCAGCAGGAACATGCACATACCACAGAAAAGGATCACATCCTAGCAGACTTTCAAACCTGATTTCAAAAGACCGGCAAAAACTGTTTGCTTTGCCACCCCAAGTTTCTAAGCAAATACCATCTGCTACTTCTGCTGGAGCTGAGGAAAAGGGAGGAAGGGAAGGAAGACCATCTACCAGAAGGACAGGCTTAAGTTATAAAAACACCAAGCTCTCTCCTTGAACCAAAAAAAAAAAAAAAACAAAAAACCACCCAAGAACCAACTGACCTAATTCCCCCTCACTATCATGAGTCAACATACCAACTAAAAGCCAGACTTTAAACATTTCATTCAAGTAGAACAAAGAACTTCTGATTTGTATTTCCCTCCTTCAGGAGGGAGGAATGATGGCTACAAAGGGCCCATTAGCCCAGAAGGTACACAGGAAAGCTAATGTGCCCTCCGTTGTGGGAGAGAAGGAACAGAAGTTGATAGTCTAGGAATTATCCTGCTGGGGCACACCAGGCTGCCTCAAGTCCCACAAAGAAGCTAGAACAGAGGTGCGATCCACAGAAGCTTGGGTCAATGGGTTAACTGAGACAAGGAAGGAAGGTGGAGGACAGGAAAGGACCTTTGGGGGAAAACACTCAGGTTTTCCAGCTTGCACTACTTATGAAATCAAAGGTTTCCCTAATGGCTCCGAGATATCTGGGGCCAGGGAAGGAGGGGTCTCACATCAGAAATTCTTTCCGATGCCTCATGAATGCAACAGCATCATCCAGAAGTCTGCCAGTGACAATGGGATAGTCCCAGTTCCAGAGTCCTCTCCCCACTAACTGGCAGGTAGATGTTTAAGCTGGTTCTGGTTCTGTCCCAAGCATAAGAGAGGCCCCTCAGAGAAAAGAAACACTTTGTCCAGCTTTTCATTAGTGAAAAGGATCACCTCTCACCTCCAGTCACCAAGTCTGGATCCTTATAACCTTGAAGTTCCCCATCACACTGTAAATGTCACCTTTGAATCCCCACAATATACAAGAATGATGTCTAAGGTGGTCTCCAGAGAGGCACAGGTTCTCCAAGTTTCATCCAACTAGGAAAAGTAAGCAGTCAAGGCCAATATCACTTCAAAATATCCGGCTGTTACAATTCTCTCTACACCCGATTGATTGTATTTAACGTTTAGGTTAATGGAAGGTTTCCGAAGAAAGCCAAGAGAAAGGACAACTGACATTTGGCTCACCAAGGAATGAAGAAAAGGACAGGGACGTCCCGAGGCAAGGCCCCCATCCCAAGGCATGGAACCCATAGAGCAGGTACCCTCCCCCCACAAAGTGTCAGAGGTCAACCTGGCTCAGATGAAAGATCTGAGGCCTGAGATCAGACCAGGAGGGAGTCCTTTCACCCACATGTTGGTTGATCATGAGCGGGACACTTCCAGGTCTCATGATTAAGACTTCCTAGGTCTTAATGCCTCAATGAGAAAAGGAAAAGGTTGACCTCCGTCTCTTACATTTTTTTAACTCCAAATACCATTTCTGCAGCCACCTGCAGCCCCACATTCCAGGGTGACAAGAGGAGCCCCGGGAAACACACAAAGCAAGTTTGAGGACAGGTTATGCTCCGATTATTGATTACGCTGGAACACAAAGCTCAGTTTAAAGGCATTGCTTCTAGGGACAGGTAACTGATGAAATGCCCCACTCAAGGGCCCATCAAAAAAAACCTGCATTATAAAAACTACTCTTAGTGCTTAGAACACCTGACAGCAAAAGAAATCAGGAATTCCAAAGGGAATTTTCAATACTATTACAATCTCTTGCCCACATTAAACATGAGGCCTCCACACACCTGGCCTCTAATCTTGGCTTTGCCCCTTCTGTGATCCAGGCAAGTCACACCACTTCTGTGCACCTCAACTGTAAAATGGGGGAGCTCTCCAAAGTAGCTGCAGCATTTTTGAGGGTATTACAAACCAAAAGGTATGTCCTTTTCTTCCTTTCAGAGGTCAACAAATGTGGAAGTTTTCTCCTCAACAAAAACACCCACAATCCCTGGCAGATTCCAAATTCTGATAAGTTAAGCTCTGTCTGTTTCAAGTCTGGACTTTCCACACAATCTCCAAACCTATTCTCTATCAAAACATACTCCTGAGTAATATTGGGTCCCATCACTGTGGCTAGGGGAAAACTACTTTAAATAGACTGTCTTATATTTCTGTCTTCCCCAAAGCACTTAGAAGACAGTCAAATATTTGTCAACTAACTAGAGAGTCCTCCTCATCTCAGCCTGGTAAATCAATAATAAGAACTTATAGTATCTGTGTTCCAGCATAGGAGAGACAGAGACTAAAAAAAAAAAAGCCTAGCAATTCCTGCCCTCAAGTAGCTTCCATGCTACCCAGAGGCCTGTGCATCGTCTCCTCCATGGTCCTCACACTAATCACCACT
Source organism: Bettongia penicillata ogilbyi (assembly GCA_023548195.1). Taxonomy (NCBI): domain Eukaryota; kingdom Metazoa; phylum Chordata; class Mammalia; order Diprotodontia; family Potoroidae; genus Bettongia; species Bettongia penicillata. The sequence goes on along the minus strand of JAJHZJ010000063.1, from coordinate 6,876,578 downwards.
CGCCTGCACCTGGCAAGGGATGGCTCTGTACAGTGAATAATCAGACAAACCATTGTTACTCAACAACAACAGGTATGGAAAGAACTCAAATTCCACAGGGAAAGATGAGCCGCACACCATAATTTTCCCCATCCTCCTTTCTATCCAAAAGGTTGTGTTTCTGCCATGTGAAATCTAGATGATCCAGGCACAAAATGCCTTCAATGCCAGGCATGTGAAAACAACATTCAGCAAAGCCTCAAGTCATAAAACTGAGGAAAGTAAAAATGTATCTCATCTAAATGCTTAATTTTAACTCCAAAACGTTCAACAATCCAGCAAAACCTAAATCCAGTTCAGCTGGTAGCATGCAATTGTTATATTAGAGCCCAAGTCCATTTTTAGAGGTCCACAAAGCCAAACTTAAAATAGAGAAGCAAAGACAGGGTATGGCCCTGTGCTATACCGCTGACACACTGACAGAGCAGAAAAGTCCTTTTTCTTCAAATCAGTGGCAGGAAAGTGAGTACCTGTAGTAGGGATCCTTGGTACCTCAGGCCCCCTAAAGAGCTAACTCTAAACAGCCCCTGCTTTCTTCTACTTTTAAGACCAATACAAAATGCAAAAATCCAAACACTGAACGCAAAAGTTATATAAAAACTTAGTACTGGATTCCTTCTACTAACGAATTTCTCAAGCCTTGCTAAATATTTGACTTTCAAGAGAAATGCACTTCTACTTTAAAACAACCTCTTTCATCTCTGGTTATGCAAATTTTTTCTGTTTGTTTTACAAACCCATACCCCTAGCCAGTGTTTAATCAAGTCTTGATTTAACATCACTAGCCCTGGGATGGGCACTGCCAAGCATGAAAGAGTTTCAGATGATGAGCTCATTAACAGTAACTAATCGGTCCAATGCTGAAATATGTATCAATATGTCTAAGAAAATGCGTTTGGGGGGGCGGGGGGGCGTGGAAGTGTGCTCCCCCACCAAGGTCTAGAAGTAACAGTTACAAATGTTCTCTGAACAGTGTCATGTGTCCTCTGGTCACCACTCTCCCCATCATACACTAGATGAGATGCAGCCTAAAAAGAGGAAAACCCAAATTCCCAGGTCAAGTCACTGAACATCTCTCAACCTCAGTTTCCTCATCTGTAAGATAAAGATAACAACAAGACCCACCTCCCCAGATTGTGGAGAAAACAAATGAGATACTATGTGCAAAGGGTTATAAACATGTGAATAGTTATAACAAATCAATCATTCAGACCTTCACCCAAAAGGAGCAGAGCGTGCTGCAGTGTGGTGCGGGTGTGTACACACACACACACACACACACACACACACACACACACACACACACACACACACACACACCCCAGTGGGACCTAAGTCTCACAGAGAGAGCAGCTCTCATCTCTGCTGGAGATCATGCCAATTCTTAAGTTTTAAAACTTTACTTCACTCTTCAGAAACAAACCAAAAATAAACTTTTCCTTTTTTAAAGGATGGCTCACAATCCTGTAAGGCTGTAGGCCATGTTTCAGGATGCAGAACTTTTCTTAGAAGTTAAAACATGTAAATATTTTAACTATTCTTACCAGGTTTTGACTTTTAAGGAAAAGTTTACACAAATACACATATACGTATACGTATTTAAGTATATGTACACATATATGCATGGATATATACACACATATGTATATCCGTATGTGTATATATATCTATATAGATATATTTTTAAATCTGTCCTAAAAGCCTTAAAATGTTTATCCTAAGGTAAAATGCTGATGTGCTCTCTGTTCTAAAAGATTTCTTATTTCTTATTCAACCTGTGGACACACCTCTTCAACAGACAGAGCGTTTTTACTTCCACTTTAGAGGGCTAAAGAGTGAGTCCTAGCCAAATAGTTTTGCTGCTACTACAAATAATAAAAAAAGGTGTGTTGCCCTTTATACACACACATATATATGTACGCAATGTACACACATGTGCACGCACACACACAAGTACATGCACTTACTGGTGCATGCTCAGCTCACTGAAATGGAAAACAGTGGCTGAGTGACCAGTGGAGTCCGGGCCAAGTTATTAAAAAGAGACTCTAGAGAGTAAGGTCTCATCTTAACAACATTATAGCAGTTATAAGTGAATTTTAGACACCTCTTTGCGATTGCTTAACAGGCAAACCTTATTAAATACCATTTAAGTCCTTTTCTCTTTACTTAGCAATTGTTGACTTAATTTTTTTGGCCAGGCTAATGGACCACAAAGGCGTTCAGATAAGCACTTCAAAAGTCTCCACGGAGAATAAAGAATGGCCGCCTTCTGCCAAATTCACACATTATCTCCCTCCACAAAAGGATAAAAGTTATAAATGGTGTGTTGAAACTGCTAATTTTGTATTCAATGAATAACCAGAGATTAGCTCCCAGTGGAGGGAGGCCTCGCCATTGGGTCGCTGGCTAAGCGCTAGCCCTCCGGACGGGAAAGCCGCCCGCCCGGGCTGTTAGGACAGCTTTCTCCCGGGGGGGGGGGCTGGCATCGGTGACCACCCGGCCCAGGGAGGCGAGGAAGGGGATTCTTTGGGTAGTCTGAGGCTAGCCCTAAAACAAGGATTTTGGAATCAGCACCAAAGCACGTTCATTGGATGAAAGCTTATATAATTAAAGACCGTAATTACAATATGATTAAAAACTGTGAAAGTCTTCAGAAGTGTTCCCAATCCCAGAAATCCAACAAGACCTCGCGTTCCCTCCTGTTATTTGGAGAGGGGGAGGAAAGGGCATGGTGCCTGGAGATCACGGCGGAGTCTTCCTCCCGGCCCAGGTGCAGAGGCTGAGCTGGGCATTACTGCAGTGTCCGCCCGGAGGAGGGAGGGGACGACAAGCACTATCCAAACCTCGCAGCCCTGAGAAATAGGGATAATACTTGGCTTAGGAAGGGGGAGAGCAGAAGGGGGAGCGGCCCACGCCAGGCTGGGTCAGCGGGGGCCGGATCGCGGGGTGCCCCCAAGTGCCCAGCCGGGCACCCAAATCCTTGGAAGGAAAAGGGTAGGACGGGACGAGTAAACAGCCCCGGGCACTCCCGCCAGGCCCTCGGGGCGCGGGGCTGGGTTTGTTTTTCCTCCATCGGACTCCCCGCGGAATGCAGACACCTTCAGCGGGGAGGCCGGCCAGCCCCGGGTTACCTCCGGCTCCCAAGGGCTGAGGATCCTCCGTCCTTACTACGGAGAGGGACGCGTCCTGCAGCCCAGGCTCGGGCTCGCCGAGCACCCAGACCCGTTCGCCGCTCGCACCCAGCACAGCCCGGCCGCGCTCCGCACACCTCCGGGACCCCCGGAGGAGCCGCCGGGGGAGCGGAGCCGGAGCGGGGCGCGAGCCCGGCCGCGATCACGAGCGGCGCGGGGACCCCCTCCCCACGTGCGGCTCCCGGCCCTACCTGCACGATCTCTCCCTCGGCGCTGAGCGTGGCCCCGGCCCGGGAGAAGCGGCCCGTGAGGCCCGTGGTGTAGGTGGTGTAGTCGCCGCTGGGGCTCGACTCGAACAGCACCACCTCCACGAACGCCGTCTCCTTGGCCCGCGCGGCGCCGGGGCCCGAGGCCGCCAGCAGCAGCCCGAGCAGCAGCGGCAGCGGCCGCACCGCGCCCCGGGCCCCGGCCCCGCCGCCCGGCAGGCCGCCTGGGGGCCGCGGGGGCGGCCGGGCCCGGGGGCGGCGGCGGCGGCGCGGCCTCATGGTCGGGCGGCGGGAGGGCGCGGAGGGCGGCAGCGGCGGCCGGGCATAGTCGCGGGGCGGAGGCGGAGCGGCGGGAGGCGCGGCGCGGCGGCGGCGCGGGGGCCGGGGGCGGGCGGGCGGGCCGGCCGGTCACAGGAGCCCCATGGCGGCGGCGGAGGCTTTGTGGGTCCCAGGCTCCGCTCCGAGGAGGCTCCCGGAGCCGTCGCGCCTCGGCCCTTTCATCGGCTCCACGTGAGGGGTTATCCCCGCCCCCCAGCGCCGTGACCCGCTCGGCCCGCCCCGCCCCGGCCCCGCCCCCGGGGGGGACGGGGCAGCCGGGAGGGCGCGCGGCCCGGCCTGGAGCCGGGCGGAGCGGAGCGGAGCCGGCTCTAGCCCAGCTCAGCCGAGCAGCGGCCCCGGCCTCACAGCGCCCCCTGGGGGACGGGGCTGCGGGAAGGCCCGGCCTGGAACCCGATGGAGCGGAGCCGGCTCTAGCCCAGCCCAGCCGAGCAGCGACCCCGGCCTCACAGCGCCCCCTGGGGGATGGGGCAGCGGGAAGGCCCGGCCTGGAACCCGGCGGAGCGGAGCGGAGTGGCTCCGACCTCACAGCGCCCCCTGCAGGACGGGGCAGCGAGAAGGCCGCAGAGCCGAGCAGCGCCCCGCCCCCACCCACATCGGGGCAGCCAGGAAGGCCCCAGGGAGCGGAGCCTGAGCCCGGACAAGACCGCAGCCGCCCCTTCTTCCAACACGGGCGCCCCTCCTCACCTGCCTGGCGATGGCACCTGAGGCTCGGCCCGTGGCGGCCCTCCCCCCTCCTCCGTTAGTGTCCATCGCTGGCGGACTGGGAGCCCTCAGTGGGCGCCAGGAGAGGAGGAGGACCGGGGCAGGGCAGCGGGGGAGCAGCTGCCCGGGGCTCCGGGCCTGCCGTCGGGGAGCCCCGAGTTCGGATCCAGCCGGGGGACCCTGGGCACGTCCCTGCCCCCTGCCAGGCATCGCACAGTGGGGCTGCGAGGGAAATGGAAACGTAGTGCCTGGCGGTGCGAACCACCTTGTGCGGTGGGAAAGGAAGGCGTCCCCAGTCAGGGACCGCCCGGAGTGCCCTTAGGGACGTTAGCAGAGGACCCTTCTGACTGTACCCCCACCCCGGGGGACTGCTGCTGGGGAGGGGGCGCTGCCTGCCTGGGTTACCCCTCTCCAGTCCATCCTCCCCCCTGTCACCAAGGGCTTTTCCTAAAACACAAATCTGACCAGGTCCCCCCTCCTCAGTAAACTCCAGTGACTCCCCGTCACCTCCAGGAGCAAATACAAAATGATGCTTGGCATGCGATGCCCCTTTTCCCTTGCCAGTCTGTTCACACCGCACTCCGGGCTTCCTGGCTGTTCCAAGAACAAGCCCCCCCCCCCATCTCTCTCTTCCGGGCATTCTCCCTGGCTGTCCCCCAGACCTGGAACGCTCTCCCTCCTTCACTGACTACTGACCTCCCTGGCTTCCTTTAATTCCCACCTTCTGCCGAAAGCCTTCCCCAATCCCTCTCAATTCCAGGGCCTTCCTTCTACTAACAATTTCCTACTTATCCTGTATGGAGTTTGCTTTGTATACATTTGTTGGTATATTTTCCCCTCACTCTATTGTAAGCTCCCTGAGGGCAGGAACTGCCTTTTACCTCTTTTTGTGTACCCGGTGCTCAGCGCAGTGCCTGGCACATAGTGGGTACTAGATAGATGTTGACTAACCTTTCTCTTTCTACTGTGCTGACTGTGAGCACCTAGTTTCTGGGGAGTCTGGACAGAGCCAAAGGTCCTCTGCCTTGGCCCAGGCAGGGCCCACCAGATCCTTCTCCCCCAGCTTGAGGTAACTGCCCCCATCTTCCCCTGTCCTGCTTGGCCTTTTTTTGTTGAGTCTTGGGCTAGGAGAGTCCAATTTTCTGAAGAACTTGGCAAGGGAGAGGGAGGGCTAGCCCTCCATTACCTATCTTGCCTCTGATAATCTTTAAAGTCCCTGTTGGTTAGCCCCCCATTTTCAGAGGGACCAGAGTTGGAGATAAGGCAGCTGGGCTTTGCACCAGGCTGACCTAGCTCCTTTTGGACCAACCCAATGCATACTTCCTCTGGCAACCTTCAGCCTCCTCACTCAGAGCCCTGCTGGTGAGTGCACCTTTTCCTGGTGATACTAAGCAACAAGGGTATGGCCAGGTCACTCATCCTCCTCACTAGGGTGAACTGGCCCCTGTTGGCTTCCTCCTAGGACCTTCTAATCCCTTCCATCAAGAACATCCTTTCCATTTGGTTCTCAAGAACCTTAAAGTACCAGGGCTACAGCTGAGAGGCAGCCCAACCCTTCATTTCTTCACCACAATTATTTGGATGGAACTAGTTGGACAATAATCTGAAAAGCCCCTCAGGGTCCTCCCCAAAGGGGCCACTGGTCAGCTCCCCTTGTTCTAAGGGGATGACTGGTGAGTAACCAAGGCCTCTACTCTTCTTACCCAAGCCAGCCTGGACCTATGCACCAACCTCCCCTTAGCACCATGGACTAGACATGGCAGTTTCCTAAGGAGGGTAGGGTTTGACTGTTGGAGTGATGAGCCCTCTATAGCAAGGGCCACCCCTCTAGATTTTCGCCACATTTCCAAATGCTTTAGACATTTATTTCTCCTTCCCAAGGCTGAGGCTGTTTGGTCCACACCCAAAGCAATACAGGGTTTGGAAAGTTGGAAGGAGATCAGTCACTGCCACCTGGGCCTGGCCAAGCATAACAGTTCCAACTTCCATAGCTCCTCAAGGTTCACCAAGCATTCTTTCTCAAAAACAACCCTGAGAGGTAGGAAGTACAAAGATGATTGTCCTCATTTTACAGATAGGGAAACTGAGGCTCAGAGAGGCAAAGTAGGTTTGTCCAAAGTCACATAGTCAGCAAATGTAAAAAGAGGCAGGATCCAAAATGTCGCTCTTTCCTGACTCCACATCTATTTACTGAATTCAAGTATGGTGGCCCTAAAGGCCATTGGTCTTTTTCTGAGTCTGAAAATACCATCTACTATTTGTGAGTTTACAATTCTAAACCTGGATGACCCAGCTCAACCCCATCCAGGGCTTGCCTACCTAGAGTCACAACGTAGGTGGCATCCTTGACCCTGACTTTCTCCCTCACCCTAGATATCCAATCTATTGACAAAGCCTGTCATTTCTGGTGTCCACCCCAGCTCTCTTCTGACACTATAATCAACCTCTTTACATACTCTGTTCACCTTACCCCTGGACTATCCTTCTGCTGGATCTTCCTGCTTCAAGCTTCTCTCCACTCCAATCCACCCTCCACTGGGCTGTCAGATTAATCCTTCTGAAGCACAAATCTCATCCTAGCACCTCTTGATTCAAGAAACTGCAATGGCTGCCCATTACCTCTAGGATCAAATATAAAATCCTCCTTTTGACTTTTAAAGCCCTTCAAAAACTCCCTCCCCTCCCCCCAACACACACACCTTTTAGTCAGTGGATCAATTGTGTGTGTTTGTCCTTCATTGCCAAAGGCCATGCCACCAGAGAAATGATGACATGACTTGCACTTGACTTTGTTTTGAGAGAGGGAAGGCTGTGCAGGTCACCAGCCTAGCTTTTCCTCCAGAGTCACCTGAATCCAGTGACCAGATATTCATCAGGATGACTGGAGATGACCCAGGATGAGGCAATTGGGGTTAAGTGATTTGCCCAAGGTCACACAGCTAGTGAGTGTCAAGTGTCTGAGGTGAGATTTGAACTCAGACCCTCCTGACTCCTGCACTGGTGCTCTATCCACTTCACCACCTAGCTGCCGCAATGGATCAACTAACATTTATTAAGCACCTACTGTAAGGTACCATGCTAAACTCTGGTTGGTTAGTTGGTTGGTTGGTTTACCAGTCTTCCATCTTGCTCCCATCCCTGTACTCTGCTTTCCTGGTCTCCTTCACACAAGACACTCCATGGCCCAGATACCCTGGCTATCCTCTACATTTGAGATCTTCTCCTTCCTTTCTCCCAGCTTCCTTCAAGGCTCTGCTGAAATCCCATCTTCTACAAGAAAACTTCCCAGCTCCCTCTCAATACTAGTGCCTTCCCTCTGATGATTACCTCCAGTTTATTCCTATATATAAGCTTCTTATGAGCAGGGACTGTTTTTTTCTCTTACTTGCTCAGAGGTTAGCACACAGTGCCTGACTCATAGTAGGGATTTAATAAATACTTGCATGGAGCAGCTAGGTGGTTTAGTGGAGAGAGTACCAACCCTGGAGTCAGGAGGACCTGAGTTCAAGTCTAGCCTCAGATACTTTACTAACTGTGTGATCCTGAGCAAGTCGCTTCATCCCATTGCCTCCAAAAAGAAAGAAAAGAATAAATAAATACTTGTTCACTTGACTACAAACTCTTTGCCTGGAGGAACACCAGCAACTACTAAGTGCAAGGCTCTGGGTGAGGCGCTAGACTTCAGCCATCCTTCCCCTACCTAGCTCAGAGCTGAAAGAAGAAAAGGGAATAATGATTGCCCACCTGGAACTTACCATCTACGGATGGGAGACCACATGTCCACAGTAAGTAAATACAGGGTAATGTAAAAAGGAAAAGAGGAAGGACAGAGAAGGGAGGATGAGAAAATTGTCTTACAGGAAATGGCATCTGAACTAAGTCTAGAAGAAAGCTGAAGATCCTAAGAGGTGGGAGCGCACACATCCTCGCTCCTCCAGGACAGCCTGTGGAAAGACACAGAGTCGGAGATGGGATTTGGCTGGAAAGCAGAGTGTGTGAGGGGAAGGAATATGAAATAAAGCAGGAAAGGCAGACTAGAGCCAGATTGTGGAGGCTGAAACACCCAGATGGGAAGCGTGTATTTTTATCGGGGCAACGGTAGGGAGTCTTGGAAGATTTTTGAGCAGAGGTGGGCTATATTCAGACTCAGTCTTCAGTGGGCTTTAAAGGCTCCATGTGGTTGATGGGGACTTATTTCCATAGGAGGCCAATGGAATTCACCATAGGATGAGATTCAAATGCAGAATCCAGAGAAGGAATGCAAAACGCAAGTTTTTTGAATTCAGGGACTTTTGGGACATAGCCTACGGTTGATTTAAGGTAGGAAAACACCTGCTATGTGTGCTGAGTATTAAGGGACATAAAAAGATAAGAATCATTCCTGTTCTACATACCCTGCCCCCTTACAATTTAATAGGGCAGTATAAAAATTTTACATTTATAAGGGTGATATTCCACACTCTCACCCCAATTACTTCAAAAGGCCTAGACACACATCTATATTAAATGAATTACTCAAAAGCATAAGCTAAATTCAAACAAATCCTTCATCAATTGGGAAGACTATACATTTTTAAATTAAATTTTTTTATTTTTCAAGCAACAAGTATCTTTTAAAAGTTCATCTGTTCCTCCAATTTCACCTCTCTCGTAATATCTCAACGCAAATCCATATACTCAGGCAAAACTAATTCCCACGGTGTCTGGCACATAGTTGGTTCATTGGATGGTCATCTTTCATTCTCAAAGACGACTGAAATGACATCACCATGCTAGAGTCAAGTTACAGTGTGTCTGACTGTGGCTGATCAGACCAGTACAATCTCGGAATGCTCTGCCATAGGTCAGGCACAAATTGTCCATGTGAACATTTGGGGTGGATTCTCTAAATTTTCACATCTTGAGTTTCTTTTGAGTTACTTCAGTTCTGGTTTGCTCATTCCTTCTGTGTTGTGGGCACGTCATGCTGCCAGTGTCTCCCATATCACACAATCAGTTCCAAAGTTAAGAGAGACCTTGAGAGTGTCCTGTATCACCTCCATGTGAACATTTGCCTTTTGTGAGTTCTCCAAAAAATAGTCTTTTCAGTAAGCATACATTTGGTATTAGAACCACATTGCCAGCACATCGGAGTCTGCTCTCAGAAGTAGAGTTTGAATGGTTGGCAGTTTAGTTCGAGAAAGGACCTCAGTATCTAGTGCCTTATCCTGTCAGAATCTTCATAAGACAGTTCAGATGGAAGCAACTGAATTTCCTGGCATGGCACTGGCAGATTCTCTAGGTTTCACAGGCTTACAACAATGAGGTCAGCACAATGGCTCTGTAGACCTTCAGTTTGTTAGTCTAATACCTCTTCTCTCCCACACTTTGGTGCCTAATAAATGCTAGTGAACCCATTGATTAGTTGTGACATGTATGTATGCGCGTCTCCCTCTGTATTCTAAGTTCATCGCCTCTCTGGAAGGAGGAGAGTGGTGTGTTTCCCTTCTATTCTTCTGGACACATGGTGGTTTTTCATTGTAGTGATCAAAGTTTTAAAGTCTTTCCAAGTTGTTTTTCTCTGTAATGTTATTATTATTGTATCAAGTGTTCTAATTCTGTTCACTTCCTTCTGGATCAGTTCATAAAGGTCTTCCAAGTTTGCTCTGAAAGTGTACATTTTTAAACCTCTTATGGCACAATAATATTCCCTTCTATTCATATTCCACAACGTTTAGCCATTCCCCAGTAAAAAAAACCTCTTAATTTTTAGCTTTCGGCTATCACAAAAAGAGTGGCTACAAATGTTTTTGTGGATATAGATTCTTTTTCTATTTCTTGATTTCTTTGGGTTGTAAGCCTACTAGTTGTATAAGTAGGTCAAAGGATTAGGGTTATATGCAATTTAGTAACTTTAGTTACTAAACTTAGTACAATTTGATACTTTTCTGAGCATAGTTCCAAACTGCTTTCCATAACAGCTAAACCATTTCACAGCCCCAACAGTAATGCACTAGAGCGCCTGTTTTCCCACAGCTCCTTCAACATTTGTCATTTTCCTCTTTTGTCATCTCTGCAGTCTGATAAGTGTGAGGTGGAATCTCAAATTCCCTTTAATTTACTTTTCTCTAAATATTAGTGATTTAGAACTTTTGGATGCTTTTAAATAAAGTCCTTTGGAGCCATTGAGTGAAATCAGATGACAGTGCACAGGAAATGTATTGTGATTGATCAAAAGAATTAGACATTCCTCTGCACCTATGTTGAGTGAAGGCACCTTATACTTTCCACCTCCCTGAAAAAAAGTGAGATGATTTGGGCTTCCTATCATTTCTGGTAGCCGGGACCCTGGCTGACAACAGTGGCCACAGTGGGATCTAAGCAACACATCACCAACCAAGGATGACCTAGCACATAGGGTAAAGGCAGGCAGGTAGGTAGGTAGATGATAGATAGATATAAATATAGGGGTGTGTGTATGTGTGCGTGTGTATGTGTGTGTGTGTGTGTGTGAGAGAGAGAGAGAGAGAGAGAGGGAGGGAGGGAGGGAGAGAGAGAGAGAGAGAGAGAGAGAGAGAGAGAGAGAGAGAGAGAGAGAGAGAGAGAGAGAGAGAGAGAGACTTAGATTTGGAATCAGAAAAGTCCTGAGTTTGAATGCTCAAGTTTGTGGTACTCTGGGCAACCTCTCTGAAATTCCACGCGCTCGTCTGTGAAATAGGACTCACTATGCTTGTATTACCTAGGTAGTAGAGTTGTTGCATTTCTCAGTCCTCCAACTGCTTTGGAAATGTGGTGTTATCATTAATTATAGTGACCTCAGTATATAAGGTCAGATGAGAAATCTGTCACAACCAGCTGAGGGAAGGCTCTCATGAAATGGAGTATGCTGCCCCAGGAGATAGTGGGCCCTCCCTCATTGTAAGTCTTGAAGCCAATCTGGATGACTGCTCCTCTGCTGTGTGGAAGGAGATTCTTCTTTAAGGAAGGGTTGATGAAATGATCTCTGAGGTCCCTTCTAGTTCTGAGATTCTGGGAATTTGAGATCATGAAAGGCTTTGGGGAGGAGGTCACGTTTGACCTGAGTCTGGAGTCAGGGAGACTTGAGTTCTAATCCAGACTCAGACATTTCCTGGCTATGTGATCCTGGGAGCAAGTCACTAACTTCTGTTTTGCCTTGGTTTCCTCATCTGTAATGGAGCATAATTATAGCACTTTCCTCCCAGGTAGGTGAGACTCAAATGAGGCAATAATTGTAAAGTATTCAGGACAGCACGTAGCACCAAGTAAGTGCTACATAAATGTGTGCTGTTATCAAATCACTATGCACATATAAGACGGAGACAGGGTGAAGGGAAGGTAATCTCAGGGGGGAAGACACTCACAATGAATGGCTAGGAAATGAAAAGCTTTAAATTATAGTCGAAGTTGTAGCTAATGCTGCAGGTAATAGAGAGCCATTGGTGTTCACAGAGCAAGGAAATAGCATGGGTCAAACTATGCTGTAGAAAAGTTACCTTTACTCCCAGTGACCGGCAGTTTATAAAGGGCACAAATCTCATGGAAATTTTCTGCCATTAAATTATACACAGGTTATTGATGACATAAATTTAAACCTTGGTTTTAAAATAACAGTACATCACACTTATAGAATTATATCCTGAAAGGTATGTAGCCCAAGCAATGTTATTCCCATTTTACATATGTGCCCACTGAGTCACAGAGAGATTAAAGGGACTGACCTATAGTCAGTCATATACCTGATCGAAGTATTAAAGCCAGGATTTGCCCCCAGGTCTGCTCTTTTGCACCCTCCACCTCAAACCCAGCCTTGGAGCTACAGACACAGGCTGTACTATCATGGCTTATTATATAAAGGGTGCTCTCCCTTTTCACAGTTATTCCTTCCACATTGAGACTTTCCCCATCCTGGTTTCGGTATGTTGTGGGTCGACATAAGAAATTAAGTGGGAATTTGGGGGGAGTGTTGTGGAAGCCACAGATAACACATGAAGGCCAGCAGATGACAAAGGAAAAGTTTAGAAACTCTGAAATGCATAATAAATATTATATAATACAACATAAACATATAATATAATAAATATAATCATATTTTATATTTTAATTCCATAATAAATCAGACTTCTGGTATAAAGAGAGGGCCAGAACATTTTATGCTGCCCCCCTAATCCTCTCGATGTGGACGGGATAACAGTGGTTTGGACTCTGGTTCAGTTCTTTAAATATTCAGACTTCAGCCAGCCCAGCCTTCTTCAGCAGTTTGGCGTCTATCTGGGTTTTGCAGAAGGTGTCTTCTGATGATCTGCATGTAAAGATTACTAACCTTTTCTAGAAAATTCTCTTTCATCCCTGGAATACACACAGTCTCTGTGCCCTGGGGCAGGCAGGGCAATCAATAAACATTTATCACGGCTTAATTCTGCACAAGGCACAGTGCTAAGCATGGGTGGGGGTGGAGGGTGGTGATACAAAAAGAGGCAAAAGCCAGCTCTTACCTTCAAGGAACTTATAGTCTAATGGGGAATCAACGTGAAAACAAGTCTATGCAAAGCAAGCTCTATACAAGATAAATAGGAAACCATTAATCAAGAGAAAGTGTTAGAATTAAGAAGGCATGAGAATGAAGCCCTCATGGGCTTCCCCCAGGGTAACTGCTCATGACTTGAAGTTGCCTGTGATCTACAGAAGCTGATCTCTGCAAAGCAGAAAAGGATGTGCATTTTTTCTCTATTAATAATAATTATATAGCTTTAAGTCTTGCAAAATGCTTCACAAATATTGTCTTACTTGACCCTAACAACCCTGGGAGGTAGGTGCTGATATCATCCCCATTTTACAAGTGAAGAAACCGAGGCACAGAAAATTAAGCGTTTTGTCCAGCAATTAAGGTTAAGTGACTTGCCCAGCATCTGAGGTCGGATTTCAACTCAGGTTCTCCTGATGCCAAGTCCAACGCCTTATCCACTTCACCATCTTGCTTCCTTAGCTGCTTGTTCATAGAAGAGATGATTTCTCATTGTTAGCATCCTATCCAAGGTTTAAGAGTATCTCAAAGACCACTTCCTCCAAGAAGCCCCACTCCACAAGTGAGCATTGACTCCCCAAGTAGCATCTGTTCCTTTCCTGTGATCCTAATATATAGGTTAGCAACTTGTCCATGGTTCAGAGGCTGACAGAATTGCCTGGGACCTTCAGAGTGGTCCAGCTAGTACATGTTAGAGGTAAGATTTGAACTCAGAATCTTCTGGTTTTCCCAGGGCAGCTCTCAGATCTACTCATTGCACCATGCTCCTCATGTATTTATCATGTTCTATTGGCACTGAAATTATCTGAGTATGTGTTACTTCTATTACTGCCAATTGCAATAACTCACATTAACCTAGCATTTTATATCCCTTCTCTCACGTGATCCCTTCTATAAACCTATGAAGTAGGTTGTGATGAATATTACTATCCTGCTAGACCTAGGGCTGGAAGGATCCTCAAGAGTCATCTCATCTAACCCACTCATTTTATCAATAAGAGTCCTGAGGCCCAGGGAGGTTACAAGCATCAGTTTGAACCCAGGTCCTCTGACTTCAGAACCAATGCTCTTAGATGAAAAAACTGAAACCCAGTCAGAGAAGTCCACAAGGTAAGAAGAAGAAGGAGTGTTGGACTCAGAATCATGGAACTGCACGTCTGGGACATATCCCCTCACACATTTGTTGGAATTCTAAGGTCTGCTACATCCAGTGACTGATAAATGGCAGAAATTCAATTTCAGGTTCCCTGATTCCAATTCCAGGATTTTTTTGTATTCACTAAGCTGAGTTCTACACCAGAGCTTTTGCTTCCCCATAACACGCCCAATTGATTAAAATGTAGTTGGGAATTTAGAATTCAATTGTAAAAAATGAATGTTAAAAAGAAATGAATTATTCAACCCCCTCAAACCCAAATAAATTATAATTGAGAAATGTTTAACAAAATACAATAAAACATAGATTATATTACATTTTAAAACTAAGTCAATATGCACCCTCGGGGACCCTTATGTATGGTTTAGTGACCCCTGTTTCTATATGATTGACAACACTTGTGTCCCCGTCCACAAGAACATAGACTGTGACTTTTCTTCTTTGTATCTCCCTGAAGACCCAGCTTAGGGTGCGCAGACATTTGCGGGGCGTAGACGTCTTTCACTGAATGAACTGTGTCAGGAGGGCAATGGGACTTGGCCCCCAGGTGTGGATTCCACCAAGTAGTTCCGACTTCCCTACAGAGACTGAGGATGGTGGTAGGTATAGACAACAGCTGCCCTTGGGGGAGGCCCCACCTGAGTACCAGAGCACCTGTCTTCAGGAGACAGACTTTAATTGGAGTGGGGATGTAGCCACAAGCCCTGATGCCTGAGAGAGACGAGAGCAGCTGGGTGGGTCATTAAAGGTTTGAAAGGTCTGTGAGTCGGGCTTCATTCATGCTGATTATACCTCAATTTAAAGATAAAGGAAAAAAGGCACTGAGGGAGAGCCCAGAAAGAGAACAAAGACTCGGGACTTCCTCCGGAGACTGTGGCTTAGTTGGAGAAGAAGCCTCGGGGAGACAGAGAAGGTGGGAAGGTTGGGATGGGAGGTGTCTGTTCTCCCATGTGGCCAAATGCCCCTTGGATGGAGAGACGTCAAGTGTATCCAGCTGTGTCAGAAGCCCTTGGGACACAGGGTGACTGAGGCACTTTAGAAATCAGCAGCCCTACAAATCAGGCCCTGATTTATTGTTTTGTTGGTTGGCTAGGTTTAAGAAAAAGTGATGGACAAATGTTAATGTAGAGCAAACTTTAAAAAGTGTTGGGGCTGCGTTTTTTGGGGAAAGGGAGACCGGTGGTTAAACATCGAATAGTGTCCCCCAGACATACCTGTGTTTTTAATCTCTGGGATTATCTCATTGTATTTGTATCCTTGCTTCTTTTTTTCTTTTTTCTTTCTTCTTTTTTCATTTCTTCCTCCCTCCCTCTCTCCTTCCTTCCTTCCTTCCTTCCTTCCTTCCTTCCTTCCTTCCTTCCTTCCTTCCCTCCTTCCTTCCTTCTCAATGCAGTTAAGTAACTTGCCCAGGGTCACAAACTAGTAAGTGTCTGAGGTCAGGTTTGAACTCAGGTCCTCCTGACCCCAGGGTCTTCAGTTCCTAGATACAGAGTGGGCATTTCTAAAACGTTTGTTGTTTGACTAACTGATCTGTAGCATCAACTGGACTCTAACATGACTCTAAACTGAAGACTTGTATCTATTTCCTAGAGTGATTTCAGTCATGTTCGAATATTTGTGACCCCATTTGGGTGTTTCTTGGAGAGATTTACCATTTCCTTCTCTAGCTCATTTTACAGATGAGGAAACTGAGGAAAGCAGGATTAAGTGACTTGTCCAGGGTCACACATCCAGAAAATGTCTGAGGCCAGATCTGAACTCAGGAAGATGAGTCTTTCTGATTCCCAGCCCAGTGCTTGGAGTGTTCCATATAAATTATAAATGACAGATGACCTGCCCATGGGCATTCCTGGAGAGGTTTCTACCTGAGAGATCCCTATAACTGTGACATTGCAGATCCAGACCAAATATGGACCTCGATGAAAAGGAAATTCCAAAGCAAGTCTCACATAGAGTACACGCTCAATATTGAATGAATAAAAGATGGACCCAACCAAGCAGCTAAGCTTTTGGATGGCAATGGTAGCCCTGAGTTCCAGTTTGGCCTTCTACACTTCCCAGCTGTGTGAACGTGGGCAAGTCACTTAACCTCTGTTTGCCTCAGTTTTCTCATCTGTAAAATGGACATAATAGCACCTACTTTGAAGGGTTGTAAGGATTGAAGGAGAAAATATTGTAAACCTTAAAGCATTATGGAAGTGCCAGCTATTATTATTCATTATTATTTAGACTATCAGTTTATTGTACTGCCCTGAATGAAAGAGAACTTCTTTCTTTTTTTTTTAAGATGAGACCCAGGAATGACTGAGGAGACAGTTTGAAGGACGATGTAATGTAGCAGAAACCCGTAGCCCAAATAATAATTAATATAATAGCTAGCCATTCACACTGGCTGTATGAGCCTCAATTTCTTTATCTGTAAAATGGGCCTCATAGATTTAGAGCCTGAAGTTATATTAGAGGGTATGGAGTCCAACTGCCTCATTTTACAGGGGAGCAAACTGAGGCCCAGAGGTGGATTGACTAGCTAAAGGTCACATAGATAATAAGCAGCAGGGCGAGGTCTGCCCATGCCAATTCCCCCTGCCATGCCCCTACGCCGATGTTCACATTTCTTCTCTCCCAGGGTTGATGTTAGCATTAAGTGAGATCTAGTGAGTTTCCAGCAAGAAAGAATAAAGAATCCCCACTAAGATGTCCCATTGTTCGAATTCACACTGTTTGAGACCAGTGGCCGTGTTTTACATAACCATGAGTTCGAGTAATGCCAGTTAGAATACATGGGACCACTTCTGGGAATTTGTTAACTGAGACTGGCAGTAATGGGTATAAAGGTGGTTTTTATCATTACAAAGGAAGTGTGGCATGATGGATAGCGAGCTAGCCTCAGGAGTCAGGCCCGAGGAGGGTCACACCGGGTCTCTGATATCTGTGAGCTGCGAGATTCTGAGCTAGCCTTTAAGTTCTCTGTGATGGAAGGAGAAGGTGCCCGCCTGCACTAGCAGAGGGCAGTTACTCACCAATTATAGTTACCCTGGACCAGTGAAATCTCAGGAATAGTTTTAAAGCCACACCTAAATGTAAGCAGAGAACATTATTGGGTTTCCCTTCCCTCCCGATCCTATCTACTCCTGTAATTTCAATTGCACTGGGATCTCCCAGTGTGGAAACTCCCTTCACTGGTGTAAATCAATAATTCAGCTGAAACACAAAGTGTTTTCTGGGGCTCAGATCAGGTAAGAGTCTTGCCCAGGCTCAAACCACCAGTGTGTGTTGTGGCTGGGGTGGGACCAGGTCTTCCTGACCTTCTATTGATTCTACACAATGCATATAGGAGAGTTTTCTAGGGGACTAGGGTTCTGGCCAGGAATAAATCACACTCTGTGGGCCCTCCTCCTCTTTGTCATCCAGGTGCTATCTGACTGGAAGAAGTATCCTCACCTTTCCCTCTTCCTTTGAGAAGACTGACAACTGTAGCTTCCTGCCCCCTTAAGTGCCAGGCCTCAGGCATTTGCTGAATTTTGCTCACCTCTAGAGCTATCCCTGGGCAGCTAGGTGGCTCAATGGATAGAGCACTGGAGCTGGAGTCAGGAAGACTCCTCTACTCAAGTTCAAATCTGACCTCAGACACTTATGAGCTGTATGACCCTGAACAAGTCACTTAACCCTGTTGGACCCAGTTCCTCATCTATAAAATGAGCTGGAGAAGGAAATGACAAACCACTCCAGTATCTTTGCCAAGAAAACCCTAAATGGGGTTGCAAAGACTCAGACGTGACTGAACGCAGGTGCACGCGCGCGCGCGCGCACACACACACACACACACACACACACACACACACACACACCCCTATCCCTCCTGAGGGTTATTATCCTCTCCCTTCCTCCTCCTTAATCTGACTTTCTGAGTGCCCTGGAGGAAATAACCCCCATTTTTCTAGAGTTTTAGGGTTTAATTTTTCCTCACAACAACCCTACAAAGTAGACAGTGAAAGGAAGTAGTCAAGACCCTAATATAGGCTTGGTGTATAAAGAAAATTCCTAACAATGACTGTAGGTCCATAAATTCAGAGCTATAGGAATTGGTTTTAGCGGACCTGACTTGGCATTACAGCTCACTACATGTGTGTCCTTGGTCAGAATTCTTAGCCCAGTTCAATTCCACAAACATTCACTAGCCATGTGCTAGACGTTAGAGATATAAATATGCAGGGGTGAAAGTAGGCGGAGCTTAGAGTCTAGTAGGGGAGACAGAGCAGGTAACTTTCCAAACCTGTTTCCTGATTTGTAAAAATGATCTCTAAGCATCCTACCAGTTCTGTAATGCTTCCTTAAGAAACAAAAACAGGTTTGATTAGGCCTTGGGATCTGCGTAGATGGTGGTGTGTGGGGAGAGAAAAGGGCTCTGTCTGCGTATCCAAAGGGTATATAGAAAAAACACATAGGAAGTTTCGACCAAGTGCCTGAAGGTACCTTTCAGATTTGTGGAATCTCAGTGTGGAGAGAATGCTGAACCTGCAGCTAGGAAAACCTGAATTTAAATCCTGTCTGATCTTTAACTAACTGCTGCCTCAGTTTCCTCAACTGCAAAAGGCAGATAATAATACCATTTACCTCTCAGTGTTGTTATAAACATCAAGGATGAGTAAAGCACTTAGCACAGTGCTTGGCACATAGTAGGCTCTTAATAAATACTTGTTCCTTTGCTGGAAGGGATCTCAAGGACTACCTAACCCTATGGAAATCACTCTAGAGATCCCATCCACAGCAGTCCTGATTGATGACCCTCTTGGATGCTTTACTGGATGAACTTCTGTTCATCTTTTCCACTCTCTTCTAGATTTCCTATGAAAATGAAATGTTTTCCAAGTGGCTTCTAAGTAAACTCAGACAAGTTCTTATAAAATACTCAAGTACTAACTGGAAAATTGTAGGCCTGGGGCAAACCCCAGCAATGGCACTCTTAGCACTTCTGTGACCCCGGCCTCGGTTTCCTCCTTTGTAAAATGAGGAGAGATTGGATCGGATGGCCTTAGAGAACTTTTTCAGTTCTAAATCTACATCTTGTGACTTGTGCTCTGCTTCTAAGTAATGAGAACTACCAGCAAGTTTGGTTTCCAGGGTGACTATTGGCTCCCCCTGCTGACGGGTCCCCAAACATTTCACTCCAACCAGGGAAATGGGAATTCATAGGATAATGCATGGAGAACTGCAAGGAATCTCAAAGGCATCTAGTGCAACCCCCTTACTTTACAGAAAAGGAAACTGAGGCCCAGGGAGGTGGCTTACCCAAGGTGTCTTGAGTAAGTCATGGAATCATATGCTTACAACTGGAGATCCAGCTATAAATAAGTCTTCAGATCCTCCAGGTCAATACCTTCCACTTTACAGATGAAGAAACTGAAACCCAGATTAGGGAATAAGCCAAGGTCCCAAAGTGGCAGAGCCAGGGTTTAAATCCAGGGCCTCTGATCTCAGATCCAAGAAGCATGTGAGGCTGTACAGCATTTGGAGGAGGAGAGAGTCAGGTGCAGAATGGTGACCAAGCCATATCAATGTCTCCTGCTATCTCGTACTTCTCATGAGTGCGGACTCTCCCTTCTTCCTATACCTATGGGGCTGTATAGGCAGACAAAGTGTGCAGAGTTTCACATCAGAGAGCCAGAGATGGCAATGGTTTGGACAGAGCTCAGGACCAGGGTCAGTCTACCTCTAGGGATGATCCTGCCTTGAAAGAGACTCAGAAACACAGGGCATTCCTGAGTCACCAACAGCCTGGACACTGATCCCGCTCTGAGGGTTTAGCATAAGTGGGAAATCTATCAAGACGAAAGCTTTATTAACTCAACCAGAACCTAGCGAGAGACAAGACACAAACTCTTGTGTATGTTCAACCACTTTTTCAGTTGCGTCCAAGTACTCATGATCCCATTTAAGGTTTTCTTGGCAGAGACATTGGAGTGGTTGGCCATTTCCTTCTCCAGCTCATTTTACAGATGAGGAAACTGAGGCAAACAGGGTGAAGTGATTTGCCCAGGGTCACACAGCTAGTAAGTGTCTGAGGCTGGATTTGAACTCATGAAGAGAAGTCTTCCTGACTGCAGGCCCAAAGCTCTAGCCATTGTACCACCCAACTTCCATATACATATTTAATTCAGCACTTCTTAAACCCCATATGGGGTTATGACACACAGTTTAAGAAGTGATGAATTAGGGGTAGCAAATGGAAAAAGTTTAAGAAGCCCTGCTGAATCTATAATTGTTCTGATCAGTAGTAAAACTCTGGATTTGTTCCTCCAATCCTCACAAGCATAGGAGATAAAGTCCCCAGAGTTTGGCTGGCCATACCCCCCTCTCAGAATTCTTGGGGTAACCCTGAGAGGCGGTAGGGCTCTTCTAATGCTGTTGACCTGAACCCCTTCCATCCACTATGCATTCTCCACAAAACAATCACTGAATGCCAATTATTACCTCCTCAGTGTCATTGCTATAAGGATTCATGCTCCATATCCATTTAACCTGAGATGATTACATGTATAGCTCCCTCATTTCCTAGGTAAATAAAATGAGGCTGTGAAAAGGGATAATAGCTGTCTGAGGCAAGATTTGAACTCAGGTCTCCCTGTCTCAAAGGCCAGCACTGATCCATTGCCACCACGTAGGAAGATATTTAGTCCAAGCTCCCCTCCCCACCTTACAGATGAGGAAACTGAGGCCCGGAGAGATTTGAAGGGACTTGTCCAAGGTCACCCTGGGAGTGAGTGGCAGAGGCAGGATCTCTGAGTCTCACTTTTCACATCTGTAAATTCGATAGAGTAATACTGCCTTCCTCCCAGTTGTCACATTTTATGATCATCAAAGTGAAACAAGTAATAAAGTGTTCGTTAACCATTAAGGCCCATGGGACCATAAGAGGAAGTCAGTTTCCTCATCTGGACAATGAAGACAGTAAAAACATTCTATAAATGTGTTATTTATCAACTTTTCATTTCTCAATGTCATCTACATATTGACATGTTAATAGCTAAGGAATATTCTATTCCATTACTATACCAAAACCGAATTAGCTTTTTTCCCCCCAGATCTTCCATCCATCTTTCATCCAGATCTTTTTCTCCCAGTGAGGGGAAAAAACCTTCACCAATGCAAATTGTTCCCTGTTTTGGAAGTCCTAGCCTTGGTGTGTGCGGGGAGGGAGGTGAAGGGGGGGGGTTGCCCTGAGAAATGAAGTGACTTGGCCAGACACACAAAGAGGCCAGAACCTCAATGGATCCAGCTCCTCCTGACTTCCAGGGCAGCCCTTTCTCTTAGCTTTAAGGTCTGAAAATGCAAAGGAAAGTTCTGAAAGTCAAGGTCACAGTGCAGTCACACTCAACCTTTTCAACCTCCGAATTACTAGGCACATGACTGCCGGTGTCTGTCTACAAGAAGTTTTCTAAGCCAGTGGTCTAAACCAGTGCAGACTAGTCCTACTAATGGATGTTCTGTGTTCAAATGAAGCGTAAAAACCTTAGGACTGGGCTGGTCCAGTGCTCTGGATCCTTCTGGTTACTGTTTGTTGGTTAAAATATAGACTAAGCCACAGCTCAGAACAAGTCTGAGGGGGTGGGTACTGGTTGCTCTGTCAGCCTCCAGCTGTGACAAGCTCCCCATCACAGGATGTGTGACATCAGTTAGCCCCAAATCTCTCATTTTACAAATGAAGAGTCAGCCTCCGAGAGGGGGTCTTAGGAACTTGCCCAAGGACACCAGATAAGTTAGGACAGAGCCAAGATGAGAATCCAGTTCTGCCAACACCAAATCCTTTCTCTTGTCACGTAGTTAGGCAGCACTTTGAGAAAAGATCTGAAGGAATGTGCGGGGACTCATCAGAAAAGCCAATGTAATGTTGGGCTGCCTTAAGAGCTTCCAGTGATAAGGGGGGTATATTCCTACTGTCCTCTGCCTTGTTCATATCCCATCTGGAATACTGGGTTCAATTCTGGGCATCAAAGTTAAAGAAAGCTATTTGATAAGCTGGAGAATGTCCAGAGGGGAAAAAACAAAGAGGCTCCCAAAGGGTCTTGAGTCCATGCATATGAGGAAAGACCCAATGGATAGTTAGCTTGGGAAAGGAAAGACTCAGGCAAGATGGGAGTCCTCATAGCAGCCTTCAAGTATCTGAAGGTTTTTATATGGAAGATGAGGCCGACTTTGTTCTGCTTGGCCCCTGGTGCAAAATTAGCAGCAAAGGATGGAAGTCTAAGGGCTTCTGTTAGAGAGTACTCCATGCTACAAGACAGAATAGCACCTGCCTGCAGCTCTACTGTGACTGCCCCCTAATGCCAGCATGCAAAACCAACACTTTTATTCAATATTTTATTTTTCCCCAGTTACACATAAAAACAATTTTTATTATTTGTTCTACACTTTTTTAAAAAAAAGTTGCAAAACACATTGTCCTAAACCACTTGGTAATCCCCAAAAAGCAATATCCCTACATGTGGCTCCAATCTAGAAGGTAAAAATGGCACATGAGATGTTTTCCCCTATTGACGACAAAGTATTTGAAAGCAAGAGTTTCCCTTTCACAATTTTTTATTATCTTCAGTGGTAGTATAATTGTATTGGTTGGGCCAGGGGACCTAAATGATTCTCAAAGGCAGAGAAAATACCCCCCTGCATGAGTAGAAGAAGTTTCCTCATAGGAATGAGGACATAGGTCCTTTGCTAGCATCGACTTAGAACTGGAAGGTAGCTTAGAGGCCAATCTCCGTATTTTGCAGCTAAAGAAACTGAGTCAAAGAGAAGTTAAGTGACTTGCTCACACCCAAATAGAAAGTATCTGAGGTAGGATTTGAACTCAGGTCCTCCTGATTCCAAGTGCCATGACCACTATGGCATACATCCTCTCTTTTAAAAAAACTTTTTAAAACAGATTATGTTATTTGTTTTTAGTTTCCTACAATCACTTCTATATATCTTAGATTTTTTCCCTCCTTCCCCCTCCCTCCAGACTCCCTCCCTGAGATGACATACAATCTTATATAGGTTCTACACATACATTCCTATTAAATACATTTTCACCTTAGTCATGTGGCATAGAAGAATTAAAATGAATGGGAAAAATCATAAAACAAAACATAACACAAGAGAAAATGGTCTGCTTCATTCTGTGATCCAGTTCCCCATAGTTCTTTCTCTGGATGTGGAAGGTTTTTTGCCTCAAGAGTCCACTGGGAATTTTTTAGATCCTTGCATTACTGTGAAGGACTAAGTCTACCAGAAAAATGCCTCACACACTGTGGTTGTTGCTGTGTACCAAGTTCTCCTGGCTCTGTTCCTTTCACTCAGCATCAGTTCATACAAGTCCTTCCAGGTCTCTCTGAAGTCTTCCTGTTCATCATTTCTTATAGCACAATAATATTCCATCACATTCATATACCACAGCTTGTTCAGTCATTCCCCAATTGATGGGCATCCCCTTGATTTACATCAGTTCTTGGCCACCACAAAGAGAGCTGATATAAATAGTTTTGTACATGTGGGATCCTTTCCCATTTTTATGATCTCTTTGGAATATAGTCCCAGAAGCGGTATTGCTGGGTCAAAGGGTATGCACATTTTTGTAGCCCTTTGGGCATAGTTCCAAATTGCTCTCCAGAATGGTTAGATCAGCTCACAACTCCATCAACAATGAATTAGTGTTCCAACTCTCCCAGATCTTCTTCAACATTTTTCATTTTCCTGTTTTGTCATGTTAGCCAATCTGATAAGTGGGATGTGGCACCTCAAAGTTGATTTGATTTGCATCTCTCTAATCAATAGTGATTTAGAGCATTTTTTCATATGACTATAGATAACTTTAATTTCTGCCTCTGAAAACTGCCTGTTCATATCCTTTGACCATTTATCAATTGGGGAATGACTTGTATTCTTGTAAATTTGACTCAGTTCTCTACATATTTTAGAAATGAGACCTTTATCACAGATACTGGTTGCA
The DNA here is from genome assembly GCA_023548195.1 of Bettongia penicillata ogilbyi. Lineage (NCBI taxonomy): Eukaryota > Metazoa > Chordata > Mammalia > Diprotodontia > Potoroidae > Bettongia > Bettongia penicillata. The sequence goes on along the minus strand of JAJHZJ010000063.1, from coordinate 6,852,439 downwards.
AAAATTCTTTCCCAGTTTTCTGCTTCCGTCCTAATCTTGGTTGCATTGAGTTTGTTTGTACAAAAACTTTTCAATTTAATGTAATCAAAATTATCCATTTTGCATTTCATAATGTTCTTTAACCCTTGCACAAACCGTCTCTTAAAAAGGTAGTTTTGGAAGGGATCTTAGAACAGTGAATGTTAGAACTAGATGAAAATTTAGAACATAGACTGAGAGATCTGGAAGAGGCCTTAGAACATAGGACGGCAGAGCTAGGAGGATTTTTAGAACATAAAACCTGCAATGTCAGAGTTGAGAGGGAACTTAGAACACATAACTTCAGGCCTGAGAAGAGCCTTTGAACACAATATTAGAGCTCAGAGGGACAGTCAAGGCCAGATAGGCCAGGGGTGCCTAGCTTGGGATTCATTGATTCTGCGGGGATCCATAGGTAGATTTCTGTGAATCTGGACAGAAAAAAATACATCATTATTTTTACTAACCATGAACTGAAATTTAGTATTTCTTTTCATTTTGAATTTTCAAGAAAAACATTATGAGAGGGGGTCTGTGGCTTTGCCAGATTGTCAAAGGAGTCCGTGGCACAGACTAGATCAAGAACCCCCAGTACAGGCCAACCTGTTTTATAGATGAGAAAACTGAAGTTCCGAGGGGTGGCTTGTGACCAAGAGGTGACAGTGAGTTTGTAGAACAGCTGGAATTAGGACCCAGGTCCTCTGACCCCCAGATGAGTAATCATAGAGTAAAAGGATCATGGATTTAAATTTGGAAGAGACAGCGAGATCACGTCTATCTTCCCATAGCTTTCCCACATGTCCCTTTCATTCTGTTTCCTCACACAACTATCATCCTCCGACCCAGAATATTACAATGACCTCCTAATTGTCCTCCCTGCCTCCAATTTCTTCCCCCTCTAAGCCATGCTCCATATTGCTTCCAAAGTGATATTTCTAAAGCATAGTTCTAACCATGAAACTCCCAAGCTCAATAACTCTCCTGGCTGCCTATTACCTCTGGGTTAAATACAAATTCCTCTAGGTTTAGGACCTGGTCCCAACCTCCCTATCCATCTTTACTATACATTATTCTACTTCAGGGGCTCTCCCATCCTCTTTGCTGTTCCTCACACACAACATTCTCAGGCCCATCTTCATGCCTTTGCACAGACCTGCAATGTTTTCTCTTCTCACCTCTTCCTAATACGATCCATATTGTTCATGCTGTTTGGTCTGACTTTGTGACTCCATTTGGCAAAGATACTGGAGTGGTTTGCTGTATCCTTCTCCAGCTCATTTTACAGATGAGGAAACAGAGGCGGACAGGGTGAAGTGACTTGTCCAGGGTCACATAGCTAGTAGTGTCTGAGGCCAGATTTGAACTTGGGAAGAAATCTTCCTGACTCTAGGTTTGGTGTTCTGTGCCCTATGGTGCCACCTGTGTGTTCATCCTTCATTGCTGAAGAAGACCATGCCATCAGAGAAATGATGACATGACTTGCACTTGACTTTGTTTTGAGTGAGGGAGGGCTGTGAAGGTCAGCAGTCTCACTTCTCCTCCAGAGCCATCTGAATCCAGTGACCAGATATTCATCAGGATGACTAGAGATGACCCAGGATGAGGTAATTTGGGTTAAGTGACTTGCCCAAGGTCACACAGCTAGTGAGTGTCAAGTGTCTGAGGTGAGATTTGAACTCAGGTCCTCCTGACTCCTGCTGTATCCACTGTGCCACCTAGCTGCCCATGGTGCCACCTAGCTGCCAATAGAATCCCTAGCTTTCTGCAAAGCTCTTCTCAAGACCCAGTTCTACCAACTTTTCTGATCTCCCTCTGCCCCACCATGTTAAAGCTCCCCTCACAAAATGCCTTGTATTTATTTTCTATGTACTGTATGTATATATTGATTCCACAATAGAATATAAGCTCCCCGAGGGCTGAAACTGTTTCATTTTTTTTTGTTTTTGTGGTCCCATTGCCTATCATAGTGCCCGGCATACAGTAGATGCTTAGTAATGACTTTGCAACCAATCTACTGACATAGTCCAATCTTCCTATTTAATAGATGAAGAAACAGGATCAGAAAGGGAAAATCAATCAATTATTAAGTGCCTCCCATGACTGGAACCCTGTGCTAGATAGGGAGCATGCAAAGTCAAAAGTGAATTTCACTTTGCCTTTGAAGAGCTTATAGTAGGTATACCTGTATGTTCGTACAAAATTGATATGAGATAATGTAGGAAATGACTTGCTCAAGGTCACACTCTGTAAGTGACTGGGAGGTGGAGGTGGATTAGAACTCAGACCACTTGTATCCCAGAGAAAAGCTTCAACTATCACATACCCCATCAGAATATAATGATGCTGTAATGTATTATTCTATATGCTTTTAGTAGGATAAACATCATTCTTTCTTTTTTTATTATAATATGTCAAAAATGTTGTCAACTTCAGCAGAGTTACGAATATTGCAGAGAGAGCCTACAGTGTGATAGAAGATAGATAGAAGAGCTGCCCTGGGAGACAAGAAAAGCTAGATTCAAATTCTGCTTCCGATACATAATAATCATGATAGCAGTTGGCATTCACTGGAAGGAGAAGCATCCTTGAGACTGGAAGCAGAGAACAGTTGTGGAGAGCAGCCTGGTATCCTAGCTGAGTAACCCATCCAGCAAAGATGTTTTACCCAAAGACAACTGTGTGAGAACCTTGCAAAGAATAAGTAATAGAACCTTCAGGTTCTGTAGTACAGGAGTTGGAAGCTGCCACACATGTACCACATTATCACTGTCATCTCACTTTGAGACCATTCTTCCCATGGACTCTGTATGCATTTGTGGGAGAATGTGCCTCTAGATTTGTAGTAAAATGTATTGTAGCTACTAGGTTTTATTTTTTGATTTTTGTTCTTATTATGCCATTTTGTAAATCCCTTTGTTAAAAGAGGACTGAGTCTATTGACTGATGGTTAATAGGAAGCATCCCAGTGGAGATGCATGAACTATAGTTTTAGAAGTAGCAGTTACTGTATCACTTGGGATAGCAACTCTCAGATCCAACTTTTGTTTAAGACAAAGCAAAATCTGTAAAGTGGTATTACCCTGTCATGAAATCAATAATCCACATATTTTCCATAAACATATTAACCTTTTTGACTTTAGGTCTTAAAAATTCAGGAAATTTTCATTAATATTTTTCCCAACCTCCAACTGATAAAAGGTCAAAGGATATGAACAGGCAGTTTGCAGATGAAGATATCAAAGCTATTTGTAGGCATATGAAGAAGTATTCTTAATTACTTTTGATTAGAGAAATGCAAATTAAGCCAACTCTGAGGTACCATCTCACACTCATCAGATTGGCTAACATGACAGAGAAGGTAATTGATAAATGTTGGAGAGGATGTGGGGAAACTGGGACACTGATGCATTGTTGATGGAATTGTGAACTGATCCAATCATTATGGAGAGTAAGTTGGAACTGTGCTCAAAGGACAACCACATGGTGCCTACCTTTTGATCCACCTATACTTACTAGGTCTGTAAAAAAATGGGAAAAGGTCCTACATGTGCAAAAAATGTTTATTACATTCCTTTTTCTGGTAGCAAAATATTGGAAATTGAGAGGATGCCCATCAATTGGGGAATAACTGAACAAGCTGTGGTATATGAGTGTCATGCAGTACTATTATGCAATAAGAAATGAACAGGCAGATTTCATAAAAACCTGAAAAGATTTATACAAACTGATGCAAAAGTGAAATGAGCAGAACAGGGAAATATTGTATACAGTCTCAGCAACATGGTATGATGACCAGCTATGAGTGACTCATTTCTTCTCAGCAGCACAATGGTCTAAGACAAGTATGCTAGAGCTTATGGAGGAAAATGCTTATCCACATCCAGATAAAGAACTGATGGACTCAATGAAGATGGAAGCACATTTTTCACTTATTTCATTCTTTTTTGTGTTGTTTTTTCCCCAATTGATGTGTCTTTTTTCACAACTCTGAGTAATATGGAAAGATCTTTCACATCATAGCATTTGTTTAACCTTTATCAAATTGCCTACCATTTTCAGAGTGGGGGAAGAGAAAATTTTGGAATCCCAAATCTTGTAAAAATGAATGCTAAAAGTTGTTTTGATAGGTAATTGAGAAAAAATAAAATACTGTTAAAATTTCCTAATGTTGCAAGAAATCTTCCAAATGTTATATGAACTGAGTGGACTCAAGACTGCAGGCCCCTAAACAGGGCAGGATAGGTTTGGAGCTGGAGAGGGACTTTGAAGGTCATCTAGTCCAATCCATTCATTTGACAGATGAGAAAATAGAGGCCCAAGGAGGGCAAGTGACTTGCCCAAGGTCACCTAGGTAGTAAAAATGTACAGGTAAGAATCAAACCCAGGTTCTTTGACTCTGAATACAGTGTTCTTTCACACGCTTTCATGTTTGAATCAAAAGTTCAGGACAGACAAGTCAAGAAAAAACTGCCTTTAAGATTCAAAGTTCCTCTATGCCCAAAGGGCTTTAAAAATGTGCATACCCTTTGACCCAGCAATACCACTTCTAGTTCTGTATCACAAAGAGATCATAAAAATGGGGAAAGGACTCACATGTACAAAAATATTTATAGCAGTTCTTTTTGTGATGACCAAGAACTGGAAATCGAGGGAATGCCCATCCTATTGGGGAATGACTGAACAAGTTGTGGTATATGAATATCATGGAATACTATTATACTGTAAGAGAGGACAAACAGCTGGACTTCTGGAAAGATATGAACTGATGCTGAGTGAAGCGAGCAGAACCAGGAGAACATTATACACGGTAACAGCCACAGTGTGTGAGGATTGTTTCTGATAGACTTGGTCCTTCACAGCAGTGCAAGGACCTAAAACATTTCCAAAGGACTCATGATGCAAAATGCCATCCATATTCAGAGAAAGCCATGGAGTCAGAAGGCAGAATGAAGTGACTATTTTCTCTTTTTTTATGCTTGGTTCTATTTTGTTTTTGTCATGGTTTCTCCCATTTGTTTTAATTCTTCTATGCAACATGACTAATGTGAAAATGTGTATAATAAGAATGTATGAGTAGAGCCCATATAAATTTGCATTTGGTCATGGGGAGAGAAGAGACAGGGAGGGGGAGAAAATTTGGTTATGGAAGTGATTGTTGAAAACCGAAAACAAATAAATTAATATATGTGGGGGGAAAAGATTCAAGTTTCTTCTTTTTTACTGCTGGGAAATCCTAAGGAGCTTACTGAAAGGCAAAGCTTAAGCAGAGTGACTTCTCCGATTGGGATCATGGAGGCACTGTGGCTTTCCAAGCAGGACAATATGAGTTCAAATTCTGACTCAACACATACTGTCTGTGTTGCCCTGGGCTGGTAACTTCACCTCTCAGAGTGCAAGCCTCTCTCTCAGATTTTAAACTTCAGGGCTTGTGCCCACCTGGCTTGGAGAAAAGGTTTTCTCTTTAGGAGTTTCAATGATCACAAATCTAGTCAAGAAACAGAGGAAAGTGATTTTGTAAGGGCAAAAATCAAATTTCTTTTTCTTTATTCTCTGGTTAAAAGAAATGAATCAATCAAAAATATTTATTAAATATTTAGTCTGTGCCAGGGATTATGCTAAATGCTAAACAAAGAAAAATTAAAAACAATCCCTTCCATCAAGGAATGCATAATCTAATGGGGGAAGACCACATGTCCATAACTAGGTACATACAGCATATACAAACTTGATGGAAATTTTATCTCAAAGAGGAAGGTAATCATTGAGAGGACCTACAGAAGGTGCTAGTTCACTTAAGTCTTGAAGGAATCCTGGGAACCTAAGAGGCAGAGGGAGGAGGAAGGGCCCTCCAGGCATGGGGGGCCAGCTAGTGCAAAGGCAGAGGAGGTTGGGTAGAGATGAATCACAGAATCTGTGGAGCGGAGTAAAGCGCAAGAAGCAGGAAACACATCTTCAGTTAATGAAAAGCAGCTCAGTGATGTGAGAAGTGTTTGGGTTAAAATCTAGTTCTTTTCTTACTTACTATTTACACAACAGTCATTTACCCTTTTGGAGCCTCAGTTTCCTCATCTGTAAATTGGGAGGATTGGATTAGGTTCCAGCCAATCCAACTCTACACTCTATGGTTCTATGAAAGGAATGCCTAGAATTTGGAATTTAGGTTAATAACAGAATGTCTAGAGTGGGAGTTCTTGACCTGAGGTCTGTGAACTATTTTTAAAAAAAACATATTTTGATAACTGCATTTAGCTCTCACTGGTTTCCTTTGTAATCCTCTATTTTATCTTATGTATTTAAAATCCTGATTCTGAGGAGTTCTTGGGTTTCACCAAATTACTCAAGGGGTCCAGGACACAAAAAAGGTTAAGGGTTAGATCATGGCTGAAATCTTTGTTTGTTTCTTTTTAAAATTAAATCATGCTATGGTGGGAATTGAAAGGCAACCTTGAGATGAAAAAGCCTGAATGGGGAAGTCTCATTTGAGGAGCCCCCTTTCAGCTTTGAAGGGCCCTGGCAGCCAAGGGTTGGCGGCGCTATGCATGGAGAGATAGGATCTGTCTGTGACTGCGACACTGGGTAATTATCCTTCCAGTAAATGGCAGAAGGCAAGAGGCTAAAATGGAATAGATGACAGCCATCTACCAAAGGATGCCCTTATTACACACGAATTGTGGAACTTTTCCCCCTCATTAAACAGACATTGATTAATGTCATGGGGGTAATTAGTGGAGCCTCATTCTTGCATCCTAGGAAGCCAGTGTTCTGGTCAAACAGGTCCTTTAGCAAGGGGCCTGAGCCTGGGGCCTTCCTGGATGGGCCAGGGGCCCCTTTTAGTAGGTGGAGGAGGCAGCTCCTTTGGTTTCCCCTCTGATGTTTTAACAACATTCGCTATTTGATTTCAGGACCAAAGGAATGGACTCTCTTAGGAGGGGAAGGTTCCCCCTTGATGGAAGTGTGGCAGAATCTTGGTGATCTTAAGTTGGGGATGTTGGAGAGGGGTTCTGGGTCAAGTCTAGGGTCCCTTTCCAGTGGAGGATGCTGGCATATGTGACTGCCATTTTTTCCACGATACAGTGCAGCCCTGGGGGTAGGGAAGAAAGATTCTAAGGGTGACTGTGCTTTGCCTTGGCTGCCCCCCATTCCTGTCTCCCTACCTTCTCCTGGATTCCTTAGATTCCTTCAGGACTCAGTTTCCCCTCCACTTTCTGTGGGAGGCTCTTCCTAGTCCCACCCCTTTACTCCAATGGCTTGTTCTCAGATCACCTTGCATTTATGCTCCCTGTATCTTCTATGTATGCAGTTGTTTGCGTTGTCTTCCCAATTAGACTGAGATCCCCTTGAGAAGAAGAACTGTCTTCTGCCTTTCTTTGCAACTTCAGTATTTAGCACAGTGCCTGATTGACTGACTGACTGACCTTCTGTGCCTTACTCTCAACTGAGGGAATTTCAGATGTCCTGACATCATGGAGAAGGAACCTAGAGCAAGAGGGGCTGGTGGATCTTTGGGGCAGAGGATTTCTACAGGCAGCTGTCATATCTCCTACTCCACCTCCTTCAGAGGAAGGAGGCAGAAAAGACAGGGAGGCCAAATTTAGTTTAGTACAATATAGAAGGGAGACAGACCCTGACAACCTACCACATGTCCTCTGAAGATGCTGGTGAGTATTCCATCAATTGGATTATAATGTGTATTTACCGAATTGATCTTCTTTGAAATAATTAAATTTAAATAAATAAATAAATGATTTAATGATTCTTTGGTGAAATGGAAATGTATTTTCCAGGACCTATATGTATAATGGCTATCATAATTTTTTGCCTTCTCAAGGATAGGGGAGGAACAGGAAAGAGAAGGATAATTCAGAACTGAAAAGAAAATTTAAAAAAAATTAATGTTTCATTTTAACTTCTACCACAATCAGAGTTAAAGACATGACCAAGAACAATGCACAGTATAATTTTTTCTTGGATAGTTTGCTATCTTAAATTTCATTGATGTTTTGATATCAACTTCATTTTCAATTGCATCCTTGGCTCCTTCTTCCCTTCAGACAGCTTACATCCCTTGTCAAAAGTCATTTTTTAAAAGAGACAGAAAACAGCCCCGCAGACCAACCAACATATGAACAACTGGGCTTACCAGGGGCCTAGCACATGTTTGGAGAACCTGGTACAGCTGGCGTCTGGGAAAATCATGAGGACATGAGAGAAGCGCATTTGAGAGACTGAAGTGGGTGGAGACATTCTATAAGTGACTCCCATCAGATGGTCATGTGATGATGAGGTCCTATTTGTTGCAGAGCAATTCACAAAAGGTTGTCAGTTTTGGTCTCCTCCTCCTCTTTTCTTAGCATTTTTAGAGAGCGCCGAAAGTCCAAAGGTCCAGGGGGCTTCATCGTTTGACGTTAAGTGGTTAAATGGAACTGCCCCCAACAAATGGGGGAAACCCACCTGGTGGGGACTCAAGTTGATGGCAGTAGAGAAAAAGCCACACCAAGCCTCTCAGGACACCCTAGAACCCTGAGGGAAGACATAGCCCACCTGGCCTTGAGAGAATGGGATAGAGCATATATGCTATGCAAATCTGATGGTGTATGCAGAATTCCATACCCATAGCCCCCCAGCACTGCAAAGAAGGAAGGGAAATTTTTTTTATTCATTCACTTATTTATTTTTAGTTTTCAATATTCACTTTTATAAATATTCAACATATTTCCACATTAATAATGTTGTGAAAGAAGAATCAGAACAAAAGGGAAAAAGAAGAAAGAAAAGAAAAAAGATGAAAATAGTATGCTTCAGCCTGCCTTCTGACTCCACAGTTCTTTCTCGAATATGGATAGCATTCTCTAACATGAGTCTTTTGGAATTGTTTTAGATTCTTGCATTGCTGAGAAGAGCTAAGTCAATCAAGGTCAGTCATCATACAATGTTGCTATTACTGTTACAATGTTGCTGTTACTGTGTACAATGTTCTCCTGGTTCTGCTCACTTCACTCAGCATCAATTCATGTAACCCTTTCCAAGTTTTTCTAAAATTTGCCTGCTCATCATTTCTTACAGAATAATAGTATTCCATGACAGTCATATACCACAACTCGTTCAGCCATTCCCCATTTGATGGGCATCCCCTCAGTTTCCAATTCTTTGCCACCACAAAAAGAGCTGCTATAAATATTTTTGTACATGTGGCTCCTTTTCTCTTTTTTATGAGCTTTGGGGATACAGACCTAGTGGTGGTATTGAGGGTTCAAAGGGTATGCACAGTTTTATAGCTCTTTGGACATAGTTCCAAACTGCTCTTCAGAATGGTTAGATTTTAGTTCACAACTCCACCTATAATGTATACGTTCCAATTGAGAAAATATTTGTTAAAATGTACTGAAAATGAGGGAAGTAAATAGAACCAGGAAAACTACACAGTGGTTATAACAATATAAATGGAAGACCAAACAAAGCTCCCAAACTGAGCATTGTGTAATCTTAATGACCAAATTTGTCCGTGAAAAAATGGTGAGAAAATACACTTCCCTCCATTCTTTGTAAAGGTGGAGGACTCTGGATGTGGCAAATTGTGGGTACTATCAATTGTACTTTTGTCTCAGTTTCCTCACATGTAAAACGAAGATAATAATATGATACAATATACCTCCTAGGGCTGTTGCAAGGATCAAATGAGATAATAACTATAAAGTGCCTAACAAAGTTCCTGGCCCATATTAAGTGCTATATGAATGTTATTTACTGGCATTATTATAATTATTCCATATATCATTGTTATATTGGATGGTTTTATTAAATTGTCCTTTTTCTCTTCTTTCTTTTTTTTGTTATAAGGGCAACTCATTTGAAGAGGGGAGAGGGAGAATTATATTTAGAAATGAAGCTGATGTAATGATGAAAGAAATCAATAGAAAAAGGTGATTGTAAAAGATTGTACATGTGAATTACCTTTCTGTAATTCACTACCTATCAGGATAGATACAAGCTGGGTATCTTAATTTTAACAAGGTAGCCACAAAATTTTAATTCCTGATAATTTAATTTCTGGGTATAATGGGACTTCAGAGGGCATCTGAAGGCTACTGAGAGACATGTTGAGTAAGTCATTTCTCCTTGCTGGGCCTGTTTTCTGCTCTGTAAAATAACGAACTAGATCAGGGATATGCTGGTAAATGTTTAAGAACTGTCCATCGCTGGTGGGGGGAATGTACACATGACCCTCCTATAGGTTTCACCTGAAATATTAACATTTTCTCCATTACCTTCCTAAGTCTAGATACTAAAAAAAAAAAAAAAAAAAAAAAAAAAAAAAAAAAAAAAAATCAAGCTCTGTTTTGTAGCGTTTGCCAATTTTGGAAGAATAAATACTCACACTGGAAATTTAAACTCTTAGAGCTGGTGTGAACTGGCTCCAATATGCTCCTGAAACAGAACATCTTTAAGGTCTCTTCTGGCCCTAAATCTTATGAGTATATAATATCAACTTACAGCCACAGGCTTTCTCTTAAAATTTTTATTTTATTTTTATGGATGCCTTTTCTTTTTATATTACATTTACTTCTGAACGTATCCCTCCTGTATCGTTCTTTGTAGCAGATTTAAAAAGGGAAAAAAAAGGCAGTTCAGAATAAAAACTAACCAACTCATCAGCCTTATCTCACAGTGTATGCAATATTCTACACCCATGGGCCATTACCCCTCTTTTGGGGGAGGGGGCCACTTTGGTTGGTATAATTACATTCATTATATCACATACATCCATTGTTGTTGTCTTTATATATATACCGTTTTCCTGGTACTACTTACTTCCTTCTGCATCTGTTCATATAAATCTCCTTATACTTGATGTATCGTATACATAATTTCTTCTAGCACAGTAATTTTCAGTAACGTTCATGAACCATAATTTGCTTATCCATTCCCCGGTGACTGGGCACCTACTTTGTCTCCAGTTCTCTGCAGTTGTTGTCTGTCCATTTTCAAAGAGGGCCAGTGACATCGAGAGGGTGGCTTTTATTTATTTATTTTTAGTTTACATCATTCAGTTCCACAAGCTTTTGAGCTATATATTTTCTCCACCTCCTTCCCCTCCCCCCTCCCCACAGTCAGGAGAGTGATGTCTTCACTTGCAAATGAATTAGATTTAAGTGAAACGAGCTGTGAAAAGTCATCAGCCTCACTGTCTCCTCCAGAGTCATCAGAGTCCAGTGTCAAGACATAAGTCAAGACAACTGGCAATGGCCCACTGTTCCTTTGCTGCCTCAGAAAGGACGCTTGAATACTTTTCAGTCATAAACTTTCAGAGCCAGAGGGACTTTAGAAAGAACCCAACTCGCTTCTTTTACACAGGAGGAAACTGAGGAACTTGCTGACTCATGGTCACATTGCAAGTCCACAGCAGAACCACTCACTCTTAGAGATTTGGATTCTGACAGTCTCCAGGATCTAGACTTTAAAATCGGGGGAAGGGGGAAGAGAAGGGGGGAAGGCTGGGCTACACGGCCTTTGAGAACCCTCCCTGTCTAGATTTATGCTCCTATGTGCTGCAGGCCATGCAGTGTGGCATCCACTGGATTCAGCGTTAGGAAGACTTTCTGCCTCTTTGGAAACACTTAGTTAAAACTTGTTCCTTGGAGCTCTGTTCCCCCTCCTCAGTGCCTGAATAGAATTTTTTTCTATAATAGCTTTGCCCTGACATGCTCTGCAGATTCTCTCAGGAACATTTGAGTTTTCCTGGCAGGCCTCATTGAATCGTTTTATGTCATTTCAGTCTAAAAGACACTGTTGTAGGTTGGCAATTGCTGCTGCTGCTGGATTATATCTGAGGTTTGTCATGAGGATGCCTGAACCTCCTGTCTGCCTGGCCCACAAAGCTCATGATAAATCAGCTGAGAGTTCTTAGAATAACAATACAACAGAATTCATTCTTGAAAGGGACCCCAGAGAGCCTCAAATCCAGCCCCTAACTGAAGCAGAAATCCTCTCTATCATAACCCACACAAGTGGCCATCTGGTCTGTACTTGGACATCCTTAAGTGACATGTAGCCTTTCATTTGTGTCATCAAACATCAAAAAACTCTCAGAGATAGGGAGACCTCAGTGGATAGTGATGTGGCTCTCTGTTTTCATCTTCTAGGCTAGCTTTTTCACCCCAAACTACCCTCATACCTGTAGATCTGGAATTACTCAAGAAAGGCCACATTATGGCTACAATTAAAAACTCTCTCAGGAGCCTTGGGGCAGCTAGGTGATGTAGAGTGGACAGAGCACTGGGCTTGGAGTCAGGAGGACTAGAGTTCAAATTTAGCCTCAGACACTTGCTAGCTATGTGACCCTGGGCAAGTCACTTACCCCTGTTTGCCTCAGATCCTCATCTGTCAAATGAGCTGGAGAAGGAAATGGCAAACTGCTTCAGTATCTTTGCCAAGAAAACCTCCAAAGGGATCACAGAGAGTCTGAAATGGTTCAACAATAACAATGGAATTTTTCAAATAACCCTGTTTGAGAAGGAATACACTCATACTAGTTGTGAGTATAGCTCCTGAGTCCCCTCTGGTGTGCTTCCAGCTTACACAAAATCAATCACTATGACACCATGAACTCTTAAACATAAAACATTTCCTAAGATAGAGCAAAAGCAAGGAGAATCATCACATTACAGTTATTCAATATAAGGCTAATGCAGAAATAATGAAAACATCAGTCTACCCATAAAACTGGGTCCCACTCTCCCACCCATATACACAGTGTGGTGGAGAGTGAGCACATACTTCTAGAAAACTAGCAAAGAGGCATGAAGGGGGACACCCAAATGGTCAGAGTAACTCACAACTCTGACTTGAATATCTTGTTGTCCTTGGGTCTCTTCAGGAACAGTATATACTACAGAAAGTCATTTTCTAATAACCGCTCCCCTTCTGCATCTCTGGATTGCTCTCTTGTTGGGCAAATTGAGTTAAGGAAACATCAACAAGCTCTCGCAACCATCCTTAATGGGGTGCAGAGAAGATGTTATATTACGGTAGTGATAAGTCAGTAAACATTTACTAAGTGCCTAATATGTTCCAGGCCCTGTTCTAAGTGCTAAAGATACAAATATAAAAAGATAATCCCTACCCTCAAGGAGTTTACAATCTAACATGAGAATCTGACAAGTAATTCCCTTAAACCAGATGTGGGGAACCTGCAGCCTTGAGGCCACATGTGGTCCTCTAGGTCCCCAAGTGCTGCCCTTTGACTACACAGAACAAATCCCTTTCATAAAAGGGACTTTTTCTGTAAAATTTGGACTCAATCAAGGATCTAGAAGGCTACACGTGACATTAAGGCTGCAGTTTTAAACCAAGGACTTGCAAAGCTTATCTCTGTGGATGATTCGGAAAATTTCAGCCTGCTCTTTACTCAACAAGATTATGCTTTGTTCAGGCAATTCTCAGTCAGCCAAGTCTCTCTCCACAGCACAGCAAGGGGCAAAACAAATAATTGCAAAGCCTGTCTTTTCCATCTATTTCTCCCTCTCCAGCCAAAAAAAGGAAGTAAAGAGGAATCAGATACCTTTGAGATGCTTTACCTCTCTCAAGCTGTAAAGAAGATGGGGGTGAGCTCAAACAGCAGCTGAATTCAATCAGTTAAGTACTTCCCATGTCTCAGGCTCTCCTCCTGCATTGTCCAGTCCAGACCTGCCTCCCAAGCAGATGGAAGGTACCCTGTGTCTCATTTAGAGTGTCCCTTTTCCTCCATCCAGACTACAGTCCAAAACTCCATGGGCAGACTGTGGATAAGCACATAGATAAAGCCTTCTGCAGTTATTTGTTGATGAGAGGATATCATCTTTGGGGAAACATTAATTCCTTGTCTGACATGGATGTATTATGGAAAGACTTGTACAGTCACACACCTCAGTCTGTCCAGGCAAGAACAACGAACAAGGACACTTCCCTAATAATGATGCCAGTACTTGATTTTTTTCACTCATTCATTCAGCCAGCATTTATTAAGGATCTAATTTGTACTAGGGGCAGCTGGGTGCTTCACTGGATAGAGCCCTGGGCCTAAAGTCAGGAAGGTTCTTCTTCCTGAGTTCAAATTCAGCCTCAAACACATACTATTGGTATGGCCCCGGCAAGTCACTTTATCTGGTTTACCTTTCTTTCATTTGAATGTTTATTTTAATCAATTTAAAACATTTAAATTCACTTTCCAATATAGAAGCATCCTATTTGCAAGTGTAACCCTAAAAGTCACTAGATAAGGCAAGGCCTCCACTTCATAGTAATGTAAGTAACTTAGAATGCAGTTATGAAATATAGGAAATATAGGGACTATGCCCTCAGTTAGGGAGTGAGAGTTGTCCCAGCAGTAAGCTGGGGGGGGTGGGGGTTGAGAGCCCAGTCCTCAGTTAGGAAAGATCTCTCTCCTTTGTGTGACTCCCACTTGTGGCATCCCCTGTGCCCCAAACCAAGGGACACTGGGCAATGGATAGGGTCAACCATGTATGTTTATGAGAAATCAAATATCAGAAATCCGATACAGACTTCAACAGAATAAAAGGATGTGATTAGAAATGGGAGCCAGTCACACCCATGTGAGATTAGGAGGGGACCCTTAAGATCATCACTTCCTACTGTTTCTCCCCAATGTGTTCCAGTCATCTGAGGGAGTGTCCACCAGGTGGTGCAGTGGACACAGTGCTAGACATGGCATCAGGAAGATCTCAATTCACCTCTCTCCTTAGACACTATTGTGTGACCCAGGGCAAGTCACTTCACCTCTCTGTAACTCAGTTTCCTCATTTGTAAAATGAGGATAACCCCTATCTCCTAGGGCTATTATGAAGATCAAATGGGATATTTGTAAAGCATTTAAAGTTAGCACATAAAAGCTAGTTATTATTTTTAAACCTGTCATATACTTCTCTTTTCCATTAAGAGTTCCCCTCTCCTGGTCTGCCATGGAGGCTTGGGTTCAAAGAAAGGAATGCTCATGCAGCTGCCATGGACAGGCTGCCCTCCAATCCTTCCTCCTTTGCTCTCCTCAGTTGCCACTGCAGGAATAAAAACCCTCTTCTACAGTCCTAATCTCTGCATAGTACCTTCCTCTCTTCCCTTACTGGGAAATAAACCACAGTTCCCAAGATCTTTGGAGACTCAGGCCCTCTTTCAAAAAGAGCCAAAGAGGGTAATGGTCAAGTGTGGCTGGAAAGATTGTTATATTTGGTAGCATGGCATAGGGGTGGGAGAGCCAGCATTGAAGTCCAGAAGACCTGGGTTCATATTTCTTCTCTGGCACTTGACCTCTCACTGCCTTTCATAACTCTCTAAGACCAAAGGTTACAGGTTTTCGTTGGTGGAGGGAATTTCCACTCTGGGAGTTACCCTTCACTCTTAAAGACACCTGTGAAAACTTGACCAAAAGAAAAAACAAAAACTTAACTAACAAGCAAACAGAACCAAGTCTGCCAGTTACCCAAAGGTCGGAATTCCATAACTTCATTATCATATCCTTGCATCCGGAAGGAAGCCAAAAAAGACCTGTGAGAACCTTCACCAAGGTGACCCAAGTCATAGAGTTGGCCATGTCTTCTCAGCATGTCATGCACAAGTGTTACCTCCTTTCCTTTTTGCGCAGGCCCTGTCCTAGTTCAGGCCCTATTGGTCTCCTGCTTGAACTGCTCCAATAGTCTTCTAGTTGGGCTCCGGTAAATCTTCTACTCAGTCAAGTCAAGCAGCATTACCCTGTGCCATGCAGCATGCCAGGGGCCAGGCATCACAGTCCAATGGAGAGAGGAATCAGAATCCAAACCCTGCTTGGTCATTTACTACCTCGGTGACTTTGTGTGAGTTCCTGACTCTCTATGCTCATCAGTTTCCTCTTGCTAAAATGATGGGATTGAGGTTCCTTCCAATTCTAGATCTAGGATCCTCTGAAAGTGTCCTGGATTGGGAATTAGGTGGGAGGGATGTATAATTACCCCCAGTACTGCTAAGGTTGCATGACTTTGGACAAGTGACTTAACCTCTCTGAGACTCAATTTTGTCATTTGTAAAATGGGCTGTTTTGTTTTATTTTTTAAAAACTTTATTTTTAAAATTTTTTATTTATTTTATTTATTTGTTTGTTTTCATTTTTTTAAATAGTATTTTATTCTTTCCCAATTATATGTAAAGACAAATTTTCACATTAATTTTTAAAAATTTGAGTTCTGAATTTTCTTGGGTCTATTTTAGATAATTTTTGAGGCCCCTCCTTGTTCTAAATTTATGATCCTATGATTCTCTTGTCAGAAGAATGGGTACAAAATGCTCTTTTCATGGGAAGGACTGGATTTATAGAGGTGGATTTGGAATTAAACTCTTAGTGCTGCTACTTATTAGCTGTATGACCTTGGGAAAGTCTTTTCCCCTCTATACGCCTCAGCTTCTTCCTCTGTAAAATGAAGAGTTTGGATATGATGACCTTGAAGATCTAAAATAGAGATTCTTAACTTTGGGTCTGTGGATAGATTTCAGGGAGTCCATAATCTGAATGGGAGCAGGGGTTACATTTTTATTTTCTAATTGAAATTTAGTCTCTAATCTCTAATTGACATTTAACTTTTCCTTCAATTATGAATTTTTTTAAAAAGAAAATTACTCAGAGAAAGGCTTCACCAGATGGCTGAAGATGTCCATAACATAAACAAGGCTAAAAACCCTTCTCCAAAGCTAGTATGCGCTCATTCATAGGCAGGCAAGTGCCTAGGGCCAGTCATTCTGTGTGAACTTCTCTCAGTTCCCCTACCTTCCAGGTAAAATCTGGAGCCCTATTTGTTGGGGTTAGTTTTTGTTCAAACCTGGATCAGACTAAGTAATCTCTGAGCTCCCCTCCAACACTGTGATTGGTTGAATTTCTGCAGTAAATATTCAATTAAAGGTCTGTGTACTCATTAATTTGGTATATGAAACTGTGTTAACTTACAATCAAGAAGCATAGGGAATAAAGAGCTGTCCTTCAGATGTGGGTTCAAGTGTTGCCATACTTGACCTTGGGCAAGTGATTTAACCTTTAGGAGCCTCAGTTTCCTCATCTGAAAAATGGGGATAACAGTGCCTGTGATACCGATAATGTAGCAGGGCATTGTATAGGAGATTCAAGTCTTTCCTTTGACACATACTGTCTGTTTGACCCTAGTTAAGTGCCCCAGGCAATTCTCTAGAACTGTAAATTATAAAGGAGTTGCAGATCTATGTGAGTGACTGAAATTTCCACAATGAAATTTCCTCATACTGATTAAATCAAGGCAAAAGAAAATATAGCTTACATTATGTTCACCATGTAACCTGGGGCCCACAAATCAAATTAATCGAGTCAAAATTCCCAGTGTTTGGCCCACAGAATCGGAATGTTAGATTCGTTGTATTTTATTCAGACCTATTCACATACTATAAGGCATTTAATATATTATTCAGTGCCACATAAACGATATATGCTAAAAATAACCATATGAGTACACGCCAAAGCAAGCACATAATTCCTGCCAAGAACGTGGCCTCCCAAGTCTGACTCATAGAGTTAGAAGCGAAGACTGAGCCCTAACAAAGCTCTGCACAGTAGCTGGGGCCAAGGGCTCCCTTCGAGGCGGGTCTCATAATGTAAGGACAAGTACCAGCTTAAGCTGCACTGGCAAGGGGAGCAGTTGGTAGTTGAGTTTCTTCTTGGGCAAGGGTTTGTTCTTGTAGCTTAATGGAAAGAGCACTGGCGTAGGAGTCAGAGACCTGGGCTTCAACCCCAGTTTGTGTGAAATTATGGAGGGAAGTCACTTCATTTTCTAATTTTTCTCTGTGAAAGGAAGGGGTTGAGTTGGCTGATTTTGTGACAGTTTGCTGCCCCACAAGACACATGTTGGGGCATGATCGTAACATAACACTTATAGTTCAAATGGGCTCAGGGACCCTTCTCCTTCTCA
>JAJHZJ010000063.1:6002469-6228628 GCA_023548195.1 Bettongia penicillata ogilbyi | reverse complement strand
CTGTAGAAGGGGCAGGATTGGGGACCAAAGGCTGGGGTTGGATGTTAATTTGCCATGTAACATTCAACGGTGCCTTGATCACTCAGTGTTTCAGCTTCCTCATCAGCAAAATGTGTGGGTGGAACTGGATGAACTTTAGAGTTTTGCTTTAAATTCAATGATGCTTCTTTGTTTGAAAGTCCCTTTCCATCTTACAGTCTGTTCTTTTGTAGGTGTTCCTCCTGCTCAGCCTTCTCTACTCCTTCCTCTCCACACTCCCTCTGGGTGATTTCTTCTATTCCCTTGGCTTTGCTTACCACTTGTACGTGGATGACTCACGGACCTAGATTTCCAGTCCTAACATTTGCCCAGAGTTCTGAATTTCTGTTTGAACTACCTTCTATGTTTGTCCACCATGATATCCACCTGCCCCCTCAATCTCATCACGGCCTAAACTCAGCTTTCCCTCCCAAATATTTTTTTTTTGCCATTCCTTTTCTATTTAATTTGATGATGATGATACTATAGCAGTAGCAGCAGCACCATAAGCATTTATATAGTACCTACCATGTGCCAAGAACTGTGCTATGTGCTTTATAATTAATGTCTCATTTGATTCTCACAAAACACTGAAAACTAGATGCTCTTGTTATTCCTGTTTTACAGTTAAGGAAACTGAAGCAAGCAGATTAAGTGACTTGACTAGTATCTCATAACTAGTAAATGTCTGAGGAGGGATTTTAGCTCAGGTCTTCCTGTCTCCAGGTCCACTGCTCTAGAAGATCCCGTCTGGAGAACTTTTGGGAAGGGGTGAATGAAAGTTCTATAGGGTAGGCAGGCATGGAGGAGATTCCCAAACTGTTGAAATCATAGATCACTTGGAATATTCGTAGAATAGGAATTTGTTGCTGGCTGATTTGGGGAAAATACCACATTTGTGTGGTTTGTGATTCTGGACACTCCATTGTAGCTTTCTTGGTTCACTGTAGGTGAACAGTTATAACCAAGTGTGATAACATTATAATTTCTACCATTTTCTTGTAAAATCTGTGTCAGTCCATAAGCTGAGGCTCTTTGAATTTGTTCTTTCTGTAATCTCTGGTGGCTATGGCCTGTTCCTGTCTTGCTGTTATAAAACTCTGTTTCTGTAAAACAAATCAACATGGTTCAATCATTTATTCCATACTTCTTTGTCAGCATATTATTGATTGAGGTCATGCAGGCTTTTCTGTTATTATTAATTATTAAAAGAATACATTGGTGAGGCCTCATAGCTATTTTGAAGTATTTTGAATCACAGCACCATAGATTTTGAGTTGGAAAGTACAATCGAAGTCACCAATCCTTTCATTTTATAGAAGAGGACACTGAGGTGCAAAAAGGTTTAAATGACTTATCCAAAGTCATATGTAAGAGGTGGCAGAGCTCAGATTTCAATCTAGACCAGCTGGCTTCAGAGTCAGTGTTCTGGCTCTTCCACCACAGGGGAAGGAGACAGGAGGGATCATCCACCTATGCTCCAGGATGCAGAGCAACTATAGGATAATATGCACACAGGGATTTCTGCACCCTAAAGTGATGTATAAATGATAACCATTAACAGCAGTAAAAGCCACAACCAGGAAAAATACACCGAAACTGCAAAGAGATTTCAACTGGATTTAAGGGAAGCTTACTAACAGCTCAGGCTCTCCAGGAAGAGCTGAGTGGCCGCCTTTGAAGCCGATGGATTCCCTTTCCCCAGGAGTCTTCATGCAGAGGCTGCACCACAGCTTGTCAGACGTGCCTTGCAGTCAGGCGCCCTCCCAGGTCTCCTCTGAGGCTGAGATGCATTGACTTTTGCCGGTCTTTCATCTTGTACATTTAATCAGTTGCCAAGTCTGGCTCATCCTCCCTCTGGGCACCACTCTGCCTCAGATTAGGCTCTTTCTTTTTTGCCCCCAGAGATCTTCATGTGTTTTGACTTAGCCCCTCCTTCATTAGAGGTGTGCCTGTGTCCACCCTTGGCCCTCACTCTCTGGCCTCTTTACATATCTTTCTGGTGTGCTGACAAGGATGAAGCGGGAGCAGCAGGGTCAAGGGGGCTCTGGATTCTATCCAGAAGAGAGGACAACTCTCAGACCACCTTTCCCCTTGTTTCTCAAAAGCTCTGGTCCAGCTTCCTGAAGCACAACTCTGGCCTGTGTCTTCCCTGATCAGGAATCTTGGGTGGCTTCCCTTTCTGTGGCTGATCCTTGATCCCTTCCTGTTGTGACTCTGGCTGGGCAGCTTTCTGGTCACACATCCTCCACCCCTGCCAGCACTGTCCTCTGCAGGTGGATGAGACTGAAACCTGGCTAGTTGACTTGATTTGGCCACATCTGAGAGAAAAAGTAGCCTGTATAAGGCACATCATGGCCTTTAAAATGCTGTCTGAACATGAGCTGTTATGATTAAATGCCAAGTCAGGATGAAAGATGCTCTGAATGATAGCGCATGTTGTTTACTGCATGCGATTATGTAGCAATTATGTAGCGCTTCAGGGTTTCAGAACCACCCTGTAAAACAGGTGGCATGAATGTCTTTATCAGCCTTTTAGAGAGGCCAACATGCAGTTCAGATGGCCCTTGCCACAACTCCCAATTTACTCCTCCTTCTTGAGCTTATGAGTGTCAGAGCCTGTGCGTTTGTTGACCCTTTAGATACTCCCTCACAGGTAATTGATGCTTAACTCCAACTGTATCTTTGTGTATGACATATAGATTCTGAATGAGAACATGTGTGAATGGAAGCGCTTTCAAGTGCCCCGGGCTTACTCTGCCAAGGCTAGGTTCTTTTTTTTTTTTTCCATTCTTTCCTTTCTGAACAAATTGTTTGTTTCTTATGTTTATGTTTTCCTCATGGGTTTTATATGTTCATTTCCTTATTGAAACATCCAGTTTAAGACTAACTTTAGGAAAAGAAATGATGGATTCTGGTTTGAGAAGACAATACTTAAACTGCCCCACCCTATCCTTTGTGAGTGCATGTCCATTCATACACACACATGTGTTCGTGAGCTCTCAGCAGTATGCATGCGCAGGTATGCAGGCACATGTATGTGCATTTGAGCTCCCAGCAGGCATACATGCACACACATGTGCATGTGAACTCTCAACAGGCATGCGCACACATGTGCATTTGAGCTCTCAACAGGCATACATGCACACACGTGCACAGAGCTTTCAGGAATGCACATACATGTGTGTGAGCTCTCAGCAGGCAGTCAGATTCCAACAAAAACCAGAATTATAGGTTCCTGAAGAGAGAGGAATGATTGCTCCCAGTTGAGCAGGTGAGTGCACACGTCACCATGTAAAGAATGTTGCCTCTGCTGCTTCTCGAGGTATTTGTAATAAAGTGTCAGCAAATAAGACCCAAAATGGCAGGAAGATGACCAGAAACTCCAGCTGAACGCCCTTGATTTAATGCAGATCCAATCCCTTTTGTGGCACGTGAAGCTCCCTAGGCTGGGACTACGGGTGGTGGTGGTTCCTGGCGTTCCTCTCTGATTTCAAGCTTTAGTGCCTGTAATCTAATTAACATTGAAC
Organism: Bettongia penicillata ogilbyi; assembly: GCA_023548195.1. NCBI lineage: Eukaryota > Metazoa > Chordata > Mammalia > Diprotodontia > Potoroidae > Bettongia > Bettongia penicillata. The sequence continues at coordinate 6,225,080 of JAJHZJ010000063.1, read as the reverse complement.
TGAGTTTGGAGTACAGTGGCCTGTTTGGTTCAATAATAACACATTTATATGAAAGGTTAATGAAATGAATTTCCCTTCCATGCAATTCATTATAAAAATTGTTCTACAATCAACGCTGGCTAATGGAAAAGAGATTAAATATTCATGTCCATAAATTTCCCGTGTCATTTCTGATTTTCCTTAATCTCTGCCTCTATAGGTTGAAGTCTCTAAGTACAAGAAATTCTGAGCCCTAAACTGGTTATTGTTAATTCTGCATCATATGCTACTAAAGCAGCCTTTTAAGAAAGAGACTTCTTCCTGTAGGATCAGAGTTCTGGAGCTGGGTGGGACCTTAACAGTCATTTAGTGGGATTCTTTTTTTTTATAGAGGAGGAAACTGAGGCCTGGGTAGTCTTTAAAAAAATCCCTTGCTTGTGGTCACAAGGTAGTAAATAGGAAAGTCAGTACTTGAACTGACTGAGATTCTTTCTGTTATATCATGCTGGGTTTGGGGGGTACCTGAAAGTGGGGGGCAAGTGAAAGGACTGGCCAGTTTACAAATGGGAGCTGTCCCTCTGTCTGTCTTCATCCACATTAAGAGGCATTGGAGGTAACAAGAAAGTGTCCTGTGGATGTCCAGTCCTACCTTTGAGATGGCTTCTTTCTTTTGGGAGGTAGAGGCTCTTGGAGCCAGGTGACAGCTGAGAACAGCTCTTTCTCTCCCAGCTCCTCCTGGGACCTTTTGTCTCTGCCACAGAAGAGAAGATGAGGCTGTTTACCATGAGAGCAAAGAGATGGGGAATGGGGGGTTGGGTTAGAAAAACCACTACTCATCATCTAGATGGATAACGCCAAAGACACTAGTTCTGTGTTTTCTGTTGTGACTCCTCAGCAGAAGCTTGGTCAGCGTCAGGTTTTGCCTCCAGACAGGTGGGGCGTTACTGAACTGCTTTTATATCATTTTACTCTTACCTCCAAGAGTACTTGGCAAGAGTCTTGGAGTTATTTGGGTGCCCTAGACCAATCTAATTTACTCCTTGGGAAGAACCCTGGACTTGGAGGCAGAAGATAGACTGGAGATTTAAAGATTGACTCCCATGACATCTTTTTTTTCCCTCAAAGGATGTAGATTTAGAGCAGAAAGGGGCCTTAGACATTATTAGTCCAAGATTATCATTTCTGCTGCACTTCCCTCATAACACTGGTGTGAGAATCAAGTGAAGGAACATGGGTCACATGCTGTGCATTCTGTAGATAGGAGAACGTTCATTTCTACATCAGGGTCCCAGGATGAAGCTCCCAGCCCATCCATACGTAGTAAATGGTTTTCATGCCTCATTTCCAGTGGCCAGCACGGGGCTGAGCCTCTGACCTTAGCTAGGTGCTCTGTGGTCAGTAAAGGTAGCCCATGTCCTCTAGCAGGTTGCCCCCTTTTCTTTCACTTCCCTTTGGTCTCTCCTTGTCTCCCTGCTACCTACAGGTATGCCCCCATCTCCCCTGTACTCCTAAACCCTCTAGTGCTTCTGCCATCCCCACTGACTTCTAATCCCACGTCTCTCCTGCCCTTTGTGACTAAAGCCCTTGAGTAGACTCTTTCTCCTCGTAATTCTCTATAATCTGACTTCCAACCTCAGCATTCAGCTGGACCTGCTCCCTCTAAAGTTGTTGATCTCTTCATTGCCAAATCCAATGGCCTTTTCTCCATTCATCCTTCCTGACCTCTGTGTGGCCTCTGACACTGTCCAGGACACCCCCATTTCTGCCCTGGTTTTCTTCCTACCTCTCAGACTCTCAGTCCCCTTTGTTGGATCCTCATCCAGGTTACCCCCATTAAACTTGGCTGCCGCACAGGGACTTGTTTCCTTTTGCATTATTTTACATCAGCTTCTATGGATTCAGTTATCATCTTTGCTGATGATTCTTAAATCTACTTATTCAGCACTACCCTAGACTTTCTGTCTTCCATCTTTAACTGTCTGTGGGTTATTTTAACTGATAACCTCTAAAAATCTTAAACTTCATGTGTCCAAACTGAACTTTGCAGTTAGTTCCGTTTTGTACATTGTGCATCTTGGATGTCTGTGAGATATCCAGTTATAGTTCTCCAGTGGTAGTTGGAGATGCAAGACTGGAGATTAGCAGACGTAACGGGGTGGACAGGAAGCCCTGAGAGTCATCAGCAGAGAGACAATCTTTGAAACTGTGGGAGCTTTTGAGATTGCCAAGTGAAATAAGATAGAGAAGAGGACCCAGAATAGAGCATTAGGGGATGTCTGCTCTTAGTGTTGTGATCTGGCTGCAGATTCAGCAGAGGCACCAAACAGAACCAGGAGAGAACCGGTTAAGGTAACGCTAGAGAGAAGGGAATATCGAGGAGAAGAGATTGGTCAGAGGTGACCACGGCTGCAGACATGGCAAGAAGGGTAAGCATTTAGAAAGTAAGGGATCATGAATCACTTTGGAGAGGGCAGTTTTGGTGGAAGGAAGAGACCAGAAGTCAGATGAGAAAAGGGAAAGGAAGGGAGTAAACATTTTTATAGTATCTTCTATGGGTCAGGCATGGTGTTAAGCACTTTCTCAAAGATTGCAAACTGCTGACAACTCCTGAGAGACTTCTCCAAGTCAATGATAAGACAAAGATAATGATAAGACAATTGAGAATTATTCTGACATCTGTGAGGTTTTATGCCACATCCAGTAAACTGGCAAGGATGACAACTGACAGGAATAGCAACTATTCAAGGTACATGAATACCTTGTTTGTGATGCTCTGAATTGGTGTCTGGGTAGAACCTTCTGGCTCAAGGCCACATGTAGTCCCCTAGCTACAGGTTCTCCACCCTTGGTCTGGAAACTAATTTGGAATTTGGATTTTGGAATTATGCTAAAAATGTGATTAAAATCTTCCTATCCTTTGACTTCGAGATTAACATATATACCCCCACTAGACACATATCCCAAGAAGGCCAAACACTTCTGTCCTATATGTATTTCATAGAAATAATTTGAAGGCCAAGATGGCAGAGTATAGGAAAGTATTCACCTGAGCTCTTCCAATTCACCTCCAGATATTTACAGGTATTTCAATCAATCCCTACAATAACCCTTGAAAGTAGGTATTATTATTATCCCAATTTTTAGGCAAATGTGGTTGTGGCAAACATAGTTTAAGTGACTTATTAGGGTCACTTAGCTAGTTAATTGTCTGAGGTCAAATTTGAACCCAGGACTTCCTGACTCCAGGCTCGGCTGTCTAGCCACAGCCATTGAAAATTAAGAAGAGGGTCAGAGGAAAAGATGTGGAGGCAATTCTAGGAGGCCTTCTCAAGGAGTTTAGTTCCCAAAGACAGGAGAGATAGGGGATGATAGCAGAGATGGATGGATCAAGAGAATGTTTTTGAGGATAGGAGAGACACAGGCGTGTGCGTAGGCAGTAGACAAGGAGCCAGCAGAAAGGGATAGACTGACCATCAGTGAGAGAGTGGGGATGATAGAGTGATAGAGGAATATCTTGTTGGTGATAGTGGCCAAAAGCATCTGAGTGACAGCTGAGCATCTGAGATGAGGAAGAGAGAAGAGGGAGCTCTCTGAAAGAAAAGCAAAGCAGGCCCTGCCCAGAAGCCCCTACATTCTGTGCTGTTTCACTGTCCTCACCATCAAGTCCCAGTGTCCCTGCCCAGTATGAGGTCACCATGGGAAGTGTTAGTTGATGGAGATATAACAACGGAGATGATAATATAATGATAAGATGATGGCGAGGATAACGATCATGGCAGCAAGCAGCATTGTACAGGGGAGCCCAAAGGCTTTTTTCTGAAGTCTCTCTGTGATCTTGGGAAAGTGCCAAAGCCCTCATTTCCCCATGTCCTCATATGCTAAATGAGGTCATTGCACCCTAAGACCCCTTGCATTTCTAAATCCTGTGTTCTGCAGAGACCTTATGGTTTCTCAGGGTCTTTAGGATAGATAGGCAAGGAAGTTTTTTATATCAAGGAGGGAAAAAGAGAAGTTTGTTTTAGTAAGGATAGTACTGTCCCACTTTTGTACTGCCCTTCAATGAATAACTGGCTGGAAATTCTGGAACTCCCCCAAGAAGGGGAGAGGGAAGAATGAAATCCTCAGTTGCCCTCTCCTGGGCCCCCTCCCTCTCCTCCAGCTGAAGCAAAGGGCAGCAGGGAGGGGGCCAGGCAGGATTAGAGGAAGGGAGGGCTTCTGCCGGCGTGCACTCAGGCTGAGAGCCCCTTGTCAGTGCCCTTTCCCCTCCTCTTTCTTTCTTTGCCATCCCTTTTCTGAATGCTAAGCGTTCCAAGTAAACACTCAGAATCACTCAAGTCCCAGTGTGAACTTGATGCCACAGCTTGAACTTGACATGGGGATTTGCCTCCCTCTTACAGGGGCAGATAAATTAGGGTTTTCAGTGCCTGCATTTGGCAGACAGAGTTGAATGTGTTTCTCTGTCAACGAGATAGTAAATGTTCGAGCTTAGCCATACAAATGTGAGGCACTGTTACTAGTCGGCAAGGCTTTATTTAAGAGTTGTCCAATCTATCCAAAGCATAACTTCCTGCTGCATCTGGGACAAGTGGGGATCTTTACTTGGATACCTCCAGTGGTGAAACTCAATTCCTCCTAAGTAGCCCTTTCTATTGCTGGATAGCTCCAATATTTCATAGTTTTCTTCAGTTTGAGCTGAGCCAGACTGTCTTGGGTTTCTAATCTTTGACCCTCTCTGCTTGACCTCTGGAGCTGAGAAGTTTATTTACTGTTCCAGTATTTGGAGGCAGAGATCATGTTCTCTCTAAATCTTACCTCCTCAGGGCAAACTGTCCCCAGGTCCTTCAACTATTCTCAATAAGAAATAGTTTCAGGTTCCTTCCCATCCTGTTTCCTTTCTGTTGGCCTCAATGCCCCTGCTCAAATGTAGTGTGTAGATCTAAGAACAGTAATCCAGATGGAATCTGATGGGGGCAGAGCACTGAGTAAGATAACCAGACTTTTTATGTTTCTTCTTGACTGGATTCAATAATATAGATATGTCTGATCATGCATGTTTAATTCTTTTGCTTTTTGTATTGATTTTTGAGCCTTCTTATAGATTTTGTTATTGGTTCAAGATTTGGTCATGAATTTTTATTTTGAATATATTTAGTTTACTTATAATATGAAATTTTAGAAACGAGATTGCCAGCTTTCAATTTTAGATAGAATTTACACTTTATTGCCTTTTATATCCTAACCTAAATGTGAATGGAGAAAAATAGCAGCAAATGTCTGTAAATACATTAAAAATTAAAATTGTGGATGGGCCCAATGAGAGGAAATAACTATGAAATAGTGTGAAAATGCAGCCTCCTGTTATTATTGTCCTACAGGACTCTGAGGTTTAACAGCTGCTGATGGTTTAGACTAATTGAGATTTGATGACTCTATAAAATTTCTCATATTTATCCTTTTGTGTTGTTTTTGAATGAGGAGGGAAAGGAATGTTTTGTATTGAGCAGATGAATTGGAGACTCAAGTAAGTCCTGGGTGCTATGGCTGAAAGAAGCAGGTTCTTAAGGTATCAGGAAAACAAGAATGATCCCATGTTCGTCAAGTGCTTTCGGAATGGCCTTCCTCATTGTAATTTTCTGATGTGGTGATTGTGCCAGGAAATGGATGCTTTCATAGAGGCAAAATGATTTTATAAATGTTGAGAGTAGGACTTGCATCTAGGCCTTCTCACTCCCATGTTCGTTGCTCTTTCCACAACATCAGACCATAACAAAAAGGAACAAGAATTACATTAAGCTTAACCCCGAACCTGTAACTAAGTCATGAGTGGACCTTCGGCAAGTTATTAAATCTCACTGGGCTGTCACTTCCCGGCCAATAAAATATGGTGGTAATAACGCCACTCCTCTGGACCACTTCCCCAACTTCCCCAACTCCTGGGTTGTGTCTCTGGAGGGCTGCTACTCTCTGGTTCTAGATGTAACGCTTTGGTAATGCCCTCTGTGCACACTGTAGCTCATGAGCCCCTACAAGGGGGCCTCCCATTAATAGTCATCCGGTAGACACTGTTGGCTCTTAGCTCAGATATGTCCACACAGTCTAAATAATTACAATAAATAATGTTTTCCATGAACTTGAGGCAGTGCTCCACAAACAGATGTGTCCATGGGAAGAATGCGATCAAATTTAAAGTGCAGTTTTTGTGAGGCCTAGAGTAGTGTGTGTGGTGGCTGTGCAGCAAAAGCAGCTCCTGGAACTGTGGGACCTGGAACTCTCTTCTCTCTTTGTAGAGTCTCTCTACCAGACAAGTGTTCCAACTGGCTTCCAAGGGTCTATTCCTTTCCACAATTTGATTCTCTCTTGAGTCCATAGCTGGGTCTCTCCCTGGCTGCCAGGGTCTTTGTTCCTGGAAGCTATTTCCTCCACCCGCTGCTTTTCAGCATCATGTCTCTCTCAATGTACGTCTCCATTCCCCCAATTATGACTCAGGTTTTCTCAGTGGATGAACTCTTGAATGTCAGGTAATGTGTCTCACTCCTGGCAAGTTGCTACTAGAAGCCATAGTCGTTGGGAATAGAGAGGAGAGGGAAATACCTTTCTTCTTCTCCCCACAGGGGTTTCTTCAAGAAAGGACCCCCAAACCTGTACTTCCTTTAAGAAATGTTATCTTCGGGAGGAGCCAAGATGGCGGAGTAGAAAGACGTAAGTATGCTAGCTCCGAATCCACAGCCCATATATTTTCTGTAAAAAGAACTCCCCACAAATTCTGGATCAGTGCAAGCCACGCAGAACCACAGTGGAATTTCCGTTCCAGAGAGCCCTGGAAAGCCGTCCCCAGGGGTCCGTCACGCTCCAGACAGTGGAGCCCACCCCTGCACTGCCCTGGCCATAGCCCCAGGGGAGCAGATCTGAGCAGGCTTCAGGGATGAAACCTCCAGCGGCCGTGAAGGTCCCTCCACCCACAGGCGCTACAGGTCAGTGAGAGAGACTTCTGGGCTGACTGAGAGGGGAGCGGGGTGTCTCCGTGACTCGGGCCCCCTCGGGAGGCAGCAGCAGAGGCAGCGGCAGAGGCAGCCGTGGCCCGGACTCCTGGAGCAGGCAGGGGCTCAGGGCCATTACTGAAGGTCTCCACATAAACCCCCTGAGGGAACTGAGCCTGGGAGGCAACCCTACCCCCACCTGAGCACCAGAACTTAAGCTCACATTGAATAGCAGCCGCTCCCACCGCTGAAAGCCCTGAGGCTGGGGAGCAGCATTTGAATCTCAGACCCCAAGCACTAGCTGGGCAGATCTACGCGGGGGTGGAGAGGAATCTCACAAGTCAAGTAACTGGCTGGGAAAATGCCCAGAAAAGGGAAGCAAAATAAGACCATAGAGAGCTACTTTCTTGGGGAAGAGATGTTCCTTCCTCCTTTCATTTCTGATGAGGAAGTGCAATGCTTGCCATCTGGGAAAGATATGGAGGTCGGGGCCTCTGTATCCCAGACATCCGAGGTGGATGTCCGGTGGGCTCAGGCCATGGAAGAGCTCAAAAAGGATTTTGAAAATTAAGTTATACAGGTCTGAGGAAAAACCGGGAAGAGAAATGAGAGAGATGCAAGAAAAGCATGAAAAACGGGTGAATACCTTGGTAAAGGAGACCCAAAAATAACACCTTGAAAAATAGACTCACTCAATTGGCAAAAGAGGTTCAAAAAGCCAATGAGGAGAAGAATGCTTTCAAAACCAGAATTAGGCAAACGGAAAAAGAGGTTCAAAAGATCACTGAAGAGAATAGTTCTCTCAAGATTAGAATGGAACAGATGAAGGCTAATGACTTTCTGAAACACCAAGAAATCACAAAACAAAATTGGAAAAACAACTGACCTGGAAAATAGATCCAGGAGAGACAATTTAAAAATTATGGGACTACCTGAAAGCCATGATCAAATAAAGAGCCTAGACATCATCTTTCATGAAATTATCAAGGAAAACTGCCCTGATATTCTAGAACCAGAGGGCAAAGTAAATATTGAAGGAATCCATCGATTACCACCTGAAAGAGATCCAAAAAGAGAAACTCCTAGGAATGTTGTGCCCAAATTCCAGAATTCCCAGGTCAAGGAGAAAATATTGCAAGCAGCTAGAAAGAAACAATTCCAGTATTGAGGAAATACAATCAGGATAACACAAGATCTAGCAGCTTCTACATTAAGGGATTGAAGGGTGTGGAATAGGATATTCAATAGTCTTTCAATAAAACAGAGGACTTTCAAGCATTCTTGATGAAAATACCAGAGCTGAAAAGAAAATTTGACTTTCAAACACAAGAATGAGAAGAAGCATGAAAAAGTAAACAGCAAAGAGAAGTCTTAAGGGACTTACCAAAGGTGAACTGTTCACATTCCTACATGGAATGACAATATTTGTAACTCTTAAGCTTTTCAATATCTGGGTAGTTGGTGGGACCACACACACACACACACATGTACACGTGTGCGTGCACACACATACAGAGACAGAGAGCACAGAGTGAATTGAATAGGATGGGACCATATCTTAAAAGAAATTAAGGTAAATGGTGAGAGAGAAATGTAGTGGGAGGAGAGAGGGTGAAATGGAATGGGATAAATTATCTCTCATTCAGGAGGCAAGCAGGAGACTTTTTAGTGGAGGGAAAAAGAGGAGAGCTGAGAAAAAAACATGAAGTTTACTCTCATCACATTAGACTAAAGGAAGGAATAAAATGCACACTCATTTTGGTATGAAAACCTATCTTACAATACAGGAAAGTGGGGGAGAAGGAAATAAGCAGGGTGGGGGGGATGATGGAAGGGAGGGCAATGGGAGGAGGGAGCAATATGAAGTCAACACTGGGGGAGGGACAGGATCAAAAGAGAGAACAGAAGCAGTGGGGGGCAGGATAGGATGGAGGGAAATATAGTTAGTCTTACACAACATGACTATTATGGAAGACATTTGCAAAACACAGATATGGCCTATATTGAATTGCCTGCCTTCCCAAAGGGAATGGGTGGGGAAGGAGGGATGAGGAGAATTTGAAACTCAAAGTTTTAGGAACAACTGTTTATTATTGTTTTTGCTACTAGGAAATAAGAAATACAGTTAATGGGGAATAGAAAGTCATCTGGCCCTACAGGGCAAAAGAGAAGATGGGGACAAGAGAAGGGAGGGAGGATAGAAGAGAGGGCAGATTGGTGATAGGGAAGATTAGAATGCTCGGTGTATTGGGGTGGGGGAAGAGGATAAATGGGGAGAAAATTTGGAACCCAAAATTTTGTGAAAATAAATGTAAAAAGTTAAATAAATAAATTTAATAAAAATAAATTAATTAAAAAAAATAAATGTTATCTTCAAACCTGCTTAAAAGCATGCAAAGGCAGGTCCAGTTCTTTTTTTCACCCTTCAATTTCATCAGTAGAAGGTGTTCATAAATCATAAAGGAATCAAGGCATATGCAGCTTAATACTACATTACCTAACACCATATGATTACATTACGTGTGTGTGTGTGTGAATGTGTGTGTGTGTGTGTGTGTGTGTGTGCGTGTGCGTGTATGGAAGGTTAGTCAAGATCAATGCTCCCAATATTTTTGCCTACCCTCAAGGGTTGTTATATGATGTGTATGAACAGATTGGAAAATGTAGAAAGACACATGCATGTGTGTTTACATCTACCTGTATCTATAATAAAAGAGACAATAATGTATTTCCAATAATAAACTTTATGATTATCTGTTCCTGCATTTACAAAGTGTGTTTAAGACATTGATTATGAGTTGTATTCAGCTATAATAAAATTCCATTCAGACTCCATTAATAGTATTTATTATAAATGCATGGTGATTTGGGTCAAAGTTTACCTTTCCTGAAAGCATTTGCAGACCAGATTTATAAGGTAAACATTCTTACATGAAGAATATTTGACCTCCTTAAGAGAACAAGTTGTTTTAGACCATTAGAAGCACATATTACACAGAACTTCTTACTCTTTCATTAAAGCAGGTTCACAGATCTGTACTTCATAATATAACACTTAATTAGCCTAGTTTATGTTGCCGTATGTACTGAAAATGTACTGAAAGTCATTTAAACTAGCATAAAAAAAATTTATGATTCAAACTTTTCTCTAATTTAGATTTGACCTTCCTCCATTCCCTCTTTTTCCAGTAAATAGTATTTTTTTTACTTTAATCACTGATGATAACCTTACTTTATAAACTGATCCAGTTAAAGAATAGGAACAATGATGGAGATGGTTTATTTTATATAATTATATCTTTGTTTTAAATTATTAAATATGAAAAACATGTGTGTACCAATGTTATGCTCCTCTGTGTTACTATGATTATCTTTAAAGATAAGCATTAATATGACAATTTAACTGATTAGCCATATCTGGAATGATTTCAAAAGAAAAATTCAGCCGAGCAAGTTTATTGAGCTATGACCCCAACACCACAAGAGACACTGAAGGAGTCTGGGAGCAGGATAACATGAAAAGTAATCTCCATTGTCAGTGGCGTGATCATTCTTTCAGCGAGCACTGATTTAGCACTTGGTCTGGATCAGGCAAACATTCTGCTAGGTGCTAGGTCCTGGTGAAACAAAGGGAGAAAGCAAGAGTTCCTGCACTTGAGGAGCTCATGTTCCATTTCAGGACATTGGAGGAAAGGAGCAATGTGGGTGTAACATGTATGTGAAGACAAACTAGATAAAAGGAAACACAAAAGATTTTGGTGAGGTAAGGCACCAGAAAATGGTGAGGAATTTTGGAATGTGAAAGTGAGAAAAAAAGCATATTTCATGCATGGAATCGTCTGTGCCAGGCATGAGATGGGAGGCAGGGTGCCATGCACACGCACGCATACACACACACACACACACACACACACACACACACACACACACACACGAAGTAAAGAACAGACCGGAATCATCCCCAGAGTGTTTAAATACTTCATACTTCTCTTTGCACTTGGTATCGTCGCTGTAGTCTAGTAGAATGCAGGCTCCTGAGGACAGGCATTATTTTATTTTTATTTTTGTGTCTCCTCCCTATCCCAGTGCCTTAGATATAGTTGACAATTGGCAAATCCTTGTTGTATGGGATATGATTTCTAGATACTAAGTTCTTGAGCATGTCGTAGGAGGGAATGATCGGAAATATGGCCCACCTGGACATTCATAGCAGGCTTGAAGTCTACTCTTGGGAAACTGTGACTTAAGAAGAAGAAAATGTTTGTTCATTTTAGCTTGGATTCTTTTTGTCTCTGGTGGTTGGTTGTTTGTTTTGGCTTTGTGACATCATCAATCTTCCTGCAATCCTGTTTAAAATGCTTGCTATCTTTTTATATTTCTAGGCATACTTCCGACAGGGTGTTGCCCTCCAGTATCTTGGACGCCATGCAGATGCTCTGGCAGCCTTTGCATCAGGCTTGGCCCAGGATCCCAAGAGTCTACAACTTCTGGTTGGGATGGTGGAAGCTGCCATGAAATCTCCCATGCGAGGTAAGACTATGGAAAGTACTTGAAATAACAATGATATAGAGTTGGAAATTCCTACCTCGAAAGGTCTCTTGGTCTTGGGCAACCCAGTATTGGGTAAGATGTCCTTCTCTAAGATCTAATATTTTATGTAAAAAGAAAATTGATATCTAATATTGCAAGCTAATGAGGCAGCATTAGACAGAGAGACAGGAGACAGGGTCCACAGACCAATTTTGCCACTGACTGGATGTCACTGACCATGTGTGTGTTCCGTTCCTCACTGGCGGTTCAGTTGTCTGGAGAATATGTTTTCCGCTGCCCTGTTCTCTGTGAAACACCAAGGTAATACCATAGCAGCCTTTATGAATATGTATGGGTATTTCCAGGGTAAATTCACAAAATATAAAAAACTGTCTTCCTCAAAGGCAAAACCAAAACATTTATTTGGGGCATCATTAGAACAGAGTAGGCAAGATTTAACACAGTAACACCACTGTGTTTAAGATTTAACACCACTAATCCAGCACCTTGAGCCTTCTTTCTGTTAGGCCTCTTCACATAAAAAAGTTCCCCTAGACAAATCCCTCCATCTACCCACTCACAGCTTGCCTCTCTCTGTCTCTGTCTCTGTCTCTGTCTCTGTCTCTCTCTCTCTCTCTCTCTCTCTCTCTCTCTCTTCTCATGTTCTGCTTATGTTTGTGCTGTCTGGCTCTCTGTCTCTGGCTCTCTCTGTCTCTGTCTCTCTTACTTGGGCAAGTTCCTCCCAGTCTGAGCTCCATGTGACCTCAGGCGCCATGTGATCACAGGCCTTATGTGTTAGATCTATTAAAGGGCAGGAAATATCTTCCTGTTCTATTAACATTACAGCCTGGAGAGAACATCTTTCTCGTTTGTGTCTCCCACAGTCTTTCTCTCCCAAAGCTCCCTTCCACTGCCACTTCAGACTTCATTAAAGTGAAAGTGACCTCTCCTTCTCTCTTTGGTTTCTTCTTGAACCCTTTGTTTGGATCCCTCCTGGGCTGTTCCTTACACATCTGACCATATATTCTGTCTATCGTTGGATGTACTCTCCTTATCCTAGGAGAGCTCCTTTAGGATAGACTTGCACTGGGCACTTTTTTGCTATTTTGTTCCCCATCTCAGTGCCTTTGCATATATTTGGATTGTATTCTCTTCGTTTTGACTCTGAGAATGCCTAGCTTCCTTCAGCTGAGATCAAAGACTCTAAGTACAGGAGATCTTTTTTGATCCCCTCTTTTTAATTTTCCCTAGTATTTGCTTCTATGGGTTCTTGATGCTGCCCCAATAGAATATTAATTCTTCAAGGGCAAGGACAGTTTTGTTTTTGTCTTTGTATTCTGGGCCTAGGACATTGCCTGGACAGTGCTTTAGCAGCCACAGCCACAACACACACACACACGCACACACTCACACATACACACAAACTCACACACATACTCGCACACACACATGCATTTATGCATCTTGAGGTAAAGGAGAGATTTTAAATTTTTCTATGCTCATTTGATTTGACTAAAACTTCCCTAAAATAGTCCATTTACATTTTATTTAATTTTTTTTAAATCTTAAGGAAATCAGTGTGTTTTCTTTAGTAGTGATTCATATTTATCAGAAATATCTTATTGTCAATTAGAAAGGACGTTAGGAGTTTTCAGCCTTCAAAGAGGAATTAGGAAGAACCCCTATAGGAGGGATTCTTAGCCATTTGTGTGTCTGGGAACCCATTGGTAGACCAGTGAAACCTAGGTGCTGGTTTTTAGAATGTTTTTTAAGGCGTAAAGTGAAGGAAAGCAACTATGTGGAAATAGGTATCCAGATTTGTTCAAAAAAAACTCCCAGATCCAGGTAAAGAGTCCCTGCTAAAGCAATTCTTAGAATAAGGGAAAACTAAGACTGGAACCAAGATATAGGCATAGCAGAGGAACAGCTGAGCTCCTCATCCCCACCCCAAAATTCTCCATAAAGTTCTGGAAGATAGCCCAGCCTGAGTTCTGACCAGGAAATATAAGAGCAAGTCACACTATGTCATTTTTCCAGCCCAGGTCAGCATAAGAATCCAACAATAAAGCCCTTTTATGGTGACAGGGGTGCTCAACCCACAGTCCCAGAAGAAGGGAATGACTCCAAAGCATCTTCAAAAATGACCTTAAGAAAAGCTGTGTGTGACTTGTGTACAAGGGGGACCTGAATCCCTGGAAGACATGAAGCAAGAGCATGAAAAGATTGCTGAACATGAGTTTAAAAACCAAATGAGAACACTAGCAGAAAAATGGGAAAAGAAATAAGAGCTATTGAAGAAAGATTTGGAAAGAAAAATAATAGCATAGCTCAAAAGAGAAAAAAACCTTACCTGAAAAAACAACTCCTTGAAAATTAGAGTTAACTCAGTAGATGATGCTTCCATTGATTCTGTGAGACAAGAAATACTAAAACCAAAATCAATAAGCTGATTAAAATAGAAGAAAACATAAAGTATCTTGTAGTAAAAACAATCGGCCTAAAAAAAAATCAAGGAGAGAATTTAAGAATCCTTGAAAGCCATGACTCCAAAAAAAGGAGCCTGGATACTATATTTCAAGAAATTGTGAAAAAAAAAACTGCCCAGATCTTTTAGAATCAGAGGCAAAATAGAAATAGAACCCACCAAAATCACCTCCTGGAAACCCCCCAAATGATGACTCCAAGGAATGTTATAGCCAAAATCCACAGGAAAAATACTACAAGCAGCCAGAAAGAAAGAATTCAAGTATTGAAGATCTGCAGTCAGATTGGGCAAGGTTTATTTATTTTTTAAAATATATTCATTTTATTTATTTTTAATGGTCTACAATCACTACCATAAAACTTAGATTTTTTTTCCCCCTCTTTACTCCCCACCACCCCTCTCCCTCCCCAAGAAGGCATACAATTCTATATAGGATCTTCTATATAGGATCTATACATGCATTCCTATTGAATACATTTTCATTAGAATCATGCTGTGTAGAAGAATTAAAATAAATGGGAGAAATCATATAACAAACCAAAACATAACACACACACACACACACACACACACACACACAAATGATCTGCGACATTCTGCGATTGAATTCCATAGTTCTTTCTCTGAATGAGGAAGGCATTTTGCCTTAGAAGACCATTGGGAATTTTTTTTTTAAATGTCCCTGCATTGCTATGAAGATCCAAGTCTACCAGAAAAAACTCTCACATACTGTGGTCATTGCTGTGCACAAAGTTCTCCTGATTCAACTCCTTTCACTCAGCATCAGATCATATAAGTCCTTCCAGGCCTTTCTGAAATCTTCTTGTTCATCATTTCTTATGGCACAATAGTATTCCATTACATTCATGTACCATAATTTATTCAGCCATTCCCCAGTTGATGGGCATTCCCTGGATTTCCAGTTTTTGGCCACTACAAAGAGTGCTGCTATCAATATTTCTGTACATGTAGGACCCTTTCCCATTTTTGTGAACTCTTGGGGATACAGTCCTTGAAGTGATATTGCTGGGTCAAAGGATATGCACATTTTTGTAGCCCTTTGGGCATAGTTCCAAACCGCACTCCAGAATAGTTGGATGAGCTCACAGCTCCATCAACAATGAATTAATGTTTGAACTCTCCCACATTCTCCCCAACATTTATCATTTTCCTGTTCTCTCATGTTTGCCAATCTATAATAGGTGTGATGTGGTATCTCAGAGTTGTTTTGATTTGCATCTTTCTAATCAAAAGTGATTTAGAGCATGTTTTCATATGATTATAGATATCTTTAATTTCTTCCTCTGAAAATTGCCTGTTCATGTCATTTGACCATTTTTCAGTTGGGGAATGACTTGTATGGTTGTGCATTTGACTCAGTTCTCTATATATTCTAGAAATGAGGCCTTTGTCCTTGAGATTAGCTATCAAAATTTTTTCCCAATATACTGCATCCCTCTGAATTTTGGTTGCATTGGGTTTGGTTGTGCAAAAACTTTTCAGTTTAATGTAATCAAAATTATCCATCTTGCACTTCATAATGCTTTCTATCTCTTCTTTAGTAAAAAATTCTTCCCTTTTCCATAAATCTGATAAATACATTATACCTTGCTCCTCCAGTTTGTCCATGATATCAATCTTTATACCCATTTGGCATACCTATTTGGACTTTATTCTTGTGTAGGGTGTCAGGCATGGGTCTATGCCTGGTTTCTGCCATACTGTTATCCAGTTTTCCCAGCAGTTTCTGCCAAATAGTGAGTTCTTATCCCAGAAGCTGGGGTCTTTGGGTTTATCAAACAGGAGGTTGCTATATTCCTTGCCTACTGTGTCTTGAGTACCTAGCCTATTCCACTTGTCTTCCCTTCTGTTTCTTATCCAAAAGCAAGTGGTTTTGATAATTGCTGCTTTTTAATACAATCTGAGATCTGGTAGTGCTAGGCCACCTTCCCTAGCATTTCTTTTCATTAGTCCCTTTGATATTCTGGACTATTTGTTCTTTCAGATGAATTTTGATATTATTTTATCCAGCTCTAGAAAATAATTATCTGATAGTTTAATTGGTATGGCACTAAATAAGTAAATTAATTTAGGTAAAATTGTCATTTTTATTGTATTGGCTCAGCCTACCCATGAACAACTGATGTTTTTCCACTTACTTAGATCTGACTTTATTTGTGCAAAAAGTGTCTTGTAATTGTGTTCCTATAGTCCCTGGGTTAGTTTTGGCAAGTAAACTCCCAAATATTTTATAGTGTCTGCCCTAGCATTAAATGGAATTTTTCTTTCTATCTCTTGCTGTTGGACTTTGTTATCAATATATAGGAATGCAGAAGATTTGTGCAGGTTCATTTTGTAACCTGCAACTTTGCCACATTTGTTTATTATTTCAAGTAGTTTTTTACTTGAATCTCTGGGATTCTCTAAGTATATCATCATGTCATCTGCAGAGAGTGATAACTTAGTTTCTTCTTTGCCTATTCTTATTCCTTCAATTTCTTTATCTTGTCTAATTGCTACAGCTAACATTTCTAGTACCATATTGAATAATAGTGGTGATAATGGACATCCTTGTTTCACCCCTGATCTTATTGGAAATGCATCTAGCTTATCTCCATTGCATATAATGCTTGCTGATGGTTTTGGTAGATACTGCTTATTATTTTATGGAAAGTTCCCTTTATTCCTATGTTCTCCAGTGTTTTTAATAGGAATGGGTGTTGTATTTTGTCAAAAGCTTTTTCTGCATCTATTGAGATTATCATGTGGTTTTTGTTAGTTTTGTTGTTGATATGATCAATAATGCTATTAGTTTTCCTAATATTGAACCAGCCCTACATTCCTGGTATGAATCCTACCTGATCATAATGTATTATTCTTGTGATAAGTTGCTGTATTCGTTTTGCTAAAATCTTATTTAAAATTTTTGCATCTATACTCATTAGAGAAATTGGTCTATAATTTTCTTTCTCTGTTTTGTCTCTTCCTGGTTTAGGTATCAAAGTCATGTTTGTATCGTAAAAAGAATTTGGGAGAACTTCTTCCCCACTTTTCAAAAATGGTCTATATAGGATTGGAGTTAACTGTTCTTTAAATGTTTGATAGAATTCACTTGTAAATCCATGTGGCCCTTGAGATTTTTTCCTAGAGAGTTCACTGATGGCTTGTTCAATTTCTTTTTCTGAGATGGAGTTGTTTAAATATTCAACTTCTTCTTCTGTTAATCTGGGCAATTAGTATTTTTTAAAAATACTCATCCATCTCTTTTAGATTGCCGAATTTGTGGGCATATTGGGCAAGGTTTAATAGTAATCACTTCAACAAGTGGAGAGTTTAGAATGCAGTATTAAAGGAGACAAGGGACATAGATTCACAGCCAGGAATAATGTATCTGAACAAACTGAGTACATAATCCTTTGGGGGGGAAATGGATTTTTAATGAAAAAGAAGACTTCCAAGAATTCCTGATGAAAAGACCAGAGCTGAGTAAATGAGCAGGAATCAAGAGAAATATGAAAAGGTAACTGAATGAGCGATCATAAGAGACTGAGCTACTATGTACTTCCAAATAGCAGGGAGATGACGCACGAGTCCTCTCAAGACTCTGTCATCATCAGAGGCCATCCAGGGAATCTAAATAGTCAGGGAGGCCGAGTTCTGTTGTTGGATGATCTTGAAAGGACACTTGAAGAGTGGAACAGGAAAATGAAGCCGAAGGATGGGCAGGGTTATCTCACTTAATTGGCACAAGTTGAAGTCGCTCCAAACATGGAAGGAGAGGGGCTGAGGGGGGAAAGTGACATTTAAGCTTCGCTGTCACTTGAACTGAACAAAGGAGGGGAAGATCCGCACCCAGAGCTGAATGTCATTCAACCGGGAAATAGTGAGGAAATGGGGATAAGGGAAAGGGGGGAATAAGAGAGGAATTAGTTTTGAATGAAACAAGTCTTAAATCAGGGTTGGAAACAAAGAGAAGGAAAAGTTTTAAAGAATATGATAGAGAGAACACATAATTAAAAATCATAGATGTGCATGTGAATGGTATGTGCATGGAAAAGCACAGCATAGTGTATTAAAGGCAAAATCCAATTGTATGTTGTTTACAAAAGTGTATTTGAAACAGAAATATGCACAAAGAGTTAAAATAATGGACTGGAGGAAAACATTTTATACTTTTGATGTAGTAAAAAAAAAACCCAGCAGTTATAGTCATGATCTCCAGCAAAGAAATATAAAAAAGTAGACTTAATTTAAAAATATAAACAGGAAAACTACATTTCACTGAAAGGTACTATAGTTACTACTAAATTTATGTCATTACTAAATATATATGCATCAAATGGCATAACATCTAGATACTTAAAGAAAAAGGATTATAGGAAGAAATAGACAATAAAACTATTATATTAGGGGACCTCAATTTATCACCCTTGGACCCAGGCAGCTACAACAAAAAATCAACCAAAATGAAGACATAGAGCACCTGGATAGAATTGTTTTTTTAAGTTGAATATGATAGAATTTGGGAAATTTTTGAATGGGAGTAGAAGGGAGTGTATACATTCCTCAGTTGTGTATGGTACCTTTACAAAAACTGACCATGTATTGGGACATTAAAAACCTCACAAAAATGCAGATAAATAGATATATTTAATGCATTTTAATGGATCACAATACAATAAAATTATATTCAATAAAGGGCTATTGATTAAATTATTATAATTAAAGAGTAATAACTTCATTCTAAAGAATAAGTGAGTCAAAGAATAAGGTGCAGTTCATTTAAGAAGTACTGGAGTCTTCCTTATTGGAACTCATCATGCAGAGACTGAATAATCACTTATCCCATGTGTTGAAGTGATCAAGTTTCCTCCAGAAGGAGGGAGCCTGTGAGAAGAAACAAAACTGAAATGAAATAAGTGTAACCTATCTTGCTTTTTCTTTCTTTCTCTTTTTTGTTTAGTTCCCTTCTTTCATGGCATTTTCTTCACTTTTTCACCTTAGTGACATACCAGAAATATCTTTGGTCACAAAGACTTCTTTTCTCAATTTGGTGCTCAGAGCAGCTTTTCTACACTTCTCTGGACTTTGCAGCATATCTCTGGGTTTTGGAAATGGAGCCAATAATAATAGTTAAGGGGAAAGGAAATGCTTGGCCAATGCTGACTTTATGCATATGTAGCTGAGAAACTCAGGTTTTTTGTTTTTGTTTTTTGTTTTTCTTGGAATGACCATACGAAGGTCTCTTGCTCTCACTTCTACCATACGTATTTCCACATGGTCTGCACATCCTAGTTGCTTGGTAACTATTTTGTTAATGAAGATGATGATGCATGGAATTCCACTAGTAGAGTCATTACTTTGAGATAAGAACTTTTCTCTCATTAAAATACCTTTTCCCATGGGATGGGTAATATTAATGATCATAATGGTGATAGTAATAGAGAAAATAATGGTAATATAGGCATAGCCTGCACCACATTGCCTCTACCAGCGTCTCCTTATAGTACCACCATTAAGATCCCTATTTTATGTTACATTTATTATATTATACCTTCAATATAATATTTTCAGTTTAGTCATTTTTTGGTTGCATCTGACTCTTTGTGACCCCATTTGGAATTTTCTTGGCAAAGACACTGGAGTGATTTGCATTTCCCTTTTCCAACTCATTTTACAAATAAGAAAATTGAGGCAAACAGGATTAAGTGACTTGTCCAGGGTCACACAGCTAGTAAGTATCTGAGGCCAGATTTGAACTCAGAAGATGAGTCTTCCTGACTCTATGCATGATACTCTATCCACTGACCTTGACCTTGATATAATATACCCCCACCCAGAACTCATGAAATCTTCATGCAACATCATTTTACTGACTCATTGCTTATTTAAAATATTTCAACTCTGAAATTAACTATCCCCTCCAAAATGTTGTTCCACTTAATCATATTTTTTCATAACATTAGGTGGGACATTGCCTTAATCAGATGTGATAGTAGCTTACCTTTATAAAGTGCTTTAATAAATCAATGAGAAACATGTACTAAGCACTTGCTATGTGGAAAGTCCTATTTTAGGTGTGGAAAAGATACAGAGTTTAGATGAAACAAAAGATTCCCTTCTTCCCTTCTAGCCCCTTATGGTTTAGTTTTAAGATGTGTGTGGGGGAAGTGGAGAACCCCAGTGCAGGTGGCTGGGATGTAATGGCAGACAGTTTTTCAGCTTTATGTCCCATTGAGTCATTCATCTACTCCACAGGCTGTCTCACCATATGTCTGCCCCCAATGACCTGCTTCACCCACCCTCCCAACTTCAACCTGTACCAGATCTGAGTCCTAATCTCCATCCACAGGTTTTTCTGAATCCAGGCCCAAGTCCTTGGCTGGGCTGAAGTGTTCATCTTTGGACTGATGCCTGAGTGTATGTACTTTGGTTCCTCTGTTCCTTGGTGGGTCCCCCTTGGCTCCCCTCTTCCTCAGTGGGCCCTAGGAGCGGAGCTGAGCTTCAGTTCCATGCCTCATTGCTCCATACCTCCAGACCATCTCATTTTCTCTCTGACGCTGCTGTATTTTCCTTATCCCCTTTTTCATCTTCTCAGAATAAATTTTCTTCCCTGATCACCTCTCCCTTGTATGGGTCACCTTCTATTAAAATATAAGCTTTTTGAGTGAATTTTGTGTTGCTTTAGAAAAACAAATAAATAACTTGTATCCATCCCCAGCACTTAGCATAGTGCTTTAGAAATGCTTTTCTTTCATTCATTCACACATGGCTAGTACAAGGCAGAACTAGAACCTGAGGTCTGGTCCTATGACTTGGATGTAGTGCCCCACATTGCCTTGATCAGCCCTCCTTCACCATCCATCAGTAAACATGTTGGCTGGCTGATGTTTTGGTAGAAAGGTTGTGGGAGTGTCCCCGTACCAGCACCTCAGGGAAAGGGACAGTGGAGGTGGTGGGTGCTGAAAGAAAGGTGAGAGAGAGTCGAGTGTTGAAGACTGGTTCTCCATGGGGACTCAAGGCTTGCCCGAAGCCGCGCCTGGGGTGGCCTGAGTGCATTCAGTGAGGATTTCTGTGCCTCCTGCCATCAGCCTGGCATTGCACATTTCATACAAACTCGAGGAAGAAAACCACAGAAATCCCAAGCTGCCCATGTGAACTTGTTCTACCGTCTCCTAAAACCTGAAGATTGAGTTTCCTTGTTAAAAATCCAGCTTTCACCTTGAGTCAATCTTGTAGAATCCTACTAATTGTTAGTATTTTCTTATTATGGTAGTCACAATAATAGCTTGCATTTACATTAGCACTTTAGAGTTTTAAAAGTTTTTTCCTCATAACAGCCTCATTAGGTAAGTTGTCTGTGTTATTTTTTCCATTTTGCAAATGTGGAAACTGAGATTTGAGAGGTTAAATGCTTTGTTCAGAGCCAGAAAGCTCCTGAGTACCAGAGCCAGGAGTTACTTTCTGGCCCAATGCCGGTTTTCTCTACACTACCAGGTGGCCATGCTTTCTCGTAGGGAATTCTGGGAAATTTGGAGCTTCCACTCACTCTCACCATTTTACTTATATTTTTAGATACTAAACAGTTTACTCCAAGGCCTTTGTAGCCTATAATTTGGTCTTGGCTTCCCTAAGGAAAAAATAGATAATAGTGAAGTTTAGTTGAAAGATTGGAGACCAGGGACTGGACTCTAGATTCTACTTTCACCTCTGCTTCTGATTGACTTTGTGATCTTGCCTTCTCAGAGCCTCAGTTTCCTCCTCTGAAATGGCCCAGGTGACCTACAAAAAAGCTCATTTCAAAAAGAGCTAGCATTTTTTGTGGAGGGAAGCTCACCCGATGTTAAGGAGATCTTGGGCTGTGTTGAGAAGGGAACAGATCCCAGTGACAAGGAGGTGGGAGTCTCACTGATTTTGTCGTGGCCAGTTCCGGGTGACATGTTTCAGGAAGGTCATTGACATGCATAGTTTGAAGGCAAGGAGGATGGGAAAGGAACTGGAGTCCATGGGAGGGTTGATGGAAAGACACAGGCAGGTTATGAGAGCAGTGTTCAGGCATCTGAAGATCTATTGTGGAGGAAGGGGATTTGCCTCATTCTTCTTGGCCCTTGGAAAGGGCAGAAGTGGGAGCAGTGGATCCAAGTGACTGAGAAGCAAGCTCAGGTTGATGGGAAGGACACACTTGCTGAGTACCAGGGGTAACCCTGAGTAGGTTCCACCTCAGGAGTGAGTGGGTCATCTTCACAGGAGGTCATTAACCAGAGTCTGGCTGAAGCATGTCATAATGGTGTTCTTTCCCAGAGAGGTGGCATGGGTAATAAGAAGACAAGGAATTTGAACCTTAAAGAAGTGAGGTCTCAATCCTGACTCTGCTACTTCCTGATTGTGTGGTTTGGGGCATGTCATCTCCCCTGGGCCTCAGTTGTCCTCAAAGTGTCAAATGAGGAGATTGGAGGAGGTGGCCTCTGAGGTCCCATCCTGCTCCCATTCTGGGCTCCTGCAGCGTTGGGCTCGTCTCCTAACTCTGAGATCCTGAGTTCTGATTCTCTTCTAACTGTCCATCAGAACTGGCCCATTCCCCTTCCTGTACATGGGGCTAGTAGAGGGTTCCACCTAGCTTCTACAGCTAATCTTACAGTGAGATGCTCTTCTCTTCTGGAAGTTCCTCAGCTCTTCTGTCTGTACCTGACCCTGTTCATTAGGTCATCTCCACTTCTGGGCTGCTCTTCAGGTGTGTTCCTGGGTATCCCCACAATATCAAAGTGTTCTTTATTTCACTCTGTAGTTCTCTGATTGAAGGAAGAAATGCTTTAGGACTCAGTTGGTTTGGAGGTTGCAGTGGTAATGTTGATTCAGGCGAGAGATGCTTTGTGGAGAAATGAGACAAACTCATAAATTGTAAAAATTGCATTTCCACCTGGTCCAGTTGGCTAGCAGCCCTTCAGTGCTCCACGAGGAGCAGCCAACCTGAAGCTGGTTTCTAGGAAAGCAGCAACAGCTGCTGAAGAAATGCCACATGGCAGCAGTCAGGGCTCAGTGCAAGAGCCTAAAGAAAGTGAGTGGAAGGGAAAGGGCCATAGATGTCTCTTACAGACATTTGTGCTCAGGAGGGAGGCTTTGAGTCCAGCTCCCTTCTGCTGTAGGCTCAGAAGGCCAAGGCTCAGGGCTAACGGAACTGGTATCAAATGACAGCAGCAGAGCCTGAATTTGAACCCAGCCCTTGGGATTCCAAATATAGCATCTTTCCACTGCATCACCCTTTCAGGTCTAGCCTCCTTTTTTTATAGTTCTGAAAACCGAAAGCCTGAGATGAGACATGGTGACCATGAGTGGAAACCCACTGGCTAGTCAACAGAGAGCTGGGACCTGAACTCGGGGCTGTGTTCTCGCTGCTGCACCTTGCCGCCTAGCTAACTCTCATGGAGAAATAGCTTCTTTTTCCCCTTCTGATGTCCTTCTAATTTCTAGCTCATATCCTTTCCAGTGATGCTTTAAAATAGAGTTGTGAAGGAGAATAAATAGTTATATGTATGGTAGACATATCATTTTGTCATAAAACGTGACATGCTTATAATAAGTGGTTCTCTCTCTTTCTGTGGATTTGCAAATATTTTGCTTCCTTTATATCTAAGTCTAGTGCAGAGAAGCTGAGCCTGGGACAACATGTTGGCATTATAAGAGAGGAAGATAGCAATTTTAGGCCTAGAGACTGCCTCCCCCTCCCTGTCTTCATTGCAAAATGTTAGAGCTGTTAAGGAACTTAGAACATAGAACAAAGGAAATCAGAACTAGAAATAACACTCGAGAAGATCGAGTGGCTTTTTTTTCATTTTATTCAAATTTCCTTTCCCCTATATTGGAAGGTCTTTCTCCTGGCTGCATGTAAAATGTAGTGTTTGTCACTGGAATTGTTAAACTTAAGCGCTGTGTGCCTTGGAGTTTACAGCATAGGGCTTTCTTTTCTCTTTTGGAGGTAATCTGTGGTTCTTCCTATTCACAGTTTGTTTCCTGTGTTCTGAAATTCTGGACAGTTTTATTAAAATATTTCTTACATCATGGTAAGTTTTTTTATTTGTACTCTTCTGAGATCAAGTTATTCTACACATGCCCTTTTGGGAATGTATGTTGCTTGTAAGGAGATCTTGTTTTCTTTTAACATTATTGCTTTTAGCTTCTCTTTTTCTAGTTGTCTTTCTGTGTATCTGCCTTCTCAATCAGTAATCTTCTCTTTTGTTTCTTTGCCACCATGGATTCAAGTTTTCTAGTCTGCCAATCATTTCTGCTGTGCAGGCTGTAAATTCTACTCCCACAATGTTTATTTCTTCTTTAAACCTTGGGGACATCCTGCTATGGTTCCGTGCTCTCTTGGGACTCCAGAGCATCCTCTGCTTCATTGAGTGTTAATTCATGTTCTTTTGTCTTGGAATATTTATTCATAGATATCTGGACTCTTTTAGTTGATCTGGAGGCCATATTGCCTTTTGTTATTAACTGTCCCTATTGGTTTATCTGCTTATGCTCAAAGTCTTTGAGTTTTCATTCTTGTGAGATCTTCAGTAACTGGACTCCCCCCCTTGCCTTATATTCCTCCTGTCACTCACTCTCTGACTGCTTTCTCTTTGATTGTGGCTTCCCTGGAGGCTGGACCTCAAAGCCCTCTCAGTTTCCTCCCACAGTGGGGAGTTCCTATCTCTCAGGTCTTGGCCCCTGCCGCAGATGATTTCTGGGGGGACAGAAGTGGCCCCAGCCTTGGTGGAGGGTCACACAGCCTCCCATCCCCCATCTTGCTCCAGTTCCTGTGTTCTCCACTTGTTTGACTGAATTTTGTTATAGCCCCGGGAAGCCCTGTGCCGCTGTCCTAGGCTGAGCGAACTCCTGCCTTTTGGTTTTCTGAAAGCAGCCGAAGGACTTGAGAGTATAGTTGGGTCAGCTTGGGCTGCAGGACCGTGGTAGGCAGCAGGGAGGGAGTACTTTGTGGTTAGGGGTTAGATTTGTCTTGCCTTACTTCATCAAATGTTGCTATCATAGGATCCTTGCTTTCTTACATGGTAACAGCTGAAATTACTTTATTTCTCTTGCATAATTATGATTTTGGGAGTGGCTTTGAAAGGTTGTGAGAATGAGAAAGAATGTCTAGTACTCTATCTTCATGCTCACCTGACCCAGCACTTTCCCTCACTTCATAGAGATGGAAACTGAAGTTCACAAAGAGGATGGATTGTCCCACAATTACTCAGTTAGCTCTAGATTTGTAGAATTTCACAGTTGGGAGAGACCTCAGTGTCCAGCTGGGACAACCCATACCAAAGGGGAAAAAACTCAATAGCCCTCAATATATTAGAGGTCAAACAAGTGATCATTCCCCCTTTGTTTGAAGACCTCCAATGAGGAGAAAACCTCCTCCTGACTGAGGCCGCCCACACCCCTTTTGTAGAGCCCGCAAGTTCTTGGTGCCCAAGCAGGGCCTAGAACCTGTATTCATCTCTGTTCTTCCCATTCTGGCTCCTAGTACTGAGCTATGGCTGCCTCCAGTTCAGAATCAGTGCCCAAAGGATCCATTTTATCAAAATTAATTCATGTTCTTTATTTTATTTCTACGTGCTAGCTTCATTCTTCCTACTTCCATGATTATGTCATGTGCATAAGATGGAATCATTTCCCAGGATCATCACTGCTGAGCTTTCCCATTGCCCCTGGCCTCTTGTAGTACTTGGTTTTGTAGCCCAGGAGTTTCCTTCCGATGTGATGTGGTGTTTGTGTGCTGTCTCCTTGCTGAACTCTCAGTTTCTTGAGGGCACCTAGACTTTGTATCTCTTTGAGTGCCTGGAGCAGGCCTTTGCAGATCAGAGGTGCTTAATGATATCTTCTGAATACAGTGATGAAATGTCCCCTATGCAGACTCCTCTCTGTGCTTCTGCTCATTGATCCATGTTGTCCCATTGTGCAAGGCTGAGCCAGGAGCAACGTGGCCTTTCTCTTCCCAAAAGAGTTTGCGAATCCTCTGTAATGTCTGCTCTTCATTCACTCAAGAACCAGATCCATCCATGGGGAGAGATCTCATACCTTTCCTCATTCTGTCTTTGTCTCTGCACTTTCTCCCACATGTTCTCTTCTTTTCTCTTTCTTGCTTTGTCCACATGAGACGTGAGTTCAGATCTCACTGCCAGTGGTCACCAAGTGGGAATCCTTAAGATAAACCTCCTTACGTGTCTGAGCCTCAATCTCCTTATCTGGGAAATGCAAATATTTGTACTCTTTATCTCCTATTCCCTGTAAACATTAAAATGCCATAAAAAGTTTTCATCATAAAATAATAACTGACATTTGCATGATGACTTTATAGTTCTCAGCACGTTTGCATACATGATCTCACTTGAAACTTTCTTTATGTTGTAGTCTCCATAGAGTATTTCGGTGAACATATACAAATATCTACATGCAAACATTTATAGGGTTCTGGGTCTGTCTTGTGCAAAGGCACTGAGGGAGAATAAACATGGCTTGTCAAAGAGTGTTTGTATTAGGTAGTAGTAGGAAATAAGACCCTACTGGGGATGATTCTCGCTTGAGGAGGCATTGATAGCCACGGACAGGTATTTGGGCTTGAGGTCATGAGCATTCTAGAGCTTTTGTTGATATTTGTGTCTGGGAACCCTCCGGCACAGGTAGGAACATGCCATTCCTCTGCCCGGAACTTTCAGTGGTTCCCAGGGGCTGCAGGGTAAAATGCCAGTTCCTTATCCTTCCCCAAGCTGGTTCCCCCCCCACCTTTCCAGCCTTGATGGTATCCTCTGTGGTATAGTTAGACTCTGCCTTTCCCTTTATCTGTGCCTTTGTCTAGGCCCTCCCTGAGCACACATTTCCCACCTCCAGCTCTTAGACTATCAGATGCCCTCTCTTGGGGAGCCCTTTCAGGACCTCCCTGTTGTTTTCTCCCTCCTTTAGCTCCTTACCACAGGACCTTCTGTCTCCAGCTGGTGGAGAGCTCCTTAAAGGAGCCCCTTGAGTTTGACCAGAGCCTAGCACATGCCAGGCACTTCATAATGTGTCTTACCAACATGGATTAGGAGCATTTTCCAAAGGAGGTCTTTTGGGGGGGGTGGCAGCTGTTGCTGTTTTGGTTCTGATTCTCGTCTTTTTCAGAGTCCCTCGAGCCCACGTATCAGCAACTCCAGAAGATGAAACTGGACAAGAGCCCCTTTGTGGTGGTGTCTGTGGTTGGCCAGGAGCTGCTGACAGCCGGCCATCACGGTGCCTCCGTGGTGGTCTTGGAAGCTGCCCTGAAGATCGGCACTTGCAGTCTGAAGCTCAGAGGCTCTGTTTTCTCTGCCTTGAGCAGCGCTTACTGGTCCCTGGGCAACACCGAGAAAAGCACCGGCTATATGCAACAGGATCTGGATGTAGCCAAGACCTTAGGTACGATTTTGAAGGCCTTCACAGGTCTTTAGGTGATTCTTGTAGAACATATGGAAAATTCATCTGTAAACATTTATTGAGGGCCTACTGTGTGCCCAGCTGAGAAACCTGATGATTCCTAACAGTCCTCTTGGCTAGCCTGAGAGGCTCAGGTAACCCCCACCATGATTCTGAGAAGATAGAGGTGACAAAGGGTTTATATTCTCCTTGGAGGTTTGAGTTCATCAGTGAAAAGTGACAAGTTTAGATGGGAGGGGCCTTTTGTCCTCAGGGAATTTCCAGATTGGGGGGGGCAGTTGGGGATCAGTTAGGCAGACATGCCACCCTGGATGCTGGCACATTTTTTACCCCATAGGCACCCAGAATTTCAGTCTACCTTTCCATTACAGAGTCATGTTTACATGGTCACCAGCCCTCTGTCCCAGTCTTTTCTGTCTCTTCTATATTCAGAGTACATTATTGAAGGGACTGTCATGTTTCTAATAATGAATATATCCCCCAATAACAGAACTGCCTGACTTGAGAGTGGATCTGTGGGATTTGGGCTCTGTGTCAGTGCCATTTGGGAACTTCTGTGTCTGTTGGGCTTTGCTCCCCTTGAGAACATCTCAAAGCAAACAATCATAACAGGGCCACCATGGGCTGATACCTGAGACCTTTGTTTCAGCAAGCGTTAAGTGCTACCTGCATGCAAAGCTTTGGACTGAGAAGCCTTCCTAACAGTTAGCTCTGCCAAATTTTGTAGACCCTTAGGTCCCAATCAGGTGTGAGAGAAAAAGTAATGTTTGATAATGGGTATGAATTCAAGTACCTGAACATGCCTGGTGCTTACGGGTCATTGGCAGAGCAGGAGAGGACTCACAGAGCATCTTGCTTGTGTCAAGGTATTTAACCTCCCATTTCCTGGATGCCTAAACCCTTTACTTGGTGCATGTGTTGTGATCTTAGTGGCTGAACAGTTCCTTGTGCAGGGGCTTAAGTTCTGTGTCCTTTCTGGACAGGGTCATTGGAAGAAAAAAATCATTCTTCTAGGAGATAGTGAGTTAAGGCTTAGATATCATGGGGAACATGGAGGGTTCTTTAATTTGGATGTCCTTAAGAGATAACCCTTCACATCGGGCCTCACAAAAGCTTTCCATTTGCTTATCTGCCATGCAGGTGACCAGACGGGCGAATGCCGAGCTCATGGGAATCTGGGCTCCGCATTCTTCTCCAAAGGAAATTATCGAGAGGCACTCACTAATCACAGACATCAGCTGGTACTGGCCATGAAGCTCAAGGACCGAGAGGTAGGATGTCTGTTGGCAGATGAGCCAGGGGTCCTGGTGACAGTACCCCTCCCCTGGACATAGAGTATCTGTTCTGTCAAGGTGGTCTGTGTTGTTTCTCTCTGAAACATGTACATGACTCTGCAGTGATCCTAATTGTAGTATAGAATGGAGCCTGTCCTAAAGCTTTCCTTTAGCAGAGATCCTTTCTTTTTGACATCAGGGCCTGTCAACTGTTTTGGGGGTATTTTGTCAGGTCATGCAGGTATGTGAAGCTGGGTCATCCAAGAACTATGGGAGTTCAGGAGAGCAACAGTGATGTGCTTTTCATCTGAATTATGGCAGGAGCTTGAGGATTGTAGTAACAGCTCACACCCAGGTATCGTGACCCCAGGTGAGAATTAGTGCTCCTCATGGGCAGAGAAGCTCGGACAGTGGCAGGGAGGTGCCCATGAGTCAGGAGATGGGCATCAAGAGAAATCCTTTTTAAACATGCTTGCATCTCACATGTTTGCTTCTTAGTTCTCATTAAGGGGTATTATATTAGTAACACAATATGCAGTCACACTTTAGTAATCTGTTAATTCCAGTTATTCTGAACCCAGAAGAGCTGCCAGGCACAAAGCCTCTGCCTGAAGCTCATGAACTTCGGGCAGAGCAGGACAGGGCCCCAGGTCCTCACTCAGAGCCTGTATGTTCTGACTCTGCTTCTGAGTTTGAGTAAATTGCAGGCGATTAGAAAGGAGACGACAGAATTAATATGGAGCTGTCTGCTGAGTGAAAGGAGAGGGAAAAACAATAAAAAACCGATGCAAGTATTATTCAAAGCATCCTGGGTGGTGTTTGCTGAGTCCAACCGTGGCAAGATCAGTCCCCTCACTGGCCCTGGAAGCCGTCGCCCACCCAGAGCATTGGGCAATGAATGATTGATGTTTGTGACAGTGAGTGACCCAGAAACTCATAGAAAAGGCTAGATGATGTTCAGTGCAAAGAATTCAGAAGACAAGTGTGTGTGCTTATGTGTGTGCATGCACATGTGCAAGCGTGTGTGTGTGTGTGTGTGTGTGTGTATGATGCTGTTAAAAGAGATTTCCATCACAAATGGTTAAAGTAAAATAAAAAGTCATGGTGGTTTAAATCTAAATGTCCCAGGTCATTCTTACTTCATGTACAGCTGATTCTGTAAAAATATCAGATAAATGAGATGTTGATCTATTACTAAAACTTCAAGCCATAGATTTTCACTGGGTTAGGTAGAAGGAACTATGCCCTGATTAATGGTAAAGAAATATTAATTTAACAATTGGTATTTCTTAAAATGAGAAGGCAAACATTATTGATTTTCTTTTATCTTCACAGTAGGGCATTTCATTATGGTCAGGGTTATCTAGGCTCTGTAAACCTCTGCCTTTGTACATTTTCAACAAATCAGTGAATTCTAAGGACCAGAGGGACACTGGGAGGTCATCTGGACCAGTCCCCTCTCCCGATATTAGCCTAGACTAATGCATTGCTGATTCAGGATTTAAAGACACTGAGGAAGGAAATTCAACAACCTCCTATCCATCCAGGAAGCTCTTCACCTCTAGGGGTTGGGTGCTTGTAGGGCTGTTTAAACCCATTTCCCTTTCTCTTTTCTGTGGGGAGCTAGAGAACAGCTGGCTGCCATTATCCAAGGGCTGTTCTCTCTCCATTCTGAAAAAATACCAATCGCTCTTTGCTCAGAGGTTCCATTTAATGAAACTTGAATCATCTTGACTACTCTCCTCTGGGTCTTTTCCACCTTCTCTGGGTTCTCTGAAGTTGGAAAGCCTTGATCTACTCATGGGACTTCAGTAATGACCTGAACAATGTGTGTCCAGGATGCTTGCATGTGGTTTAGCTTTGTTTTGCTGCTTCCTCTTTCGTCTGTGGTCCAGTGTGACTGGAAGGCCACACAGAACCATGGGAGTAAGCATGGGACTGAGAGGCAGAAGTATTGGGTTCAGTCCCAGCTCCATCACTTAATAAGCCAAACACCTCGCCCCTGTAAACCTTGGCTTCCATATCTGTACGGTGGTGTAACACTATTCATGTTACATCTCTTAATGGTTTATTGGAGTCCTTCATGTGATGTGTGAGTAGAAGCTGTGATTCTTTGTTTCATGGGTTGCCATTACTACTGTTATACCTCCCAGGGATTCAGCTGTTCCCTCTCTCTGCAGTGTACTACCCTACACACTTACATGCTGACCTTCATTTTTTTTTCTGGCCATTTTCTCAAATCTTCAGGGTGTCCTTGGAGTGATGAGCTTTCCTTCTAGAGCTTCTTTGACAGACTTGACTTCCTTGCTTGTGCCTCAGTTTACATAAACATCTGCCCTGATGCTACAGATTGTGGGAGTGAGCTGCATTCAGGGTTAGAACATGGAGGAGAGTGCTGAGTGCTCCCTGGCCCAGAGATGCCGCCTTTGCCATTGCTCACCAGGTGGGCAGAACAGGACGGGACCATTGTCCCTCTGCTGTGGGTCCAGTGCACCCCATAGAATAACGTCAATGACAGCCACAACCCATGCATAAAGATATTGTGTTTCATATATGCACATCTGTGTGTACATACACACATGTATGAAATATGCACACATATAAGAACCAATGCCTGTCAGCACCAAAGGGACCTGAGGGCAGAGAATCCCAGGCAGTTGGGGCTGCAGGTCCAGCTGTGGCATTAGACAGATAGAGGGGCTGCGATCCAGAGAGGGGAAGGAACTTGTCTGCAGTCACACAACAGACAAGCGGCCCAGCCAAGTAAGCTGCCCAGGGCCGAGCTGTTACTGACACACTGGGTCGTCTTCTTTAAATTGTTCCCCATGGTGCTAGGCCTTCTTCATCTGCTTCTCCTTTGGGCTCTCAGGATTTAGCAACAGGATATAGGGAAGAGAGCTCAGGATCTGGACTCTAACATGGCCATTTTTCCCCTCAGTCATGTTTGACTCTTTGTGACCTCATTGGGGGTTTTTGTGGCAAAAATACTAGAATGGTTTGCCATTCCTTCTCCAGCTCATTTTACAAATGAGGAAACCAAGGCAGACAGGGTGAAGTGATTTGCCCAGGGTCACACAGCTAATAAGGATATGAGGGTTGGATTTGAACTCAGGTCCTTCACTCCCAGGCCAGCACTCCATCCACTCCACCACCTTATTGCCCTGGATTCCAGTGACCAGAGTTTGAATCATGCTTCTGCCATTCACTCCCTGTGATCTTGGGCAGATTATGTTTCCTTACAGTTTCCTCACTGGTAAAATGAGAGAGGATCAGATGGGCACAAACAACGAAAAACAAAAATCGTCCATGTTTGAGGGGCTGGAGGCAGACGGGCGTGCAGGCGTGCTTTTGGTGGAGCTGTGAATTGGACCATCTGTTTGGGAACATTTAAATTATACTAAAAGAAGTCACTGAAATGTCTCTAGTCTTTGATCCGGCAATAGTGCTAGGTACAAACCCCTGAGGAGTCCAAGACAGAAGCAAAGGTCTTCTAACCAACAAAAATAATGAGAAAAGCAGGTCTAGAGGAGGAGAAGAGATAGGAGGGAGGCAAGGGCCCATCATCAGGCAGTGACTGAACACATTTTGGTACTTGAATGTGATGAATGATGAAGCTGAAACACTCAGAGAGACTTGGGAAGACTTGTACGAGATGATGCAGCATGATAGAAGGAGAAGTGGCTGGTTGTCAGAGCACAGAGACGTCGGGGAAGCCCCAGAGCGGGACATGGGAGTGTGGTGCGTTCCCGGCCCTTCTGGTGAGCCCTGCCTTCTGCCTCTCAGCAGAGATGCCAGTGGCCGGGCCCAGAGTGAGGCCTGTCCTGTCACCCAGGGACTGTGCTTTGATTTGTATTACTGGACCCTACTGATATGTTACAGGGGAAGCTGGGAAAAGATATTAGGGGGTGATAGCAAGGTGAAAGAAAAGAAGAGAGGAGAGAAGAGGTGGGAAGGGGAGGGGAGGGGAGGGGAGAGGAGTGAGAGCAGAGGGACTCCCAGAAGCAGCCCCAGCGGAGGGGCAGGATCATGTGAATGTCCTCTGAGTTGGGCATGTCACCCACCCTGGCTCTGAAGGACAAGTTATTGAAAGATAACAGTCCTCATATTTCACTTGAAGGATTTGTCATTTCCCTAGTATGGGCAGTGGGACTCCTCCAGCAGACCCTCTCGCTCATCAGGAAGACAGTGGGCTGCTTCATCCTTGTTAGGTTTTAGATCCTCAGAGCAACCCTCTGAGGAAGATGAGGAAACTGAGGCAGGCAGTGGTGAAGTGACTCTGAGGTAGGATTTGCACTAAGATCGTCTTGACTCCCAGCCCAGCATTCTTTCTCCTTTCTTACCCAGCTGCCAATAGAGATAGTCACTAAAATGGTAGAATGTCCTTGTGTCCATTCAATTTCCTTATAAGAGATGCTGGATTTTGAGTTGGGGAATCTGTGTTCAAATCCTGACTTTGCCCCCCATCTCTTAGTATCCCAGACTTAGTAGGGGTAGGTAGGTAACTCTGTGGCTAGAGCATTAAGCTTAGAGTCAAGAATACCTGAGTTCAAATCTGGCCTCAGACACTTACTAGCTGTGTGACCCTGTGAAAGTCATTTAATGTCACTTTCCTCAATTGAAAATAGGGATAATAATAGCACCTGCCTCCCAGGGTTAGGGTGCAGATCAAAGGAGATCATGTTTGTAGAGCACAGTGCCTACACATAGTAAGTGCTACAGACATGTTGATATTGCTACTACTGCTGCTGCTGCTGCACCATACTTACATATCCATGGGCAAGTCAGTGAAGGAATTCTTGCTAGCTCCTCATGTATTCATGGCAGCGCTGTAAGGCAGAGCGTGTGAGGATTCGTAATCCATTTTACGGATGAGGGGACCAAGGCTGAAAGGTGAAGTGATAGACCTTCCATCCAGCCAGTTAGAGGAGAAGAGCTTGGACTCCAGCCTCTCTTGGGCCCGTGATTGAGGAGTCCACATTAGCTAATTCCCAAGCCTTTTGGAATGTCACTTGCCCTACTGCCAATGGTGCAATCTGCCATTACACAGGGGTGATATCTTGTGATCCCGTTAACGCCTAAACCTTTAATAATGGAATTTTATCTCTAGGGCTGATGAAGAAAGGAGCTTAATCACGCCAGTCCCAAATTTATCACACATCTGGGTTCTTAATTAGCAGTTATTGACAAAAAATGGCTTCTTGGGTTTTTGAGAAAGCTGAGCTCCTGGATTTCCTGTAGGATGTAACCGCAGGAAATTAATTTGACGCTTTCTGATGACATCATCTTGACCACAGCACTTCCTCCAAACACAATGCTGTTTTTCTTGGCCTAGTCTGCAGACATTTTTATGCCATGTGTATTATTATAAAGTTTGCGATCGCGCTGATGTGAATTCCACTCAGAGGTTTTTGTGTGTGCGACTGTAATGAGGTAATTGTTTGACTTCCAGTAGTGCAGGAGGTTGGGTTAAAAGGTAAAAATGTGCCTTTGTACCAGAGAACTAAGTCCTCTCAGGGAGTATTGGGTTCAGAAGCCAAAGGCTTGGCAACCTTTCCTGCAATGTGTGTGTCACAGGCTTCTGTGAAACAAATAAGGTTGTCAAGCCAGTGACTCCCTCTGACCAGGAAGGCCTGGGACTCAATGGGAGAAATCGGTCAATAATATTGGTGGGGCCTGGGTTGCTTTATTTTCCCCTGTGTCCTTGGTATCGTAAATCAGGTGCCTGGGACCTTTGAGGGTTGTTGCAGAAAAAAAAAATCTTTTCTTCCCTGCTGATGAAATGGCATGTTCTTCAGAATGACTTATGTGGTCTGTGAGATATATAATAAGCAAGGCCTCCTGCCCTCAGAAATACTCTCCTGCAGAAGTGAGATGGTGATGCTGCCTCTGCCTCTGGCTACTCTGCTAAGTAACCAGGAGTCCCTTAGCAGGGAGCTGCCTGGGGTGAAAATTGGGGGTGGTGTGGCACAGGGAGGGGTTAAGCTTGCTCTCATTTCTTCTGGTGGGTAGGGCCCTCCCCTTGCCCCCCTCTCCCCCCACTTCCCTCTTCCTCCCCTCAAAACCCCACACAGAAGCATTTCTGTCCAGAAGAAAGCTAATTCAAGTGAACATCCAGTGAAGTGGAAAATGAGTCACAAAAGGACGCTGTCCTGATGCCAATATACTAGGATACACTGTCCTGGTACAGTGCATTGTGGTCACTGAGCGTCCGATATCTCATTTAAACCCTACTGGGATGCTCTGAGGTCCATGCCATAGGGATTCTCATTATTCCTATTTTATGGAAAAGGAAAAATAGATTCTTAAATTTTTAGGACAAAAAAAGACTGTACATAGTTCAAGCTTCTCATTTTAACCTGTAAGGAAACTGAGGCTCAGAGAAATGAGGTGCCTTACCCAGAGTCACCCAGTAGTTAGTGGCTGCCAGGATCATGGCCAGTTCTCTGTCTGCTAGGCCATATTGCCTTTGATGCTGAAAGCCATAGGTCCTTTGAACAGGCCCAGCTTAACTAATGATATCCACAGGAGCAGGAGCCAGGGACTGAAGCAGAGGACCCTTACCCAGGGATCTTCAGACTTGGGGAGGCCATGGGCCCCCTCAGACTGGGCCTAGTCCCTTCACAGTGGACTGGGGAAGAGGGAAGGAAGAGACAGAATGAAGGCTGTCATGTGGCTGATTTTGGCACGAAGGTCTTCAGGGTTTGCAGAAATACTTTCAGACTCCTGACTTCATACTTTGGAGAAGCTGGCTTAGCAGAGAGCTCACAACAGCTGGGAGATTGGAATGACTTCAGCGTTGTATAGAGAAGGGGGTGTGGGCTGTGGTCCCATCTCATGCCCTCCAGATCACAGAGGCACTGGTCAGGCTGGAAGCTGGAAGCTTGCAAACAGAGAAGATCCAAGTATGGTATCCCATCCTCAGAAGCCCCAGTGGCTCCTTCTTACCTACAAGAATGAAGATTAAGTCATTGGGCTGGCCTATCCTTACCATGCATGACGCTTTCCTGCAAATACTGTAGGGAGCAGCCTCACTCTGCCCTGGTCCACAAGCCTGGCATTCTTATGGGCCTTACCCTTCTTGGGGGCCTGGATTCCCCCTTGGGGGCCAGTCAGGACTCCCTTTCTGCAGGAAACTTACTGTGGTTCCCTCTTTTATCTTGCACATCTCGTTGTCTGTGTGATGTCCCCCTCACTGAACCGGGAGCTCCTCCGAGGCAGGGTCTGCATTTTCACCTTCATTTGTTCCCAGTGCCCAGTGCTGGGCCTGGCACATAGGAAGAGCTTGATGAATGCTTGGGAACCACTGTTGAATGAGGAGATGGTGGGCAGGTGGAGTGAGTGGGCCTATGGGAAAGAAAAAGATCAGGCCTGACAAGCAGAGGCTTCTACAGACTCGGGGTAGGGTAAGAGCTGGGTCGTGAAGCTGGTCCCCGGATTCCTCTGTTCAGGAGTCTTTGCATCCAGCCCTGTGCTCGGTGCTGGGGACACCAAAAGGAAAACATCATTTCTTGCCATCTGGGATCCTGCTCTATATTGGGAATAGGCGCAGGGCAATTCACCAGGGTGAGCAGCTAGCTCATGGTGAGGGGCCTGAGGAGGACCCCGAGCATTGTAAGAGGCGGAGCTGAGGAAGGAGAACATCATGGTCTAGTGGGATCTCTGTACATCTGTGTGTCCTTCAGTAACTTCAGACTGCTTGGAATGACTTAACACTTTGGGAACATGTGGGTGAGATTTATGTAGCACTTAAAGACTGGCAGAGTGCTTTACAAACATGATTCCCACGAGTTACATAACTTCTCTGCGAGGTACACACAGTTTTTCCCCCATTTTACAGGTGAGAAAACTGAGACTGGCAGAGGTGAAGTGACTTGCCTGAGGTCCCACAGCTTCTAAGCGTCTGAGGCTGGATTTGTGCCTGAGTCTTCCTGACCCCAGCTCCTGTGCTCTTTCTCATTCTTTCTAGGCATAGGGGACAGAGACTGGAGTGGAATGTGAGGGACAGAAGATGACTGTAGAGTGGAACACATCTCAAAAGGGAGCCTGTTAGAAGAGAGTGAAGGGCTTTCATGTCAGGTCAGCCAGATCTATTAAGTATCTGCTGTGTGCCAGGCCCTGGCTAAGCACTGGGACTACAGAGAAAGGCAGAAGACAGTCCCTGCCTGTAAGTAGCTTAGTCTAATCGTGGAGACAACTGGACCAACAAGATGGAAAACATGATACACTGGAAGGGGCCTCAGAGAGGTGCTCAGACTGAGGAGGACCATGGGGGCTCGGGGCAGAAGGCGCGTCATCTCAGCGCACAAAGAGAGCAGAAAGAACTGGATGAAAAGGAGAGGGAGTGAGGGAACAGGCCCTTGTGGAAACCCCAATGCCGAGCCGGGCTCCCAAGCCTCTTCCCACCAGCCCATGAGGGGCTCATGCTGTCTTGTTCCACTCATTTCTAAGGATGGAAAAGACATTTGTAGGTCATATCATAAACAGATGAGAGTGCAAGGACAAAATATCTCACACAGCTGCAACAAGGAGTTCTTACCAAATGAGGGCTAGAGAGAATTGCAGAAGGGAAAATGGACAGTTTTGATTATATGAATTTGAAGCATTCATGCACACATAAACACTGGTGCAGTTAGAATTAGAAAGGAGACAGTCAATTGGGGAAAAGAAGCTTTGCAATATATTTCTCTAATAAGGGCCTCATATCCATGGAATATAAGAAATTGATTCAAATTTCTAAGAGCAAGAATCATTCCTCAGTAGATAAATGGTCAAAGGACATGCACAGGCAGCTCTCAAAGGAAGAAACCCAAACTGTCAATAACCATATGGAAAATGCTCCAAATCATTAATAATTAGAGAAATGCAAGTGAAAGCAACGTCACACCCACCAAATTGCCAAAAATGACAAAGAAGGCA
The DNA here is from genome assembly GCA_023548195.1 of Bettongia penicillata ogilbyi. Lineage (NCBI taxonomy): Eukaryota > Metazoa > Chordata > Mammalia > Diprotodontia > Potoroidae > Bettongia > Bettongia penicillata. The sequence continues at coordinate 6,187,485 of JAJHZJ010000063.1, read as the reverse complement.
GTCGACAAATGTGGGAAGGGCTTTGGGAGAACAGGCACATGGATGCATTGTTGGTGGGACTGTGAATCGGTTCATCTATTATGGAAAGCAGTTTGGAACCAGGCTTCCATAGCAAGAACACTGTCCTGCTCCTATAACTTGTGGAAACGGGACTCCAGCTTCTTACTTCTGTTGTTGATTTTGGAGCTGTAACCTCTCCATTGGGGATTCTGTAAGGAAATGATGGTGAATGAGCAGCTGCCCATCCAGTGGTATCATTATGAACGTCTCTTTCACAAGCTCTTTAATAACTGTTCTTTGAGGTAAAATCAGTTTGTTGAGATCAGAGAAAGAAAAAAGGACTCGTGTGTACACAGAATATTTATAGCAGGTCTTTTGAGTGCTGTAGATCTGGAAACTAAGGGGTGCCTCTGGGGAATGGCATTGGGGAACTGCACAAATGTTGTGGAATATTGTATGATAAGAAAGGAATGGTGGAACTTGTAGAACTGACACAGAGTAAATGATCAGAACTGAGAGATGATCAGAAGAACAGCTTTGAGAGACCTTGGAACTCAGGAGACCAGTGAAATGGCAGTGATGTTGACTGCGGCAGTCTACCTCCTTACAGAGCGGAGCTACTACTGCTCCGACTATCACTGCCACCACCACTACTACCACTCCTCCTCCTCCTACTACTACCACCACCTAGTGTTTCTATAGCACTTTAAAGTTTACAAACTACCTCACTTATGTTACCTCATTTGGTCTTTGCAACAGCCCCATGAAGGTTAGGATTATCAATTCTGTTTTACACATAGGGAAGCTCAGGCATAAAGAGGTTAAGTCATATAGCTAGTACGTCTTTGAGGTAGGACTTGAACTCAAGTCTGTCTGACACCAAATCCTGTACTCCATCTGCTACACCATGCAGCTATATTCATGATGCAGAATGAGCCACAAATTTTTTAACATGGCCAATGTGAGAATTTTTTTTGCAATGCCTTTTTGTTACAAGAATTTTTTCTTTTTTTTTTTTCATTTCAATGGAATCATAGAAAGAGGGAGAGAGGAGCTAGGGATGCCTTGATCCCAGGAAAAAAAATTAGAAGAGAACAGAAGGAAGTTGTAGAAAATACAACTTTGAAAGTTTCATGCTGAATTTATTAAATGATTAAAAAGAAAAGCAAACTCTATATAATGGAAATTCATAGTGTCATATACAGTCTTTTTCTGTTCTGCAGTATATACGAAAATACTCATTTACGTGGTGTTTTGTGAAGTTTAGAAAATAAAATTCAGTGAAGAAGTTTTAAGGGAAGACTTCTGTACCTATAACTTGTGGAAATGGGACTCCAGCTTCTTACTTCTGTTGTTGATTTTGGAGCTGTAACCTCTCCATTGGGGATTCTGTAAGGAAATGATGGTGAATGAGCAGCTGCCCATCCAGTGGTATCATTATGAACGTCTCTTTCACAAGCTCTTTAATAACTGTTCTTTGAGGTAAAATCAGTTTGTTGTTAGGAATTTCAATTAAACACCAGATATCTCGGTTTTAAGTGAAATAAAACATGCATGGCATTGGGGAGGGCGTCCACCCCAGACCCATGAGAGACATTCTGAATGTCACTTTAGAAGGAGCCTAAAGTCAGACAGGACTGATCTACCACTTTAAGTGCCTGAGTATTAGAATGTTGCAGCTGAAATATAGACGAACTTTATGGTCACAAAAGCACTCTCACCTACGTTATCTCATCTGATGCTCTTGGCAGTTGCAAGGAGCAAACTGTTCAGAAAAGCCCCTTAACCAGTGAATTTCCAAGACCATAAATGGTTGAGCAAAGATTCAAACCCAGATCCTTTGAACTCTTAAGTCCATCCTTTGTACAATAGCCTTAAATGGTTCATTATCTTCACTAATTCAGTCATCCACATACTTCTCTGCTGATTCCCAAAGAACCAGGCGATGAAGAGTGGACTGTTTTCTCTGGCTGCTAAGGTAGTACAGAGTCTTGGCCTGAATTCGCACTTTTTTCTCATGTCCTGGGGCTGCGCTTTTCACTGCAGTCATCACTGTGCACAGAATGAGTCTATCGCTTTCCTTCCTGTTCTTTACAGTCTAATTCTATGGTTTTCTGGTAGGAGGAACAAGAAGGGTCCCATTGGGAAATGTAGGTAATATAAAAACGAAAGATATCGATACAAACTAATTTTTATTTTATTTTATTTTTATTTTTTAATATAAATTTATTTAACTTTTTACATTTATTTTCACAAAATTTTGAATTCCAAATTTTCTCCCCATTTATCGCCTTCCCACACCCCAATACACCGAGCATTCTAATTTCCCCTATCACCAATCTGCCCTCTGTTCTATCATCCCTCCCTTCTCTTGCCCCATCTTCTCTTTTGCCCTGTAGGGCCAGATGACTTTCTATTCCCCACTAACTGTATTTCTTATTTCCTAGTAGCAAGAACAGTACTCAACAGTTGTTCCTAAAACTTCGAGTTCCAAATTCTCCCCATCCCTCCCTCCCCACCCACTCCCTTTGGGAAGGCAGGCAATTCAATATATGCCCTATCTGTGTAGTTTTGCAAATGACTTTGATAATAGTCATGTTGTGTAAGACTAACTGTATTTCCCTCCATCCTATCCTGCCCCCCATTGTTTCTCTTCTGTCTTTTGATCCTGTCCCTCCCCAAGAGTGTTGACTTCAAATTGCTCCCTCCTCCCATTGCCCTCCCTTCCATCATCCCCCGCACCCTGCTTATCTCCTCCCCCACTTTCCCGTATTGTAAGATAGGTTTTCATACCAAAATGAGTGTGCATTTTATTCCTTCCTTTAGTCGAATGTGATGAGAGTAAACTTCATGTTTTTTTTCTCAGCTCTCCTCTTTTTCCCTCCATTAAAAAGTCTCCTGCTTGCCTTTTGAATGAGAGATAGTTTACCTCATTCCATTTCACCCTCTCTCCTCCCACTACATTTCTCTCTCACCGTTAACCTTAATTTCTTTTAAGATATGGTCCCATCCTATTCAATTCACTCTGTGCTCTCTGTCTCTGTATGTGCGTGCATGTGTGTATGTGTATGTACGCATGTGTGTACGTGTGTGTGTGTGTGTGTGTGTGTGTGTGTGGTCCCACTAACTACCCAGATATTGAAAAGTTTTAAGAGTTACAAATGTTGTCTTTCCATGTAGGAGTGTAAACAGTTCACCTTTGGCAAGTCCCTTATGACTTCTCTTTACTGTTTACTTTTTCATGCTTCTTTTCATTCCTGTGTTTGAAAGTCAGATTTTCTTTTCAGCTCTGGCATCAAGAATGCTTGAAAGTCCTCTGTTTCATTGAAAGACCATATTTTCCCCTGAAATATTATACTTAGTTTTGCTAGGTAGGTGACTCTTGGTTTGAGTCCTAGTTCCTTTGACTTCTGGAATATCCTATTCCACGCCCTTCTATCCCTTAATGTAGAAGCTGCTAGATCTTGTGTTATCCTGTATTTGTATTTCCACAATACTGGAATTGTTTCTTTCTAGCTGCTTGCAATATTTTCTCCTTGACCTGGGAATTCTGGAATTTGGCCACAATGTTCCTAGGAGTTTCTCTTTTTGGATCTTTTTCAGGTGGTGATCAATGGATTCCATCAATACTTATTTTGCCCTGTGGTTCTAGAATATTAGGGCAGTTTTCCTTGATAATTTCATGAAAGGTGATGTCTAGGCTCTTTTTTTGATCATGACTTTCAGGTAGTCTCATAATTTTTAAATTGTCTCTCCTGGATCTATTTTCCAGGTCAGTTGTTTTTCCAATGAGGTATTTCACATTCTCTTCCATTTTTTCATTCTTTGGTTTTGCTTTGTGATTTCTTGGTTTCTCCTAAAGTCATTAGCCTCCATCTGTTCCATTCTAATTTTGAGAGAACTATTCTCTTCAGTGATCTTTTGAACCTCTTTTTCCATTTGTCTAATTCTGCTTTTGAAAGCATTCTTCTCCTCATTGGCTTTTTGAACCTCTTTTGCCAGTTTAGTTAGCCTATTTTTCAAGGAGTTATTTTCTTCAGCATTTTTTTGGGTCTCCTTTAGCAGGGCATGGATCTGTTTTTCAAGCTTTTCTTGCATCTCTCTCATTTCTCTTCCGAGTTTTTCCTCCACCTGTCTAACTTGATTTTCTTTCTTTTTTTTATATATTTATTTTTTTATTTTTTTAATGTTCTACAATCACTTTCTTAAAATTAAGATTTTATCCCCCCCACACCTTCCCCCTACTACTCCCCTCCCTCACCATGACAGCATACAATTCTGTATAGGTTCTACATATACTTTCCTGTTGAGCACATTTTCACTATAGTCATGCTATGTAGTCGAACTAAAATAAATGGAAGAAATCATATAACAAATCATAACATAATACACAACCCCCCCCCACACACAGACATGATCTGCTACATTCTGCGAATGACTGCCATATTTCTTTCTCTGAGTGTGGAAGGCATTAGAAGACCAACATTGGGATTTTTTTTTTTCTCAGTAAGTTCTTGTGTTATTACAAGGTTCCAAGTCTACCAGAAAAACTCTCGCACACTGTGGTCATTGCTGTGCACAAAGTTCTCCTGGTTCTGCTCCTTTTGCTCAGCATCAGATCATATAAGTCCTTCCAGCCCTCCCTGAAGTCTTCTTGTTCATCATTTCTTATGGCACAATAGTACGCCATTACATTCATATACCATAATTTATTCAGCCATTCCCCAATTGATGGGCATCCCCTTGACTTCCAGTTTTTGGCTACCACAAAGAGTGCTAAAATACTTTTTGAGCTCTTCCATGGCCTGAGCCCATTGGATATCTATTTCAGATATTTGGGATACAGAGGCCTTGACTTCTATGTCTTTCCCTGATGGTAAGCATTGTTCCTCGTCATCAGAAATGAAAGGCGGGAACATCTGTTCCCCAAGAAAATAGCCTTCCATGGTCTTATTTTTCTTCCCTTTTCTGGGCATTTTCCCAGCCCATACTTCACTTCTGAGATTCCTCTACACCCCCACCTAGATCTGCCCAGCTAGTGCCTGGGGTCTGAGATTCAATTGCTGCTCCCCAGCCTCAGGGCTTTCAGTGGCAGGAGCAGCTGCTATTCAATATGAGCTTAAGTTCTGGTGCTTGGGTGGGGGCAGGGCTGCCTCCCAGGCTCAGTTCTCTCAGGGGGTTTATGTGGAGACCTTCAGTAATGGAGCAGAACTCCTGCCTGCTTGGGGAGCCCAGGTCTGCTGCTGTCCCTGTCTCCGCCGCTGCCTCCCAAGGGGGCCTGAGTTATGGACACACCCCACTCCCCTCTTGGCCAGCCCAGAAGTCTCTCTCACTGACCTGTAGCGCCTGTGGGTGGAGGGACTTTCACGGCTGCCGGAGGTTCCGTCCCTGAAGCCTGCTTGGATCTGCTCCTCTGGGGGCCATGCGTCCAGGGCTGGGCTCCACTGTCTGGTGCACGACAAACCTGTGGGATCGGTTTTTCAGGGCTCTATGGAACGGAAATCTCCTCCACTGCATTGCTGCATGGCTTGCACCGCTCCAGAATTTGTGGGGAGTTCTTTTTACAGAAAATTTATGGGCTGTGGGTTCAGAGCTAGCATACATGAATCTTTCTACTCTGCCATCTTGGCTCCTCCCCCCAAACCAATTTTTAAAAATGAATTCTTCTCTATCCACCTTCAAGAAGTCTTTCCTGATTGAATCCCACCAGCTGACTCATAACTTTCGTGTATCCAGGCAGTGCTCAAATTACAAATAGGTTGTTTCCAAAGGTTGGCTGGTTTGTTGTTGCTGGTTATTTTTTGGTAGGTCATTGGGTTGAAATTCAAGATACATTTCCTCATGGTAACCATATGATAAATACTGTTTGGGTTCCCAGGTTAGCCCACACTACCCTTATACTCTAAGATGTTAAACTGTAGTCCTGGTAGTGGCCTGATCCTTTCTAAGCCCACTTGTGGGGTAGACTTGCAGTCCAGAGTCATAGAACATTAGTGTTGGAGAGGATTTGGAAGGTTCTTGAGGCCAGGAACTGAGACTCAGAATATAAAAGGGATTTGCCCTGGAGGAGTTACTGGTAAATGGCAGAACTAGAATGAGAATGGAGCCCAGGACTTGTCCCCTCCATCCCATCGCTATTCTGTTGCTTTCCATCACTTTCCATAGGTGTTCTGTTAGATAGATGAATCTTGATAATGATGCTGTAGATTCTCTGAGCAAAGTGGGTCCTTTTGGTACCTCGGTTGTCCTGATATGTTTCTAACTCCAAACAAACATACGGTTTCTCTTTCTTAGCTCTATTTCTATCCATTTTTCTGTAAGAAAATAGAAATATTGAAGCTAGTAAAGGTGTGAGATGTCAGTGCTGGAGAGGACTTTCCATAGAAGGCAGGCTGTCAGACTCATAGAGGTGATGTGGTCCCACCCTCTGCGTGGTGGCACTGACTCATTAGAGTTGCAGCTGATGATAGCAGAGCTGGTAGTTGACACCAGCCCGAGAACCTGATGGGTGCTCAGCTTTTGGACATAGAAAACAGTGCCTCCAAGCTGTCCTGTTTTCTTTTCTTGCTGACACAGTGTAATTTGTGCCTCCTGATAGGTGTCACCAGACTCTGACTTTGCAGCCAACACAAACTGCCACAGTCGGGGGTGTATGACCTTGGTCCAGGTCTGGGCTGCTTAATACTCTTGTATTCTTGTTGTATTGTCACAGGTGGGGAGGTGTGAGTCTTTGCTGTGGCATTTTGAGACCCAGTGTTCCCCAGCTTTGACCACTCAGCACTAGTGAGTCAGAATCTATTTTTCACTTGTAAGTAAGGAGTAAGTGGTTCTGATTGATTGACAACCGATTGTTTATGAATTACGTTTTTAATGCAGCACTGAGCACCATGAACAACCTTAGAGGACTTGACAGCTGTGCCCTTGTCTGTTGCTTTTCAAGGTGGCTCAGAGTTGGGCTTGGTAGCAGCAAGACTTAGGTTCCTTGTGAGTCTTTGATCCTGAGCCTCAGGCACTTTAGACTTCTCTACTAAATTCTAGAAGGCTTGGGAACTGTTGGGAAAGGGAACTCCTAGACCCCCCACATCACCATTTCTTAATGTGCTGACAGACTATTGTTCCCTAGAGTCATATAGGAAGTTACTTTTCACAAAATGGACACCTCCATGCCACAGAGAGCAGGATTTTCTATTGTAAAAATATGTACATTGATTTTTGTTAAGTATACCTTGTCGCCTCAATGCCAGCTGCTATCAGTAGACAGGGAAGCCTGAGAGCCCTCCTGGTAGCAGGTTTGCCCCCATTCTCCTCCTGCTTGCCATCAGCTCATGTAGTCTTGGACTACATTAAAAGGGGTAGAGGGTAGAGCTTCTTGGAATAGTTCCTAGACTTCATCTGGTATGCCGTGTTCAGTTCTGGGCACCGTGGTTTAAGAAGTGAGAAGGTGGTTCCAACTATTCTGGAGAGCAATTTGAAACTATGCCCAAAGGTCTATAAAAATGTGCATACCCTTTGACCCAGCAATATCACTTCTAGGTCTGTATCCCAAAAAGGTTATAAAAATGGGAAAAGGACCCGCATGTACAAAAATATTTCTAGCAGCTCTTTTTGTTGTGGCCAAGAATTGGAAATTGAGGGGATGCTCATCAACTGGGAAATGTCTGAACAAGTTGTGGTATATGAATGTAATAGAATACTATTGTGCTATAAGAAATGATGAGCAGGCAGATTTCAGAAAAACTTGGAAAGACTTACATGAACTGATGCTGAGTGAAATGAGCAGAACCAGGAGAATGGTAACAGCAACAAAGTACAATGACCAACTTTGATAGACTTAGCTCTTCTCAGCAATGCAGTGATCTCGGACAATTCCCACAGACTCATGATGGAAAATGCTCTCCACATGCACGGAAAGAACTATGGAATCTGAATACAGATTGAAGCATACTATTTTCTCTCTTCTTTTGCTTTCTTGTGGTTTTTCCCTTTTGTTCTGATTCTTCTTTCACAATATGACTAATATGGAGATATGTTTAATATGACATACATGTATAGACTGTATCAGATACATGCCATCTATGGGGGTGGGGAGAGAGGGAGAAAAAAATGGGGAGCTCAAAATCTTATAAAAGTAAATTTTTTACTTAGATATTTTTATTATTATTGTTTAACATTTGTTTTTAGTAAAAGTGAATGTTGAAAACTATCTTTACATGTAATTGGAAAAATAAAATACTACCAGTGGGGAAAAAAAAGAAAAAAGAAATGCAAAACACAGGCTGCTACAATTGAGAAAATAAACCTAGAAGAGGCTTCTGTAATTGTGGGTGTGTCTCTCTACTGGGAGGAGAGCCTTCAAACGTCATCAGAACATGAAGCAGGTTAGGAGAGGCTGACTCTGCCTGTGGCTCTCTATGTTGTCCCAACATTCATCCCAAGCAGTTTTTGACCCAGTCCTGCTGCTGCCACGCCCACTTATCAGACCCAGGACATGCTGACCTGTGGAATTCACCAGTTTAGCCCCAAGTCTGGACAACTTGGGAACTATGTTTGATCACTTAACATAGGAAAGGAAAAGCAAAGCATCAAAGGCCTCTGGGGGCTGAAGGGCTTGTCCCCCAGACTGTGTCTACCCTCTGTGTGGGGAATGGCCATGGACTGGGGAAACATGGGCCTCCCCCTGCATTCTCCCAAGTCTAGAGACCACGTATCTGACTTGCCACACAGATGAGGCACAGTCAAACCCCACCAAGAAACCATCTCTTCTTTTAGAACGTCTGTTGAATCAGTGGCTCCTGTGTACAAAATTGGCCAATGCAGAGCGGGAGGCACTCAGGGAGTTTCATCACTTATATACCCAAAGGCTGAGTCTTCATGTCCCTGGAGGCCTCAGGAAGTTTCCAGGAATCAGAGAACATGCTTTCTGGGATGGTCCCTATAAGCCAGTTCTCCCTTTCTGGACTGAAAAGGCCCTTTGATGTGCCATGTGTCTGCCTTGGCTCTGTGAGGAGGCTCATCACCAGAGGTTCACCCACCACAGCAACTTGTGAGGCCATTTGAGACACCAGGGGCTGCTGGGAGTCGTACATTGATGAAGTGATGAACCCTGACTTGGAGAACCTTGAGTCTGAATTGTCCATTTTGGTCATAATGTAATTTTTGGCCTTGTTTCGCTTCTGGTTCTGATTATGTGGGTGGGAGTAAGATGATGAGGATTTTCCCACAGGAGAGCTTTCCTTCCCATTGTCAGAACTTGAGATTTGTTCAGTAAAAAGCAAATTGGCTTTCCCTCCCTTCATTAAAAAGCAAACAGATGCTTTCAGGCTTTCTGTCTGTGAAACACCCTTGACCTATAGTCCTGCCTCAGCATCCTCTGATCACAGGCCTTGCACCAAATTCTGCTTCCATGAAAGAAGATAACTCATAGAATGCCTCCCACAGCAACCTCATGAAACAGAGGGACCAAGTAGGTTGGATTGTTTTTTGGGGGGGTAGGTGAGGACAAGTGTTGTTACTCCCATTTGAAAATGAGGAAACCGAATCTCTGGGACATCAAGTAAACGCAGTAGGAAAGAGCAGAACATGGACAGCAGACTTGGCCTTTGGGCTCTTATATTGGAGCTCTTTGGACTCTACATGGGGTTCTATCTTCCTTCCATTCCCCGTTCGTTCAGAGGGTCAGAGGTCTCAATTAAAGTGCCTTCTCTGTACTGAGCACCGGACTCCATCCAAGGTTATGGTAGACTCTGAATGAACATTACAAGACACGTTTTCAGTGACCATTTCTGAACTCATTGAAATGCTCAGCATCCTTGAAATGAAATATTGAACTAAATAGTTCTGGTGAGAATTGCACTTCCATTGGACCAAAATAACTCAAAAACAAAACTGGGAACAGTGTTGGAAAATGAACAGGATGTTTCATTGGGCAGCCATGTCCTCCTGAGAGGCCCAACATTCGCCCTGTCCCTGACACTTCTAAAGGCCATTCTCTGATGCCACAAAGAATCGGTGACACACCTTCTTCACCTTTTGGATTTTCAGACACCTCCTGTTATAGCCCTACATTTAAAAATAGCAGGGAAGATAGGGAAAATCATCAACTAGTGATAATAAAATTAATGCTTGCATGAAAACTTGTTGCCAGAGACCAGCCTTTGGATGGCCTGGCACTGCCAGAAAGCCCTGGGGGTTGGCAGAGTGCTTAGGATTGATTAGGGGCTTTATTAGAGATAGGGTGTCCCCTTACTGGAATGTTTCTGAGTTGGTAGGAGGGGAGAGAAGGATTGTTGGGATCATGGATAAATGCCCTGACCTTTCTCCTGGTGGAAACTGAAGCTAAAACAAATTAAATTTGCTAGAAGAAGAAACACTGTTCCTTTTTTCAAAGAGATCAAGATTGAATGAAGGGTTGACAGAGGGCTGGCATATGGAGAAATGAGACGTCTGGAGAAAGACCAACAAGGGGAGAACAGACATGAGGCATGAAGGTGGGCTGAGCATCGGAGTTTTTCCCATGAAAAGCTCACTTGTGGAAGGCCTGGGATTCTCATTACTTTTGGAAGGGAAAAACAAATTCTCTCTGAGAATCAGATAGTTTCAGGCCACTGGGTCACAGTCAGCTATGGTTCAATGAGACCTTGCCTCTAAGTGTTCTTTATTTTGGCAGTTGGCTTGAGTTCCCACATAGATTCTTAACATATATGAATCTTGAAGTCACATGTGCTTGAAAGGATGTGTTTCAGTGACCTGGATGACAAGATTTAATTTAAGATCTCGTATCTTTTCTCTTTCAAGTAATTTATTCACTAAGTCCAGAAACAGCTTTGCTGCTAGATTTGTGCTCCAAGCTTGCTTGCTTGTACAAGTCATTGGACCCAAGAGACTGATCACGTCTGTCTGCAGCATTCCTATTTTCAGGGTGACCCCCAGAGCAAGCCTCTGCCTCTCAGGCTCCCCCAAGTGTCGTTTCTTCTCCCTACCCACAATCTTGTGAATACCTTCATTTAATCATGTATCGTAATAGAGCCTGAGTTTGGAATCCGGAGACCTGAGTTTGAATTCTAGCCCTGTTCCTGACTGTGTATATGACCTTGCCTAAGTCAGGGCCCCTCTTAGAGGCTCATTTTCCCCATCAGTAAATTGAAAGGGGGCAGCTAGGTGATGTGGTGAATAGAGCATTGGCCCTGGAGTCAAGAGGACCCGAGTTCAAATGTAGCCTCAGACACTTGACCCTTATGAACTGTGTGACCTTGGGCAAGTCACGTAAGCCCAATTGCCTTGCCTTCCCCCCTCCAAAAAAAAAAAAATGAGAGGATCTGTTTACATCATTGCTAAGGTTTGGCTTTTAGTGATAATATCATCATGGAGCCCATCCAAACAGGGACTTTGGTGTGATCAGGAAAGTTAGACTCTTACACATAGCTTTTATTTGAAATAAGCCCTCCATCAGAGAATGTGGGCCAGCACAGCAAGCTGGTGAATATCCCCCTTGCTTTTAGTTGTGTTAGTGCACAAAGTTTGTTTCTTTGTTTTAAACTGACAGTAAATGGCTTGGGATTTCTAGGCAGCCTGATTTGGACATGCCCTTTAGGTTTTAAGTGAGATAAAACACTGAATCACAAACTTTGAAAAAGCCATTTAAAAGGGTTTTACTGCAGCTGAGCAAATGGTATCACAGCCCTCGTCCCGAGGGACTTGATCTCTCCCCTCTACTGCTACATGAGTATGTTGGATATAAATCATTTCAGATAGATGGCAAACACAATTAATGAAATCCCAAGCAAATACACTCACATACACTGGAATTTAGAAGCCCTGTAATTGACTCTATTGACTTTAAAATTTCTGGGGAATGATGCTCTCTTCTGATCAAGGACCACAGTCTTTTAACTCATGCATATTAATGATAATATTAATAATCCTGTGTTTGATTTATATAATGCCTTTACCCTGAGGAGTTCAAAGTATTTTCCATGTATTATCACATTGATGTTGGAAGTCACAGGCTTCCCTACGTTTTCCTCTTGTATCACTTTCCTTCTCTCTCTCTCCTTTCCAACAGTATTTAGGATTCATATATGAATGGGTGTAGAGTCATATGATTACAAAACATTTTTTCACAAATACTAGATCTCACAAAGAGAGAAAAGGATATATTGAGAATATCATAGAACAAAATGGTGCCTGCTGTCAGAGGTCAAGTATACACATACTGAAGAGATCCTAGAGATCTTCTAGCCTGGGGTCCTCATTTAACAGATGGGGAAATGGAGGCACAAAGACAAAAGAGACTAGTCCAGAGTTTCCTATTTGGCAGAACTAGACTATGAGCCCAGGTCTCTGGCATCCCCTCTTCCTGTGGTACCACAAAGTCTTCCAATGCATCCCAACCACTGTGCAAGATAAGGATACTATGTTCCTAAGAAGCAGAATGTGGCTCAGAATTGTTAAGGAGCTTGTTTAAGGTCAGGGTATACTGACATATTCTTGGGACTGCAACTCAGGTCTAAGACTCCAAGTCCAAGCCTCTTTGTACTGCTCACCACTGCCAGTGAAAAACACAGTGTCCATAGAAAGAAATATCATAAGGTAATGATCTGGGTCCACTATCAAATGCCCAGATGATCATTCTCCATTTCCTTCATCCCCATTTCCTATAATGGGATTGGCCTTGGCAACTCTGCCTCCATATCTAGCCATCTTCTTTTGGATAGACTTTGCAGCACATAAAGTTTCATCTCACTTGATTTGCTAAGGTTTAATTATAGGGTAATGGTGCTGGCTATGCCAGGAAGTGGATGGAGAAATCTAGCTGCTTCCTACTTCACCAACCCTTGTTTTAGGATCAGCAGCTAAAGTCACTCCCCTTGTAACAAGCGGGGAGCTAGACAACTGGGTCCTTTCAGGGTACTGAGTGTGGTCTGATGGGGAGAGACCCCTGGATTTGGACTCAAGAGGACTGGAATTGATATCTGGGTCTTGTCACTACTTGTATGACCTCAGACAAGTCACTTTCTTGCTTTTGTAAAGTGAAAAGTTTGGTCAGTGTGTACACATAGAGCACTGGACTTGAAATCAGGAAGAGCTGACTTTGAATCCTGCCTGAGACACTTCCTTGCTGTGTGACCTTGGGCAAGTCACTTATCCTCCCTTAGCCTGTCTCCTCATCTGCAAGATGGGAGTGATAGTAACACCCACCCACCTCACAGTGGAAATTTAGGTCAAGCGCTTTACAAACATCAAAACATTATATAAATATTAGATATCATTATTACTATTACCATTGTTAACCTTATTTTAATGTCTTGGACCATCTGGGGAAGCTGATAGAGCCCCTCTCAATAATGTTTTAGATAATTAGGGAAAATGCTAAATTTCAGTTAGAGTTTCATAAACATCAAGATGTAATATTTTTCCCATCCAAGTTCACAAATCCCCTGAAATCTCTCGATGGACTCCTCAGAAGTCTGGGAAGTCCTAGTTTAGAATCCCTGGTCTTGGTAATCTGGGAGGGCCCTGTTAGCTTTATATCTCATCATCCTAAGGACAGGGGCTGTGTCACAGATCTTTTCAAACAATCCTAGTGGCTCATTGGACATGGATGTTCTTGTCTTAAATATTAGTCCCCTGGTGGGAATGTGCTTCTGCAGTCTTGACATGAATGCCATGAAGCACAAGCTTAAGCAGAGCTGGAAGGCCTAGACTTTGAGCGGTCAGACCACCAGTGCTGAGCTCCAGACCATCAGCGCTGCTGTGAATCCTCCTGGAGGAAGTGCCAGCACCATCATGATGGAATTGTGGATAATCATGAAAGCTCTATACAATCCCCTCATCCCATTCATTGTGCTCTCTCAAGGGAAATGCACTGGGCCAGACCCTCGGGAACATTTCTCTAAAAAGATAATTCTCGTGAAGGACATGATGCAAATATTCTTCTCCAAAAAGATGCTCTTGTCCCAAGAGGCTGCCTGAGACTGGGTGGCTTGTCTAAGGTCACTCCACAGAATGGTGGTGGAAGCTGGACTCTGCGAATAATGATAAGAGCAGCTTTTGAAGTACTTGAAAGTTACAATAACACTTCCATGTGTTATCTCATTTGATTTCAGCTAGACTTGTTTTTTGTTTTCTTTTGTTTTTAACCTATGAAAACTCAAATTTGAGGGTTTTGGCACTTAGTGTCATGGCATCCAGCAGATCAATAGGGTCAAACTCAAATAGAAACAATTGGTATATTGACTTAGAAAACCACAAAATAGCATTATCTATATTTTATCATATTTTATTTATTAATTTTTTATTAACTTCTTTTAAGTTTTCAACATTCATTTCCACAAAATTTTGAGTTCCATATTTTCTCCCCATCTCTCCCCTTCCCTCACTCCATAACACCTTGCATTCTGATTGCCCTTTACACCATTGTGCCTCCCTACTAACATACCTCCCTTCCTTTATCCCTATCTTCTCTCTTTTCCTGTAGGGCAAGATAAAATTCTGTACCCCGTTACCTGTATTTCTTATTTCCCAGTTGTACACAAAAACAACTCTCAACATTTGTTCCTAAAATTTAGAGTTCCAACTTCTCTTACTTCCTTCCTCCCCACCCATCCCCACTGAGAAGGCAAGCAATTAAATATGGGCTATATATGTGTAGTTTTGCAAATGACTTCCATAATAGTCATGTTGTGTAAGACTAACTACGTTTTGCTTCATCCTATCTTGCCCCCCCCATTTCTTATATTCTCTCTTTTGACCTTGTCCCTCCCCAAGAGTGTTTACTTCTAATTACTTCCTCCTCCCATTTGCCCTCCTTTCCATCATCTCCCCTGACCCTGCTTATCCCCTTCTCCCCTACTTTCCTGTAGTGTAAGATAGGTTTTCATACCAAAATGAGTGTGCATGTTATTCTCTCTTTAAGCCAAATGTGATGACAGTTGTTTCACTTTTTCCCTCTCACTTCCTCCCATTTCCCCTCCATTGGAAAAGCTTTTTCTTGCCTATTCTATGAGAGATAATTTGCCCCATTCCATTTCTTCCTTTGTCCTCCCAATATATTCCTCTCTCAACCCTTAATTTTTTTAGATATGATCCCTGCCTATTCAACTCACCCTGTGCTCTCTGTCTTTCTGTCTATCTGTCTGTCTCTCTGTATAATTCCTCCAACTACCCAGATACTGAGAAAAGTTTCAAGAGTTGCAAATATTATCTTTCCATGTAGGAATGTAAACAGTTTAACTTTATTAAGTCTCTTGTGATTTCTCTTTCCTGTTTACCTTTTCATGCTTCTCTTGATTCTTATGTTTGAAAGTCAGATTTTCTTTCCAGATCTGGTCTTTTCATCAAGAATGCTTGAAAGTCCTCTATTTCATTGAAAGACCATTTTTTCCACTGAAGTATTGTACTCAGTTTTGCTGGGTAGGTGATTCTTGGTTTAAATCCTAGGTCTTTTGACTTCTGGAATGTCATATTCCAAACCCTTTGATCCCTTAATGCAGAAACTGCTAGATCTTGTGTTATTCTGATTGTATTTCCACAATACTCGAATTATTTCTTTCTAGCTGCTTACAATATTTTCTCCTTGACCTGGGAACTCTGGAATTTGGCTACAATATTCCTAGGGATTTCTCTTTTCAGATCTCTTTTAGGAGGTGATTTGTGGATTCTTTCAACATTTATTTTGTCCTCTGGTTCTAGAATATCAGGGTAGTTTTCCTTGATAATTTCATGAAAGATGAGGTCTGGGCTCTTTATTTGATCATGGCTTTCAGGTAGTCCCATAATTTTTAGATTGTCTCTCCTGAATCTATTTTCCATGTCAGTTGTTTTTCCAGTGAGATATTTCACATTCTCTTCCATTTTTTCATTCTTTTGGTTTTGTTTTGTGATTTCTTGGTTTCTCATAAAGTCATTAGCCTCCATCTGTTCCATTCTATTTTTGAGAGAACTATTTTCTTCAATGAGCTTTTGAACCTCCTTTTCCCTTTGACTAATTCTGGTTTTGAAAGCATTCCTCTCCTCATTGGCTTTTTGAACCTCTTTTGCCAATTGAGTGAGCTTATTTTTCAAGGTGTTATTTTCTTCAGCATTTTTTTGGGTCTCCTTTAGCAAGGTATTGACCTGTTTTTGATACTTTTCTTGCATCTCTCTCATTTCTCTTCCCAGTTTTTCCTCCGCCTATCTAACTTGATTTTCAAAATCCTTTTTGAGCTCTTCCATGGCCTGAGCCCATTGAATATTTATTTTGGATGTTTGGGATACAGAAGCCTTGGCTTCTATGCCTTTCCCTGATGGTAAGCATTGTTCTTCCTCATCTGAAAGGAAAGCAGGAGATATCTGTTCACCAAGAAAGTAGCCTTCTATGGTCTTATATTTTTCCCCCTTTTCTGGGCATTTTCCCAGCCAGTTACTTGACTTTTGCATTTCCTCACCACACTCACCTCGCCTCCAGATCTGTCCAGCCAATGCTTGGGGTCTGAGATTCAAATGCTACTTCCCAGCTTTAGGGCTTTGGTGGGATGGGGCTGCTATTCAGTGTGAGATTAAATTCAACTCTTCAGGTGGGGGTAGGGCCGCCACTCAGGGCTCAGTTCCCTCAGGGGGTTTACGAAGAGACCTTCAACAATGGATCAGAGCTCCTGCCTGGTTTGGGAGCTCCTGTCCACTGCTGCCTCTCAAGGGGGCCAGACTTATGGGGACACCCCACCCTCTTCTCAGACAGCCTAAAAGACCCTCTTACTGACCTTTGGCGCCTGTGTGTGAAGGGACGTGTGCTGCCGCTAGAGATTCTGTCCCTGAAGCCTGCTGGGATCTGGTCCCCTCGGTGCCACATGGCCAAGGGAGGGCTGGGCTCTGCTCCAGGTCCGGTGCGTGACAGACCTTTCATGTAAGTTTTTCAGGTCCCTCTAGAACAGAAATCTCCTCCACTCCATTGTTCTGTTTTCTTCTGCTGCTCCCCAATTTGTTGGGAGTTCTTCTTTATAGGTGTTTTATGGGCTGTGGGTTAGGAGCTAGCATATGTGTATCTTTCTACTCTGCTATCTTGGCTCCTCCTTCTCCATTCTAATTTTTAAAGAACTATTTTCTTCAGTGAGCTTTTGAACCTCTTTTTTCATTTGGCTAATTTTGCTTTTTAAAGCCTTCTTCTCCTCATTGGCTTTTTGGACCTCTTTTTCCAATTGAGTTAGTCTATTTTTAAAGGTGTTATTTTCTTCAGCATTTTTTTTGGGTCTCCTTTAGCAAGCTGTTGACTTGCTTTTCATAATTTTCTTGCATTGTTCTCATTTCTCTTCCCAATTTTTCCTCTACTTCTCTTCCTTGATTGTCAAAGTCCTTTTTGAACTCTTCCATGGCCTGGGAACATTGCATATTTATTTTGGAGGTTTTGGATGCAGAAGCCTTGACTTTTATGTCTTTCCCTGATGGTAAACATTGTTCTTCTTCATCTGAAAGGGATGGGAGAGACTACCTGTTCACCAAGAAAGTAACCTTCTATAGTCTTATTTTTTTTCCCCCCTTTTGGGGCATTTTTCCAAACAGTTACTTGACTTTTGGGTCCTTTGTCAAGAGTAGGGTATACTCTGGGGACCTGTAAGTTCTCAGTTTTTCCAAGATGGCACAATCAAAGGAGAGGAGTTAACTCCCCTGCCTGGCTCATGGTTGAGATTCAGATCAGTTGGTCAATTCCCCCAGAGGGTTTATACTGAGCCCTCCAACAAGGGAACAATGGATACCCACTGCTGCCTGCAGTGGCCACAGCAGCTGCTACTGCCAGCTGCCTGCTGCTGCTTCTACTGCCACCTGGGGCCGGGGTTAGGAGAGGACCTTGCTCCCTTGTCACAGAGGTGAAAAAGCCCTCTTACTGACCTTTGAAGTATCTTAGTCACCTGTAGGTTGAGGCTTCCAACCCTGAGGTCTGTTCCAACCCTGCTTCTTCAGTGTAGCCAAGACTGAGCTGCGCTCTGTTCCACATCCAGTGCAACATACCTTTCCTGTCAGACTTCCAGGTCACCCTGGGCTGGAAATCTCCTCCACTCTGTCGTTCTGTGACTTCTGCTGCTCTAGAATTTGTTGAGAATCTTTCTTTACAGGTATTTTATAGGTTGTGGGGGAAGAGCTACTCTCTTTCTGTATGTCTTTCTACTCTCCCATCTTGGCTCCGCCCCCGTATTTTAATTTATTAACTATTTCTCTAATTACATTTTAATCTGATTTCCTTGTGGCCCACATGTATCCATTGGCTGCATATTTGATACCTCTGCATTAGAGCAAGGACCTTAGTTAAACTGGGAAAGTTTGATCGCTATATAACTCTTATATCCAGTTAATACCAATATGTCCCCATTTCGTAGGCAAAGGAAATTGATGCTCAGAAAATGTGCTGTCAGTAAATCACAGTCGAGCCAGCCCTAAACTCAGGACTTTTAACCCCAAATTAAATGTTTTGTCCATCATACCATGAGCAGTACATAAGATACTTTCAGGAAGCATGATTAAAATGTTAGTTGTTTTCTATTTTCCTCAACAATCTCACAATTCTACTTTGAAAACAGGAATTTCTAGAAATGGTCTAGAGTATTAATAGTACCTGGTGAGCCTGTGTGGCCCCTGATTCAATTCTGTTTACAAAGACTTAGAGAAAGTAGTGCTCCAAGTCAAAAAACAATTTTTTTGGGCTGGCTCATTCGTTTATTCACTATGAAACATATGCATGCCATGGAGCTAGATGACCTTAGAAATCATCTAATCCAACCCCCTTATTTTAGTCAATCAGCCAGTTAGTGAAATTTATTAAGCCCCTACTTTGTACTGGGCACTGTACAAAGCACTGGAAATATGTGAAAAAGAAAGCTTGCTCCTGCCCTCAGGGAGCTTATAGTTTGGTGGAGGAGACTGTGAGGAGTGGTCTCCTCATGTGGAGGTTCAGGGACAGAAGTGGTGATGAGGTGTAAGGGCTTTGCAAGGTCATGAAGTTCTGGTGATAGAGAAGTCCAAAGGGAGGGGCAGCAGCCAAGTAGCAAATGAGTAGAGTTTGCCCAGGAGGAAACAGAAGCAAATCTGGGATCTTTGCTCTTTAGTACCAGATTCTAATTGAAAACTCTGGCCTCTGCTCCTTTAGTCCAACAGTCTTTCCACTAAACCTAGAAGGCCCTGTGCCTCAGTTTCTTTATTTTGTAGTATAGACTATGCTTTTATAGAGATTAATAAATTCTTAGAGCAGTTTTCAGATGTTGTGTCAAATAAATGCTTAGTAATTAAGTCATCTGTAACGTTGCAATTGTCTGATAAATGAGCATTACTAAAGGGGAATCCAGCCAAATTTCAACATATTTTTAAGTGGCTTCATTTCCTTCAACATGACTCATCTTGAGGAAAAGAGTAGATTTATCATATCTGTCTGTAGTGACCAAAAGTAGGGTCAGAGAAGCAAAATTTGCAAGGTGTCACATTGGGGTTGGTGGTGGGGGTGAACTTCCTAGCAGAGGTACCACAAGATTGTCAAGCAGTGGAACAAACTGCCTTGTATGGAGGGTGGGAGTAGCTTGCCAGTACTGTTAGCGTTTGTGTACAGCCTAAGAGATCTGTCAGCACTGTGCAGAAAGAGCTAAAGATTCATGCATGGAGTGGGACCTCTGATCCCCTCCAGTGCAAAGATCTTTTGATTCCCAGGTTAGTTTTCCAAGTCTGCCCCTCATATACTGTGTGCTGTTCGTCTCTGGGCATTGTTAGATTTGACTCTCCCTAAGAACACTGTCAGAAGCCAGGCTTTGGAGGAACATTCCCAGAATTCCTGTTGCAGTTTGATATAAAGCACATAGAAAGTCAAAAGACTTGGGTTGGGATGCTGACTCTGTGACTTCATCAGGGGGCTTTAAGTTTGTTGGTTTTTTAAAAATTTATTTAGTCATCCATCCATTTATCTCTCTAGTTTTTCTTTAATTTTCATTTTTTTCCAGTTATATGAAATAGTCATTTTAACTTTGTTTTTTAATATTTTGACAACAATATTATCTTATAAATGGTTTCCTTTGTAATCCTTTGTATTCTGTGCATTTAAAGACACAATTCTGGGAAGAGGTCCCCAGGCCTCATCAGCCTGCCAGGAGAGGGCCATGAAGAACTTCCACTAAACATCACCTAGCAGTTGGTTATCGCACCCCTGCTTGTACATTTCAAGTTGAGAAGCCTCCCCAGGCAGCCTGGTCCACTTTGGGGTAGCTCTGATTGTCGAGCAGCTTCACAGTTTCCTTCTAGTCATGCCTTCTGGGGACAAGCAGAAGACAGTAAATCCCTCTTCCACTGGATAGGCTTTCTTCTTTTATCCTTCTATACTGTCTTTTGTGGTAATTTCATTAACTCTCATCAGTTTAATTCTCATCCCTTTGCAAAATGATCACAAATCTATATATCCAGCACTGTTTCCTGAGCAGTCATCTCCAACTGCCTGTTGGATGTCTCAAACTTAATATGTCCAGAAACCTAAACCGTCTCCATCCCAAACCTCCGTATGACTGTCAAGGGCACCACTATCTTCCCATCTCCTCAGACTCACAACTTAGGTGTCAGCCTGGACTCCTCACTCTTTCTTACCCCCCAGATCTGATATGGCACCAAGGCCTATTGATTTCACCTGGGCAGCATCTCTCATCAATTTCATCTCTACAGCATCTGTTGGTGATTTCACCTCCGCAGCATCTCTGGAATGTGCCCCCTTCTCTCCCCTGATACTGTTCCCATGCTGGTGTAGACCTTTGTCAACTCATACCTGTGCTGCTACAGTAGCTGGGGGGTGGGGGGGCTCTCCCCTCTCCTGTCCATCCTCCATCCTGCTCTTAAAGTGATTTTCCTAAAGAATATGTCTCACCATGTCTATCTGTCTGTCTCTCTCTCTCTCTCTGTCTCTCTCTCTCTCTCTCTGTCTCTCTCTCTCTCTCTCTCTCTCTCTCTCTCTCTCTCTCTCTCTCTCTCTCACACACACACACACACACACACACACACACGTGCCCACACACACACAACACCCTTGGGTTTGGATTACCTCTGAGATCAAATATAAAATCCTCTGTTTGGCTAAAGGCATTTGCTGTAGCTTTAGGGGGAGATACTGGTGTGTTTATTGCCTTTGCACAATAGATAGAAAAGTTGTTTCTAGAGCTGTCAGTTTAGATGCTGTCATCAACACTGGCTTCAAATGATACATATTACTATTTTAACTCTGTGAAAAATCTCAGTATCAGGCCCAAGGGAAAAAGCTATTAGTTTATATTAAATTTCAGTGACTAGAGACTTTGAACCCATAGGAGATTTAGCTAGAGTTACTTTGAGTGAATGAGAAAAGATCAAAGAAATTGGATAATAGATGTAACTTTAAAGGGTACAACATTAATTTTGCCCTGCTGCAGTGCAGAAAATTCTATTTTTCTAGTTTAGTGACTCAGAGCTATCATTTGCATAAGGTCTAATTTGCAAAGTTCTTGGCAGTGGAAACAAACAAAGCAAACTGTTGAGTCATACAAATGGCTGCAAGATTCCCTACTGTGGGGTAGCAAGGAGTGGGTTTGGTGGGTTCCCTGCCTGAGCCATTGACCTGACACATTAAGGGATGTTTTAACATTGACCTTCTTAGTATTGCTTACTACTGATTCCCTGCAATATGTTGTTGTAGAAAAAAACTCAAAACACTAGACTTGATTCAGGGCCATGCTCTTCTCTGTTTCCTCACCTGCAGAGTAGATTTGATGAGGATAGCTTTTACCTCAAGGTATCTTTGTGAGGGGGTCACATGAAATCATGCTTAGAAAGCTTTTTATGCCAATGAGATGATGTGTGTAAAGGTCTGCAGGCTACATAGACGAGAATTACTATTAGCAACAAGAAACAACTCTTGGCGTTTAAAATCTATGGAGATTTCTTATTCAGCATTTCACTGTCAATACTGCACATAAAAGCAAACATACCAACTTGTGTCCAGGAAGATTTTCTTGTGTAGAAATATAGAATGTTATAACTGGAAGAGACCTTAGAATAATCAAGTCATAGGATGCCAGGGCTGGGTGGGACCTTAGAACACAGAATCAGAAGTGAAAGAGGCTGCTCAGGTAATTTTTTCTTTCCCCTCAGATCTGACAGATTTTTATGTCTTGTGAGATTATGTCACAGAACGGAAGATCACTATAAATAAGGCAGGAAAATCCTTTAGTTCGTAATAAATAATTATGAATCTTCCACATCTGCTTTCTGAAGCATTCATCCTGGGCAATAAAGTATTAAATGAATATATCACAATTGACTGAAGACGTTTTGGCGATAAACACAGACAGCTGATTGGTGGCTGTTTGTTGCATCCTAGGGAATTAGAGGCTTTGGGCCTAGAAGCAGCTCTCTGAGACTCTTCCGGCCACATTGTTTCTTACTCTTGACTCCTTTGGAAATTTCCTCGGAGAAAAAGCATGTGATCCTGTCATTAGAGTGGTTCATGCCAAATCTCTAAATGTCTTTAAAATACAGTGGGGCACTTTCAGAGACAAACAGTGAGATCGTCTCATCTGACACTTTCATTATAACTACTTCCCAGATTTTGAGCATCTGGCTGTATCTCTGTCTCTTTCTGTCTCTCTGCCTGTCTGTCTGTCTCTCTCTCTGTCTCTCTCTCTCTGTCTCTGTCTGTCTCTCTGTCTCTCTCTGTCTCTCTCTGTCTGTCTCTGTCTGTCTGTCTGTCTCTCTGTCTCTGTCTGTCTCTCTGTCTCTGTCTCTCTATCTCTGTCTCTCTGTCTCTGTCTGTCTGTCTCTCTCTGTCTCTCTCTCTGTCTCTTTCTCTCTTTCCACCCCACCCCTGTACCTGTCTCTTTCTCAAAATCCAGCCTGCAGAATCAACCAAGCAATCACCTAACCTTTTCTGGTTGATGCTCCATTAATTGAAGCTTCTGATCATTTTCACAAAAAGGTGATTTGAACTGAGAACACCTTCAGCAATCTAGAGCCTATCCCCACTCCCACTAATATTTGTATTGCAGTTACAATGAACTTGTAACTTCTCTGTCTTCTTGGTCTTCTCTGTACAGCATCACAGTGAGGCTGATTTATGAGCAGGGGCTCTGCACATTAGCTTGGGAGAAGCATGTCTAACATTGTGGCTGGATTAGGAAATGACTCTCCTGCAGTCTAAGCCCTCATATTGCTCATGACAGAGAGGGGTCTGCTGTCTGATCACCAGCTTCTTTAAGAACAGAGAAGCTCATTCCCAGGAAGATGGCCACCAGGGAATGAATGATTTGGCCATAACAACCAAGGAATTCTTGAACATTGAAAGACAAAATTCCCAAATCCAAAAAGAATCAGCCCTTAGCCTGTGTAGTCCTTCTGCTTCTGCAGTAATAGTGATACCATTGTGGCAGAGAGGACAGAGGGTGCTAAGTACCCCCCAGGTTTTAGACAGTTAAACATTGGAACTCTGACATCTTTGTTCAGTAATCCATAGGCTAACCTGTGAGTAGAAGAACTGACCAGGGTGTGCTCAGAAATAGAGGTGAGCTGCTTATGTAGAGAAGGATGCAGATGACAGGGGATGGTTCAGGTGCCCACCATAGGCAGGAGGTGTGTGGAGTAGGAAGAGAGGGATGGAGGGAAGCCCCACGTGCCTGAGGTCAGGGTGAGATCAAGGATCTGGGTCTCATGACAGCTAGAACATTGGGGTGAACCTGATTAGAAGAAATGTAATAGTGATAAATGTAGTCATGGGCTTAGGTTAGAAAAACCAACTTCTCAAACAGACATTCTGGCAACTCCAGAAGTTCTAGATGTTTTCAGTAGGTTTCAAACTCAGAAAGAGTCAGCAAGATGATACGGCAGCCCCAGACAAGCAGCTGTATTCTTAGACTCCCTTGAGAAGCGTAGCACCCAGGCCCAGGGAGCTGAAAAGGCCATGGACAGTTTTTTTGGAGTTTAGGATTCTCCTCCGAGTGCCACATCCTGAGAAGGATGCTAATAAATTGGAGAAAGTCCAGAGGAAGATATCCAGGAAGGGGAAGGGCCTTCAACTTGTCTCTTGGAAAGGAACTGGGGATGTTCAGCCTGGAGAAGACAGTGCTGAGGGAGGGAAGATATTAGAGTTGTCCCCAGATATTTGAAAAACTGAAATGAAAGAGGAGTGAGACTTTTTTTCTTGACCTTAGAGGATGGAGTTAAGAACAATGAGTAGATGCTACAAAACATAAATGTCCAACCTCGATGTCAGGAAAAACTTGGCAATAATTTATGCTCCCTGAAACGTGTCACAGGCTACCTCAGGAGGTGCGGGTTTGTCCAAATTGGAAGTCTTCAAGCAAAGGTTGCAGAACATGTTGGGTATGTCGTAGAAGGGATTCCTATTCAAGGAAACCTTGGACTTTATAGGATGTTTCTGGTTTTTTTTAAAGGAGCCCTGCATGTAGGAGGCCTGTCCTTTTATCTGTACTCCAAATCTTCCAAAAAAAAAGATAGCTGGCTAGTTAAGTTCAGTTTGACTGAATCATAACTAGAATTTTTTTATCTAGAACAAAAAACTGGAAAGACAACTTTAATTGTGGGGAAGAGAAGAAAGACTGCAGGGAGCAGGGGAAGAGTTCAGCCTTGCAGATGCCTCCACTGCCTGTGAGCAATGACCTCTTCTCATTGGCGAGGTCCCCCCAGAACCTCCACTCACTTCTCTCCCCCATCCCAGTTCTTGCCTCTGTTGACAGAGGACTCTTCCTCTCCCCTTCCCCTTTTCTGTTCCCTTTTATGGGCAGCTCCCCCATTAGGATGTGAGCTCCATGAGGGGAGAGACTGTCTGTGTTCTTACTTGTATTTTTGTTTCCAGTGCTTAGCTCAATGCTGGTGCGTACAGGCAGCACTTAATAAATGGTCTTTTTGTCTGTATATCCATCCATCCATCCATCATTTCCCTGTCTGTGTGTATGAAGTCCTCTCTCTCTCTCTGTCTCTCTGTTTCTCTGTCTGTCTCTCTGTCTCTCTGTCTCTCTCTCTCTCCCTCTCCCTCTCATCCTCTCCCTCTCCCTCCCTCCCTCCCTCTCTCTCTCTCTCTCTCTCTCTCTCTCTCTCTCTCTCTCTCTCTCTCTCTCTCTCTCTCTCCCTCTCCCTCTCTCTCTCTCTCTCTCTCCCTCTCCCTCTCTCCCTCTCTCTCCCTCTCCCTCTCTCCCTCCCTCTCTCTCTGTCTCTCTCTCTCTCTCTCTCTCTCTCTCTCTCTCTCTCTCATTGTCTCATTCTCTTTTTCTGGCTCTCTGTCTCATTCTCTCTCTGTCTCTTTTTGTCTCTCTGTCAGTCTCTGTCTCTCTCAGAACAACTTCCTCTTGTGACTTTTCCTCTAACAACTTTCTTCTCTTCTGATCGTTTCTGTCTGCCCACTCACCAGGTCTCTACATTCTGCCTCCTGGCCTTTGGTTTCCCCCAGGGTCTGGCTTGGGTCCTGCCTCTGTTCCCACTTTACCCTCCCTCTCTGATCTCAATACCTTTCATGAATTCTGTTATCATCCATGCAGTGATTGCTCAGTCTTTATGCCCACTCCTCTTGTGAGTTGCATGCAGTCCCATATCAATCCTTGTTAGACATCACCTGATAGTGAAACTTGAGGCAGCTCAGGCAGCACAGAGATCGAATGCTGAAGTCAAATCTAGCCTTAGACACTTCCTAGCTGTGTGATCCTGGGCAAGTCATTTTGCCTCTAATCTGCTTCCATTTCCTCATCTACAGAAATGAGGTTAATAACAGCACCTACCTCCCAGGGTTGTTGGGAGGGTAAAAATAAGGTATTGTAGAGTATTTTGCAAGGCTTAAAAGTGTTATAAAAATTGTTAGCTCTTATCATCTGGTAACCCATGAGCATCTCAAACTCTCCAGGTCCTAAACAGAATCTTCCTCCCCCAGCCCTTCTAACCTTTCCTGTTTCTGTTGAGAACATCATCACCTTTGCAGTCAATGACGTTTCCAGGCATTATTCTGTTAAATGTTCCCCAGTTACACTTTCGTCTGGCTCAGGCGCAGCAGGACACCCTTGGTTTCCATGATCCATCCCTACAGCAGATCATTAGCTCTTTCTTTCAATAGATCTTTTCTGTCTCTCTTTCCCAGTGCCTAGCACAGTGTCTGGCACAGAGCAGGGTCTTAATCAATGTTTGCTCACTTAGCTGGCTTCAGTAATTATTCTCACTAACTCCTTCCTAGTACTGACTTTCCTGGACCCTGACTGAAGCTGGTGTGCTGGGGTTTGGCAGTGAAGCCTAGAAGGTTTGGTGGCCCCACCCTACCCACCTGCCATCTTCTTTTCATATGTGGACCCGTAGCTACTTCCCCAGCTCTTGCAGGAAGAGAGAATTTGGCTTTTGGCCCATACTCTCTAAATTCAATGTCTTCTGGTCAATTTGGTACCCTCTAAATTGGTCATTTCCTGGGCTAAAGCCCCTCCCCACCCTGGTTACAGTGCTGCAACATGCAGTGTTGTTTGAATGACCAGTGTAGAGTACTGTGCTGGCCCATGAGCTGCATGCAGTGATGACTCTAGTATATTCTATGTGCATAGGTGGTGTGGGTATATATGTGCAGACTAGTACCTGGTAAATCTATGAGAGAGCTACAGACAGAATACTCTGTGAAGTCTCCAAGGGGGTGCATCCCTATTAGCAGGGAGATCACTGAAAGTATCTTAGAGGAGTGGAACTTAAAGAGAGCAAGACCATGGGGTGAAGAAGGGGAAGAAGATGTGGGAGACAGAGGCACAATCTGGACAGATGCATGGAGGTGGGAAACGTGAGAATTCCGTTTCTGATTGGCTGGATCGTAATGGGTGAGCTCTCTGATAGGAGAGTAGAAGTTGGGGTAGCACCTGATTGTAGAGGATTTTGAACCCTGCCCATTGCCTTATTATTTTCTGCCCAAGACCAGGCCGGGCTTTTGGAGAACTGGTGGCCCCTGCACAGTGTGCGTGTCTCAGTGAGTGACTTAGTTTTATCTTCAGGGGCTGTCTGTGGGCTCTCTGCTTTGGCCAGTTGTCCACTCTAAGTTGTTTTGTTCTATCTCTGTTTCCTCAGCTACCAAGTAAGTTCTTTTCTGAAAGGTCTGATCATTGTATTGGGTAAACCAAGAAGAACCTGGAGACCTGGGGAGGGGTAGTAACAGCAGGCAAGAAAGAGGAGTCTCAACCCCCAGCAGCCCTTGGGGTATGTAAGCAGACCCCTGGGAGATTCCATTTTCTGGACTCGGCTTTGTCACTCACCCCCCCTAGGCCTTGTTCACTATGGGGGGAAACCTCATGGGGCCTCAGTTTCCTTATCTGTAAAGTATGGGGGAGGTTGGACTTGGTACCTTCTTAGTCTCCTTCAAGTACCTACATTCTGTGCTTCTCCAACTTGTATCTGGAATTTGCTCCTCCTTCTTCCTTCTTGGGGTAGTTTTGGTTTTGGGGTTTTTTTTGTGGATTCCATTCTGCTTGGATTGACTCATGCCATAGCCTCTCCGCTTTAACAAGAGTGAGAAAAGATGTTCCTGAGGATGCCAAATATGCCTGTCTCCATTCTCTGAGCAGACACTAGCTTCCTTCTCCCCAATTTTGTTATCATAGTCACTGGCTCAGCCGGAAACCCTTTTCCTCAGTGGCTAATGCTAGTCCAGCCACTCAAACCTTATGCTGAATTCATTAGAAAATAGGAAAGTCATGTCTTTTCAGTCTTTTCAGACACATACCGTCTTGTTCTTTGGCTTACTTCTATTGGTTAAAAACCAGCCAACGTGTTTCTAAAACAAATGACTAAACTATGTAATTAATAGCTCCCTTTGAGAGGCCTGAATGTTGATCTCGGCACTCTGGGCAAGTGATCTGACATCACATGTCTGAAAGGCCATGGCCTGCCTGCCAGAATTGGGCTGTCAGATTCTTCTGTGGCCTTTGGATTCCAACCCGCGTCTTTTCCCTGATGTCCACATCTGTAAAGGGCCCCAGCTCTTCCCATGCCAGAGGACTTGGCCCTGAGACCCACTGGCAGCGTGTAAAGGGAACTAGAACCTAGCTAGTTGCAAAGGAACAGCTTCCTCCCAGCCCCAGCCGCTTCCCACAGACAAATGCTGCAAGCCAGATGAGGCAGTGTCATTTGCGTTTATAGGTTTAATCAGGACAGTTACAGCTTAACTCTGGCCTTGCTTTTGTGTAAATCTGCTCTGTTCTAACCCTTTCTCCTCCCTCCTGTGATCCCTCAGCTGCTCCCTGCTCAGCACGTTTCAGTTCAGTTGAGAATGGGGAATAGCAGGTGATTCCAAGCAGCAACAGCTCCCTTCTCAGAGGGACGTTCCAGCGCGCTATTTGTGTTAGGGAGCTGGACTTGATGTCTCCTGGAGAGCAGGGCAGAGATTCCCTGAAACGGGCTGACATCGTTAGCGGTCAGATGGGTGGAGCGCATGGCTCAAAGTAAAGTATTCTGCCTGGCCCAGGGTTCTGGCATTCTGGGTCCTGAGGCTCAGGTGGGGAAGGGAGGAGATCCTGGGGGCATAGCCTCAATAGACAAGCCCCTGGGTTCAAGACCTGGCTTTGCCTTCCCCTTAGAAGGCGTTTTTCACTTCCCCTTTGTGTCTCCAGCGCCTAACACAGTAAGTGTTTCATGCGTGCTTGTTGGCTTCTAGTAATCAGTAAGCATTCATTAAGCACCTTCTGTGTTCTAGACCTAGGGATGTTTTAGGCCTAGGGATGAAAAGCAAAAAAAATGTATTTCTTTTCCTCATGGAGCTTACATGCTAGTGGGGGAGACTGTGTGTGTGTGTGTGTGTGTGTGTGTGTGTGTGTGTGTGTATTATATAGGTATATAATATAATACACATCCATAAAGAAACACTGTATAGCTACAAACTGGCTGATTATAACCAGCCTTATGACCTTGATTAAGACTTCTCTGAGACACTGTTTTGTCATTTGTAAAATGGGCATGATGCTCTGTGGGCACCCCAGATAGAACCCCGAGTGCACCGCCTGCCCCTGCCCCACAGGGTTCCAGTAGATGTGCCCCCACATTATGCTCCTAGTCCTAGAGAGCCGCCTCTCAACACCACTGATTAGTACCCCAAGCAATTTAACTGATTAGCGTCCATTAGCTTTCACTGAGAAGATGCAGTAAGAACAGCAGTCATGCTCCCATCCCCAGCCACAGACACATTCTCCCCACCGCACCTTTGTCCCTGAGAGATTGCTCCAGAGCCTTCCCCTTACTGCACTCCCTCCACCTGGGCATTTCTGCGGGGCCCGGAGTCTCTTTGAGGGCTGATTCTGTCCCCTGCTCTTTTCTGGGTTCTGTTCCCAGCAAGCTCTGTTGCGGATAACAGGTCTTAGATCTTTTAAAATCTTGCAAAGTCACAGGGAAAGAAGACACAAGCTCTATTCCAGAGCTAGGCTTGTCTAGACACCCTGCTTGTCCCTACCAGACCTCTAGAGCTGAGAGGTGTCTTTCTATCTCACAGCCAGTATGGAGGGGAAAAAAATGAGTTTCTCCTCCTCTAGGGCCCTGGTCTACACTCCCCCTTCTGGCTCACCCCCCTCTGTCCATCAGGCCGACTGTTCCTGGCCTGTCTGTCCATGCTCTGCTGTGGAGAGCCAGGGCCCGCCCCCCAGTTGAGCAGGCTCACCAAATGGCATCAGGCAGATCACTCTCTGCAGGCTTCCCACAACTGGGCTATCACTGGCAAGCTGCCAGTTGCGAGTTTACCCGCCTTCTTCCCCGGGTTGTCCTGAAGACCACCTGAGGCAATGTATGGATGGAGAGCACTTGATTCTCTCTCTTAAGCGCCTGCTGTGTAGAAACCATCTGCCAGGTACCAGAGAAACAAAGCTGATGTCTCAGCATCCGCAAGCGTTAATTGTCGTCATCCTTCTCATTTGTCAGAAGAGGCAGTTGAAAGGTGGAGTGATTTGTCTGAGCTCTCCTGGTTAGTTCTTCAGCATTTGTGGGGAAAATGGAGCCCAGACGTCTGGACTCCAGCCCTGTGCACTCTCTGCTGAACCATGATGCCTCTCTCCTACGTGGATGTACCGTTTTTGTCATGTACTAATTAGACGTTTGGTATTTCAGGAGCTTGGGGAGAAGGGGGTCAGGCAAGGTGGCCCAAGCAGCTGTTCAGTTGCCAGCTTGGATCTCGAGCTGGTGTCTGTCTGGTCTTCAGGTCACCAACCCCCTTCCCTGCCCCCAGCCTCTGAGCTCATGTCTCAGAAGGGAGTTTCCCATAAAACAGATAAAGAATTGTGATTAACTCTTAAATGTGGTTAAGAGGCTTGGCCCTCTTGGCAGAAACCTTAAGGGACCCTATGAGTCCATGAGAGGGTGGCTGAGCTCAGGGCCCAGGGCTGCAGAGACTCCTGGAAGTTCTGCCATGGACCCTCTCTCCCACTCCCCTCCCACCTTGGGGAGATTGTGCAAGCACCTGATGCCAGGCACAACTTCACATCAGAGGATTTAGAGCAGAAGGAGCTCCAGGGATTATCTGGGCCAAGTTTCTCATTTTGTACAAGGTCAATCATAGCATTAGTCAGTTGTGTATTTGAAGTTTGGACATGTGTCCTATGACTTCAAATCTGTAACACCTTACACTGGGCCATGCTGCCTTAAATCTTCCATGACAGATAGTAATATTTTTTATTAAAGGTCTCAGGCATGAAATTCATCTGTACTTCTTTGCCACAGTGGTTAGTAATGCCCCTTTGGCTTGCTATGTTCACTCTGTGGGAGGCTGCCTGAAGGTGGTAGAAAGAGACTGGGACTTCAGAGCATCCCAGTGCCTCCTTCCTGCCCAGCTGGCCTCCCTTGGAGGAGGCCACTTGTCCCTCTGAGACTGTTTCCTCTTTGACTCAGTGGGGATAATTATCCCTCCCTGGACTACCTCCTGGGTGCTTGTGAAGACCAGAAGAAATGATGGTGTAGAATGCACTTGTCTGAATGCAAACCACACTAGAAATGGGCTTCTTCTGTCAGCAGGGCCTTAATGGCTCACACCTACCTCCCAGCTGGGGCATGAGCTCAGTAAGGAATCCTAGCTTTGGTGAATGGAAGGACTTTGGAGATGAAGATGAACAGGATTATTCTGAGTAGTAGCAGGAAGGCCCAGTGGTCTGTTCGTAATCATTTTCAGTGTTGAAAGATGGCGACGACTTTCCTCCTGTCCTCAGCTTGATTCCCTGTTGCTCTCTCTCCTCCCCTCTGTTTCGTGTGATCATGCCTGGAAGCCTGTTCTCTCTTTAAGTGAAGTAAGGCCCATTGACTAAACAGGCTGGTATTAACAGGTCCCCAGTCTCTGGCATCATCTGGGAACAATGAGTTAAAGTGGGGACCTGACTCTAACTTAGCATCAGAAGCCCCGATTTCTCCTCCTGGCCCTACCTTGAGAAAGTCATTTGGACATTTTGAACTGCAGACCCACCCACAGCCATTTATACCCTGGACTTCTCAGTTCCTGAGTGTCTTGTCTGTTTGTGCTGTTCCTGTAGGGACTATGAAGATCTCAGAACTTATTATTTTGATATGAGCTGTGCGCTGAACTAAATAGGATTTTACCAGGCTTTTTCACCATCTCCCCAGAATAGAGATCACAGTGCAGGTACAAGTGCAGGATGAGGGGCTGACATAAAATATAGCCCCACCAGCTCCTTATTTACACCCTCTCTCAGCCATCCATGCAAGGGTTCTAAGCTCTGACATCCGCTCCCCTCATTGCTCCTGGGGCCCTTAAAGTAGACTGGCTCCTCATAGACCCAGGACACACTCATAGCCTCTCTCTCCCCCTCTTTCTTCCCTTCCCTTCCCTTCCCTTCCCTTCCCTTCCCTTCCCTTCCCTTCCCTTCCCTTCCCTTCCCTTCCCTTCTCTCCCTCTCTTTATTCCCCAAATTTCACCTTTTGGGCCTTGCTTTCCCTCTGTTCTTTTCCCCTCCAGAACCGTTCTGAGGATCACAGGGGAAAATGTGCTTTGACCCAGCCATGGTTCTTTCTGTAACTTGTACAATAGACCAATCAGAGCCTGAAGGCTCAGATAAACAGTTCTGTTAATAAAAAATATGTCCGAAGACCCCCAAGTAAAAGCAGTCTACAAAATAGCAAAAGCAGTCCAGTAAAGCAAAGCCAAGATTAATGGTGATCAATAAGAAGGCAGGATAGGGTTGGCAGCTGGGGGAGAAGTCACAGAAGCTCTCCTGCTATGTCCAGAAGACTTTCTCTGTGTACCTGGCCTGAGGGCCCACCACTGGCTACTGGCTCAGTCTCCCTGGGGCACTTGCCTCAGCGACTTCCTGGCTCTCAGCTGGTAGGCACTGTCTGAAGGCCCTTTTTGAACTGGAGTGCATGACATATGCCAGGCATCCTGGTTCCTGTTGCTTCTGGGGGTTTCCAAGGGGCCAAGAAGAGTGGGTGCAGAGGACTTCTCACAGGCCCTTTCCAACCCAGACACTAGTGCATCCCATAGTGGGGAAGCTGGGTGGGCCACTATGGTGGCTCCTTCCTTCCCTTCTGTCACTGAAGTTTGTAACAGATCCGGTTCAACAGGCATGTGTGTGTATACATACGTATGTAAGCACATACACATGTACACACACACACACACACACACACACACACACACACCTATATCCCTATGCTTGTCGGGAGATGCAGAGGTTGATGAGGCCTGGTCTCCACCCTCACAAGCTCACACTCTAGCCAGGAATGTACAGACATCAGCAACACTGGATAGAAAAAGGCAAGGGCTTCAGGAAGATACAACTGACTGAGGGCCAAGGAAGAATCATTTCTGAATAATTGAGGGGACGGTTGTTAGAGGGTGAGAATCAGGCAAGGTTTCATGAAAGATAGTATTTTTAAACCTTATAAGATGAATGGAAATTCAACAGAAGTAATGAGGAATTGCAGGGAGCAGAGGGGTTGGCATTCTAGTTTAAGGGATCTCCTAAGCAAAGGCACAGACAGGAAAGTGTGGGATGTGTCTGAAGTTGTCCAGTTGGGCTGGATCATAGACCCTGTGGTGGGATTGTGGAGGCACCAGGAAGCACACATTTGCACAAATCATACAGTGGTGCCAGAATGCAGAAAGAACTGGAGGTGACATCCTGTGTAATGTCTTCTCTAGCATGTGCCTCAGTGTCCTCATCTGTAAAACAATCATCTCCCAGTTCCCTGCTAGCTTGGATCCGGCTTTCACCAAAGCACCAGATCCAGCGTCTTCCTGTTTACTCAGTACTCAAGAACAGAAGTAGTTGGATAGTCCCATCCTCACACAGACTGCAATGAGGAAGCCTATTGTCGAGCACCGTGTGGAGCCACGTACCAGAACCACAGGCACTGCCCTTTGCTCGGGGGCTGGGCATGGTCATCAGCATCGACTCCCCTTTGGAGAATCCACACTGCATTTCCAGTGCCCTCATCTTTGCTAATTAACAGGAAGCATCTCTGAAATCCATCTGGTTAGCAACTGCCAGGTAAGAGTCTCCGGTAGAGAGCTGAGAGTGGAGTAAACTCCCCCAGCCTGGCCCCTTGTCTCCAGTCTGGCTCCAGTGAGACCTGTCAAGGAGATAGATGGGAGCGCCAAGGTTTCCTGGAGCACTGCGCTATGTGTGGGCACCACATGTGGCAGGCTCCAAGAAAACCAAGAGGTGAGCACATGCTGTTTCCATTAGGGACCCTACAGACCCGCTCCGTCCCCTGCCTCCCTGCAAAGTGAAAGGCCCCATTTATCACCCCTGCAGAAAGGGTCCTGCAGGGCCTCTGCATCCCCTGCAGGTAACCAACAGGCCCCCAGGACTGGCCCTTCCTCAGCTGTCCTCCTTCATCGCCTGCATTTCTTGTAGCCTCATCCTCCGTTCTTCCACAAGAAAATGAAGTTTACCAACTGTGGGTCCACATGACCCCCTCTGACCTCTGTAGTCCATCCGCCTATTTCATTCCCACACCATGAGAAAATTCACCCAGAAGAATGAGGCTGTGCTGGGCTTCCTGAAATTTCCCATTGTTTAGTAGCTCACACTTACAAATCTCATTCTCTTCCCTATCAAGTGCCATTGCTGGAGAATGCCAGTAGGCCCATATGCAACCACTAAAGAACAGCCATCACTGGGTAAGAGCCAGGCTCTTCGGTCAAAGCACAGAGAGCTCCTGTCTACCTTCATCTTTAGTGAGGTCCCTCAGTTGCTTCAACGTCTGGCCTTTAGGCCCAATTTTGTCACTGATTATCTGTGAGACCTAAGTGAAGGGCCTTGATCATTCTGGGACACCTTTTCTATAATTGCGAAAAAGAACTGCACTCAAAGACCTCTAAAGACCTGTCCAGTTCTGTCTAACATTGTATATCCTATTATTGTGTGGTCCTGTCTAGCCTGAAAATCTGTGTTCTGGGCCCCTTTCAGTCCTGGCTCTTTACCATCCTGTGTACTTGCAGTGAAGACAATGAATGTGCACCTAGTCAGTCAGCACACTGGTATTAAGGGCCTACTCTGCATCTGGCATGGTGCTGGGTGTCGAGGATACTTGAGGGACACATAATTGAGGAGATAACATCATCATCTTCATCTTCATCATCACTTTGTAGATATTGTCTCTTTGGAGCATCACAACAACCCTGGGATGGAGGGGCTATTATGAGCCTTATGGTACAGATGAAGAAACAGAGGCAGGCAAAGGTGAAATGACTTTCCCAGGGTCACACAGCCAGCAAGGATATGAGTCAGGATTTGAACTCAGGTCTTTCTGATAAAAACTGAACACAAGGTAGTTTTGAGCAGAGGGGCCCTTGTTGTCTTCAGAAAGGCTTCATAGAGCCCAGGCCTTTCTCTTGCTTGAATTTTTCCTTCCTCATCCAGGCATCCTCCCCTTTCTTCCTTCATCTGTCATGCTTTATCAGTATTATTCAGTCACATAGTCAGCAGATATTATATGCAGAGGGCCTGATAAGGGATGTAAAAATGTAGAGCATATATGCCCTGGCCTCCAGGAAATGAGCAAACAGTAGACCACAGCATCAGCTAAGTGACACCCAGAGGCTGTGAGCACCAGCCTAACATAAGGCAAAGAGCACAGGACCGAAGGTCCTGGACCTGGCTTTGGGTCCTGACTCTGATGCTGATTAACTGTATAGTCTTGGGCAAGAGGTTCTCTGAATCTTGGCCTCTCCAGGTCTGTGCAGCGCACTCTGAGGTAAGTTCTTTTGTAACCTTAATGGGATTTTTGAAATAGTGATCAGTGATGACTTTCTGCCGAGGTCCTCCTGGACTTCCCCAGTGTGACAGGGATATCATCTTCACTTCTTGAGGCTCTGCCGGTGAAATGTAAGGTACGACTGGTCAGATCAGTCACTGCTATTGTCATCTGGAGGCTTGACCGTGGGCCTGGTTTTCATTAGGTAATAAGCAGCAGATCTCGGTCCAGATGCCTCTGTCACCAGAACATCACTCACCAATGATAAGTTGGGTTTTTTTGTTTGTGGGAACTCATGAGGAGTCTCTGATAAAAATGAGAGAAATGGCCTTCATTGGTGAAAGTGAGCCACACACCAAAGACCTTTGAGATCTGAAATTCTCATGGCAATCATTATTAGTTTAGCCTGGGCCGCAGAGAGATTGGAGAGAGTTGGGGACCACCGAGTCATCTTGGCAGACCAGACGGATCCCTGGTGCACGGAATTGCAGGCTCTGAATTCTACCGGAAGGAGCCCAGAGACCACCTAGTCTAATTTGTTGAGAAGCTACTGGTTTTCCAACTTGGGTCCTCTCCCAGCTTGTTCCACTTTTGGAGAGTGCTGATGGTTAGGAAGCACTTCCTTCTGATGACAAAATCTGCCTCCTTGTTAGCTTCTACTCAGTGCTCCCAAGTCTGCCCTCTGGGCCAAGCAGAACACATTCTGACTGGCACTTAACATGAGTGTGACCCTGGGCAAATCGCATGCCAGCAATAGCATCAGTTTCTTGGTCTGTAAAACCAAAGCGTTAGACTAGGTAAACTCCCATGTTCCCATGGTCAGGAAAATGATACGAATGGATGCACAAAGGGAGAGAAAATAGATCAGACCGACCAGAGCTGAAGATACATTGAGGGTGGGGCCAGACTGTTATTTGGGGTGAGATGTGGTGTGGGGCTGGAATTCAAGGCTGTAGAGTTAAGCTGTGATCCTGTAGACAAGGCGAAGCTACTGAATGTAGGATAAAACTTGATAAAAATCAGGATTTTAGCAGCAATCATCTGGCCTTGGTGTGCAGGATGGATTGACCTGCAGAAGGGAATATTCAGTGACCCTGCTCAGTCAGACGCTAAGGCAAGTCAGTTTGGAGGTCTTCGTTGTTGCTGGTAGGGGGCAGTATTTCTGACACTTTATCTGTGAACTCTTCTCTTTTTCATGCTGACACACCCCTAGACCCACGTTGTTCCAAGTTCCTATTCTAAACTTCATAGTGTTTGTGTATGTGCATGCCTTATACTTCTCCACTTGCCCTTATGCTCCTTCTCCCCCTCCTCACACTCTATTTGTACAGTACTCTAGCTTCCAGAAGGGTGAGATCTTGTCCTTCCATAGTGCCCAGCACAGAGTGGGCACTGAATGAGCATTTGCTGTCTGCATGGTTGTTGATTTTGGAAACACCATGCTTCTCCCAAGGGCCCTGCGCTGTTCAGTCCAGCTTGCAGGCCTGTGACTTTGCCTGTGTCATGCAGGTGAGGCATTGATTTCATGAAGAGTGTTTCCCCACTCCTGCTGACTGCCTGGTGGGCCTGGGTTCCGCATTGCTTGATGCTGTCAAAGTCAGCTCTGTCTTCCGTCAGGCGGCAGGGGCGGCATACTGAATAGGTGAAGCGCTAAAGGAGCGAATCATGCTTCATACATCTGTGAAAGAATATCTTTAAGTTCAGTTATTATCATCAAATCCCTTAAGGGAAGACACTCTTCTGTGCCTATTTATGGAGATGAGCATCCGTTCTGAAAAAATAAAATAAAAACAAAACCCAACTCAGTCATTTAATGTGCAACAAGAAGAGGCTCTCACTTTACTCTCTCTTCTGTTCCAGCCCTGCTGCAAGCATTTGAATGATTACAGCTTCTTTTATCAGTGTTATGTCTCCTCTTGAGCTGATGTTGCTTGTAGGCACAGACACATCAAGGCTGGGCACTCACAGTGGGTCTCCTTTGAGGCGTGGGGAAGGGGGGCAGAGATGCTCTCATTTCAGCGAGCTGTGAAATTGATGCCACCAAAGACGGTGGCTTTTTTCTGAAGAGCTCCAGAGCCCCCACTTCTCTTCCTGCCTCAGCGGCATGTGGAGAAGGTGACATGATCAAAAGGCCTGGGAAGGACTGTGGGCAAGAGAATTTAAGCACAACTTGTCACCAATTTAAAACATTGAATAATAGGTCAAGGACCCCTGGAGGAAGAGGCAATGAGAATTCTGAATAGGCTGAAAAGGTGAGAAGATAAATGGTGGCACCGATAACTGGTCACCTCTGGCTCTTTGCTTTTCAGATTTCTCACAACAATTCTGTGGGGAAGGGAAGCTTTGTCATCACTTTTTCCTTAATGGGGAGGCTGAGGTTCAGGGATGTGTGGGGACTTGCCCAGGATAATGGAGCTAAACTGATGGAGCTGGACCTTGAACCCAAGTCTCTGATTTCAAGTCCAGGCCCCTCTGCCACAGGACTAAGTGCCCATCGTTTGGGTCCTGCTTATGTTTTTAATTTTGCAGATAGTGGAGGTCTGGTTTTTCCACCCTCTGGAGATCTGGCTTCATCCTGGATTAATACAGTCTGGTCATTCAGTTCATATGTAGGACAGAATTCATTATAGCCTGACATTTTGTTACATGTATTCAAATACACAGTTTATTCCTCCCTCATGTTTTGAGAAGAAAATCGATATATAGGTTTTCATTGTATAATTCAGCTCTCTTGCTTTTTTCTGCTTTTAAACCATGAACAGTGAAACTAGGCGATGTTTCTCTTAAGTAACACTCACTTTTTCCTTGCCATGAAATTTAGAGGATTAATCAGTCAATAAGCCTTTATTAAACACCTGCTGAGTACTCAGTCCTGAGGTTAACCAAGGTCAAACACCATGAAAATCAACTGCTCTTCTAAGGGCTACTTCCGTCGTTGGATATATCCACACGTGTGTATGGGTGTGTTTCTGTGTGTGTGTGTGTGTGTGTGTGTACAGAATGACATGTGCTGAATAAATGCAAAATAATACACGTAGTTAAGTACGAAGGGAAGTCAGGCATTCTGTAAGGGGGAGGGAGAGGGAAAGATTTTGTTTAAGGTGATACTTGAGTTGCATCTTATAGAAGGTCAAGGTTGGTTCTGCCAGTCATTGCTAAGAAAGGAGATGAGAAAGAAGTCATCGCTTACCCCAGTGCTGCTGATCAGCTGTCTGATTCCCTCTTATATTTCTTCCTCCTTTTATCTTCCTCGGAGTTGTCCAAGCCTCTGATGCGCATCCAGTTTTGTTTGTAGAAAAATTTGAACAATGAGCTAATTTTGGAGCCTGGCGATGACCTTTCTTCCCCTGGCTGTCCTGAGTCAGGACTTTCTGCTCTGTGTGTTGACTCTCCATAGGCCGTGTTGTATGAGGCATGGTTGTTCTTCTTGGTTTCAGCTTTTAAAGTAAGAGATATTTTCTTCACTTTTGGGGACCTTTTAAAAATTTCCTGCATAATTACCCCTTCCTGGTAGAGGTAGGAAAGTGGTGGTCATTCTTGATGCAGGTTAGTATGGAGAGTAAAGAATTAGAAATAAAGTGAATGCCCATGGATTGGGGATGACTGAATAAACTGTGATACATGAACTTAATGGAATATTACTGAGCTTTGAGGAATGATGTGCGTGATGAAAACAGAGAAGCATTGAAAGAGTCATATGAACTGATGCAGAGGTAAGGTAGTGAACCAAGAAATAGGATGTGCGATGCATATAACAACATAAATGAAAAAAACAACCACAGAATCAAAAGTGAATATTGCAAAACTATAAAGAAAAACATGACTCAAAAGATGATATATGAGAAGATAACCTATAGGGTAGAAGGTCTACAAGTATTGTACACTGCACATATTTTCAGACTTTTTCAATGTATTGATTACTTATACTGATTTTTTCCCCCTTTTCCTTGTTTTGTCTTTAAAAATACTATTTCGTATATGGGATAGATTTCTGGGAGACGGGAGAGGGGTACTAGGAGCTTTTATGTTGATGTTAAAAAGGGAACCAATAAGAACTTATTAAAAATAAGTTTAGAATGGATTGGTGAAATGGTACTATTAGATTGCCCTAATGTCCTTAGGTCAGCCATTGAGGGGTGGAGGGAGAAGTCTACTCTAAGAATTTGGCAGTTTTGTGATCAGATCTGTGTTTACCTGTAACTAGTGATTTTATAAATATTGCTCATACCTCCTCTAAGGCTTTATCTTTACTAATGAATTCTCTTATAGTTTGAAGTTGTATGCCCTTGAAAATCTTGGTTCCCCTTTTCTACATCTTTGCTAGTTTCATTTTCTCTTTCTTGTGGCCATACTGGTCCTAATGTTGAAATTTGAAAGGAAAATAAAAACAAATTGTACACTTGGCATGCTTATCAGATCTGGAGATGACAGAAAGCTGAAACTGAACAGTGGAGGAGGGAATTGTAACCTAAAAAAGATCTTAATAGGCTAGAAAATTGGTTTGAATTTAGTAAGATTAAATATAATGGAGATAAATGCACAGTCTTACATTTGGATTCAGAAAATCAACCTCCCAAGTACAAGCAAGGGGAGACATGACTCCATAGCAGTTTGTCTTGAAAAGGAAGGGGGTGGGGAGGAGGTTTTGTGGACACCAGTCTCAATGTGGCATCAGTGTGGTGCCCCAGCTCATGGTGCTGATTGATCTTAGGGCTGGAGAGATGATAATCCCTCTGCCCCAAGCCCTGGCCCTCCCATATTTGATGAGTGTGTTAAATTCTGTGGGCTGTCCTTTAGAAAGGCCATCGATGAACTGGAGGACAACTGGGGGGCCTGGCCTGCTTGTGATTGTGCCATGTGAGAGTTGATTTAATTCAGTTCATCAGGCATTTGTCAGGGTTCTGCTGTGTGCTAGGTGTGAGCGGTAGAAAGATGAACAAAAACAAGAGCCACTGTTTTTCCTGAAAACCAGAACTAGGGAGGGAAAGGGAGTCTTTGCTCCCGGCTTTGAAATTTAGAGGGTGACACTTGTTTCAGACTGAGGCTTAAGATGGCACCCATAGGCAGTCTGCTGACTGTAGGCATGAAACAGTGAGACCACCAAGACCAGTGTCATTCTATTCTATCAATACAAGCCCCCAAAATTCTCTTAATGTATAGGTCTCAGAGGAAGGCTTTTTGCCAGCAAAGCTTGAGCAAAGTTAGATTACAGTACTGATTCATGTTTTTATTGCAACTCATTCCTCAAAACATTCTCCAAAGTCTATAGTCTCCACACCTTGTTAGCTAGACCTTTGTGAACTAACTGCCTTTAAGGGGAGTATCTGGCATAGTGGACAGAGCACTGAATGTGGAGTCAGGAGGACTCGAATTGAGGACCTACTTCAGGCTGAGAGAAGTCATTCACCAATTCTGAGCCTCCATTTCTCATCTGCAAAAAGGATGGTGCATGCCCATGGTGTTGCTCTTCAAAGATCATTGGGGGCTTCCAGGAAATAATGGAAATGTAGATGCTTGTCTAGGGACTACTGTATTCTTCCAAAGAGAAATGGCTACTTACATGCTGAAATGTTGGGGAAATAAAATACTTGAAAAAGAAGCAAGGTAAGTCTCAGTGATTGCCTCTGGTAAGAAATAACACGAGAAGTTCTCCTGACAGCTCCATGCTAAGGAAGGGTTAGCTAGGAAAGATGCTGTGCACATTTCCTTACTTGGGCGACAGCCTGTAGCAGTCCTCCTCCCATGGACACACACACCCCCCTCCCCGCTCACTCTTCCTGAGACTCTTGGTACTTGGGCCATGCCAGGCCCTGTCACTTTCTCTGCCCACCTCCCCTCACCCACTCTTCCTCAGCTTGACGGCACTGGCATTTCTAAGGAACAGCTGTGTATGTGGAGCAGAAAGAGCACTGGCCTGAGAGTCCAAAACCTAGGCTTGGAATCATTGCTTTGCAACCTGGGACAAGCCACTAAAAGTGTCTGGGCCTCGTTTTACTCCTTTTTTCTACTGTCTTTCACTACCCTGTCCCCAGGCTTTGTTAGGGATAGAGCGCTTGGCAAGCTGCAGAGCCCCACACAACCTGGAGGGTTTTTGGAGGTCACCGAGGAGGTGGTAGACCTTCCCCATGGCTCTGGGGAGCAGCCCACCTGCATGGAAGTTTTAGTAAGTCTGCATCCAGCTCCTTGAACTATATTTAATTACCTGCAAAAACTAAAACAGGATCAGTAGCCCACAGGGTCCTCTACATCCATCCTTTGATCAGTCATTCCCTGTCCAGCATCAATCTGTGCAGAAAGGAGGCTTCCTACAGCCACAGGCCTGTCATCTGCTCCCTTTGCAGCCCCTCTGGCACATCATTCTGTCGCTACCATCATTTACCCAGGACTGCATCCAGAGAGCCTGCATCCTTCCTTGTCAGGATCTGTTCTTTTTCACAGTGGAAGTGCCAGCCATCCAGGATCAGCCTTGGCCAAAACCAGGCCCTGCTACCGCCTGCTTTGCTTGCCACTTCTTTAGTTCCTTAAAGCATCTGTCAGCTGGTGGCCAGGCTCCTCACAGACACCCGCCATGAATGGACTATCCCATCTGGAGTCCAGATACACTGTCTGTCTGTGTGCATCCTACCACATCATAATATTCCAGTGATAATGATTAGAGTTTTGTCTGTCCTTGCATCCTTTTATTTGAAGATCTCAACGTGTTTTGCAAACACCATATCCTTAAAACAGAGTCAGAGTTGCCATTTTCTTGTAACAGAAGAACTTTAACCTACAAAGGGCTTTTTGGTGATCAGGATGTCATCTCCCAGGCTGAGGGTCATGTCTTTTCACAGTTGTCCCCCAGCCCTCTGGTTTGCCTCCATGGCTTTGGTGGAGAGGTGCAGCAGAATGGACCTCTTCTGAGGGCGGGGCAGCCAGACGATCGGACCAGGACAGACCTCCATCCTACCTCTCAGACCACTGCCTTTTATACCCCTGTCCTTCCGGTCTCCTCCACTGATAGGAGGACACAAGTGCAGTCAGTCATCCTTCAAGGAGATGCTGGGCCTGCTGGTCTTAGAGATAGCCTTGCAAACCACCTGGCTCTATTCCATTGAGTTTCAGCCTCGTAGATGTACAAAGTAGTACAAAGGGAGTCTGAGTGAAGGATTTCCTCGAGTAACATTTTATTAGATAGTAATCCTCTTCAAGAAGCCATTAAGAAACTTTGATTCTTGAGTCATGTGAACCACATCCAAGGGATTGAAGGTTCAGCTTTCCTCTTAACCCATCTCTGATTTTAGTCCTGGCCTTGTATTTGGTATGTCTTTGGACCTCAGTTTCCTCATCTCTGTAATGAAAGGATTGGATTAAATTCTCCCTAAGATCCATTCTGGAGTGGTTTGAGAAGTGAGTTGGAGAAGACCAGATAGAAGCAAACAGAGTAGAAAGGTTTTTTCTAGGAACTTGACTGTGAAAGACAGAAGAGATATAAGATGACAGCTTGAGGGGATGCTAAAGTCAAGTGAAATTCCATTATCCTACCTAGCTTTTCAATGCCCTCTTAATCGCTAATCCCAGTAGTCTTTTCTCAGTCCTCCTTCTTGACCTTTGCAACATTTGATACTGTTGGCTATCTCCTCCTTATAAAGACCCTCAGCTCCCTGAGTTTTCAGGACACTGTTCTTTTCTTGCTCTCCCATTGTGTGACTTCTTCTCTGGATTTCCCTAAACTCAACATTTTATTCATTTAAAAAGTGATAGAGTGGAGAAAAACCATACTTAAGTCTATCCACCACTGGAGATGTTGTTTGATAATTGCTGTTGAAAGAGTCAGAAGCTGAGAGGGAACAAATCCAAAAATGAGCCCATAAGAGAATCCTCATAGGTCTCAGTTTCTCCAAGGACTTATTCTGTACCAAGTCCTAGTGGAAGTGCTGGGGACACACACAAGAAAAAAGAAAGACAGCCCTTTCCTGACAAGGAGCTTCCATTCCACTGGGAGCTGAAAAGGGAAGAGGTGACAGGAACCTGCACCAGGTTGGGGTGAAGCCTGGAAGGGAGAGAAGCATCACTGGCTCGTGCCCTTCCCAAAATGAAGGCCCCCCCAAGCTGGTGAGGTAGAGGGGTGGTGGTAGAGCCCCTGTGCTGAGGAAGCTACTAAATCCCAGCTGTCCCCAGATAAGACCTCACTTCTCCTTTCATAACTTTAAGTCACCTGGCACAAATGGACTGCATCCACATGTACTGAGGAATGCCAGGCATGATTTCTGAAGCACAGGATTACAGAGATAGTTCAAAGATTTGAGAGAATGGAAGACCTTCATGACTGGGAAACAGCAAATGTTCTCATTGAAAAAAATTAATTTGCAAACTTTAGGCCAATAAACTTGACTTTAAATCTTATGCAAAATCTAGACTGTTTATGATTTTGTGCCTAAGGAAATGGTAAATCCAGAGAACTGGTCTAGCTTTCCAAGGACTCCACGTAGACTCATTTGACACTCTTTTTTGACAGGGTTGCTAAATCGATCAATTAGAGGAATGCTGGAGGTGTTGTTCACCAAGATTTTAACCAGCATTTGATGGTGATAAGGACAGCAGCAGCTAACATTTATGTAGTGTTTTAAGGCTCACATTTGTATGCAGACATACATTATATCTACGGAAAATTTCATGTGATCTTCACCGTAACCCCTGGAAGAAGGCACTGTTACCTCCATTTTACAGCTGAGAAAATTGAGTCAGGCAGAGCGTCAGGCTTTCCCAGAGTCACACAGCTGAGTGTCTGAGGCAGAATTTGACCTCACATCTTCCTTGTTGTCCTCCTTTGCTTTTTTTCTTCTTTTACTTTTCTGCCTAAAAATCTTCCCTCTTTCCCTCCCTCTGACTTCAGTCAAACAGCGTTAAACGTTTGTGGCTGCAGAAAGGGAAGATGGAACAATAAGATTTAAGAACAAAAAGAAACAAATACACAGAAAAACCCTAAATCTCTGGGCTGGCCCCAAGCATTTAAATATCACTTTGAGAACTGGGACCTCAGTGGTGCAGTTTGGTTTTCTGGAGAGTCACTTGATCCACACCAACCATGCAGGAGGCTTCCAACAATTTCTTTTGCTTACTGGCACAGAAAGTGTGATGTAGGGCAACCTTTTATTTTTATTTTTTTTAAAACAAAGTACACTGTACACAGAGCCCCCACAGGCTGCCCTCTGTATTCCC
This sequence comes from Bettongia penicillata ogilbyi, assembly GCA_023548195.1. Lineage (NCBI taxonomy): Eukaryota > Metazoa > Chordata > Mammalia > Diprotodontia > Potoroidae > Bettongia > Bettongia penicillata. Next base: position 6,143,115 of record JAJHZJ010000063.1, on the reverse strand, counting down.
CTCATGATGACATATCCAAATATTGGCAGTTTAAAAAATATGGGTGTTGCTACAAAAGTATTAATGTAGCAGTATTAAGAAATAGTAAACATATAAAACATAAGGATTAAGAGAAATATTCATTAATACATGTAGAAAATTCTGACCTAAAAAAGATATATATATATATATATATATATAAATTTTGTATTTTCTCTTTTTTCTTTTTTTTTTAAGATTACTTGAGTATCTCACACTCACAGAGAAAGAGACACACAGTCAGGTGTGTCTGTGGTATTGCCTAAAGTGTCTGTTATCTGTAGAAAGAGTTCAGTGTTCTAAATGCTTTTCCAAGATAAAGTGTCTCCTGCTATCTTTGTGCAAAAAATGAAGAGATATGGGTTAGGCAGTATGATTAGAAACCAGTGTTGCTGACATGATGTGCCTGAGAACGATCACTGCCAAGAAGCATATTGTGTGTATTGTATCCAGTTTGCTAAAGATGTGAAGATGTACACTTAGCATAGCATATTGGCTGGAGGTGAGAGTGGGGGCCGCAGAAGGTTTTCTTCAGCGTCATTGATTGAGAGCTAGTGTATGGAGTTGCTGTATGCCTTCCATGTGTCTGGTGCTATGCCAGGGGCAAAGGGAGGGGTAAGACCTGGCCTCTGTGGATCCATCAGTCAATAAGCATTTATGAAGCACCACCCTATGTGCCAGACACTAAGGGCTTAGGGCAAGGGCTGGGGATTTGAAGACAAAATGACATGATGCCTATCCTCTAAGAGGTTACATTCTAGATGATATGGAGAAAATGTTGCACACAGATTAGATGTGATTCCTCTCTCAGGCGGCCTTGTGGTTGAGGCCTAAAGGAGCAGTGGAGGCTGACAGTGAGAACAGTCTAGGCTGGGGGACAGCCTCCTTAGCGAGTCTGGCTGGGCAAATGAGACTCTTAGAAAACAATACAGAACCAATCAATCATGGGAGTCAGGCATTTGGGGCTGCAGACATCAGAGACTCAGTGGGACTTACTAAGACCTGAAGAATAGGTAGGATTAATGTCAAGTGTAGTTCCATCCAGAGTTTGAAATTCCCACCTGTCGTGTGACTTCTGGCCAGAGGGAATAAAGTGAGGTTAGACATTCCATCTTTCAGCCCCCCCATGTTGGCCATAGCCCTTGTAATTCAAGGCTACGGGCTCACTTGTAAACCCACAGAGTTGATATAATCATAGGATTTAGAAGGGACCTTGGAGGTCAGCTGGTCCAGCCCTTTCATTCTATAGATGAGGAAACTGAGGCCCAGAGGGTAGACATGATTTGCCTAAAGCTGCATAAAAGTCCAGCCCAGGTCATCGAAATCCAAATCCAATGCTTTTTCTTATGCTAGAACACAGGTAAAGCCATCCTGCCTCATTTTGCACTTAGGAAATAGAGGCGGAGCAGTCCTCTTAGCCCTGCGTACGCCTCTGGGGAAGGGAAATATGAAACTGTGTTCAGGGCTAACCTCCCCCTTAACCACCCCCTTCATAGATATAGCTGGGTTGTATTGTATTTTGGAAGAAACATCGAGGTCAAAACTTAGGCACTCCAAGTTGAGAGGGACTCTAGAGTCATGGGCACAGAATGTCAGAGCTGGGAGAGATCTTTGGAGGCGTCCAGTCTGATCCTCTTGAGAAATTAGGAAACTGAGACATGATTGGTTTGTTGTCAGATTTTAAGATGTTGACTCTAGCTCTTTCCCTTGATGGAAAGAGATGTGGGGAAAGGGTTCCTGGAAAGGAGAGATGTTCTCACTCATGACTCCTCTTGTCCCAATGAGGTGTGAGCATGGCTGGGTTCATTCTCTTGGAAATCTTGCCAACCACACACTCCTTCAGTTGGGTCCCATGACAGGGAACTTTTTGTTGCAGTTTTGTTTTGAGTTTGCCTTTCTTTAAAATTCTAAAGCTGTCTCTACTGATATGGAAGAGGAAGGCAATTTTCTTAATTTGAGGCTTACCTTGCAGAATTGCCAAATGTCTTAGGTTGTAAAATGACACTCAGAGACAGATAAGATTTGACCTCTGAGTTCCTTCAATCATCCACCCTCATCCCCCATATCACAAGCCCACTCTCCTCCTCCAGGCATCCCCTGCAGTTTTTACCTTGTATAGCTAGATGAGTGCTACTACATCTCTGTGAATGAATCGTCAGGAATGCTATTGATGTCACCACCTGTGGAGTTGTACTAGCAGAGCAAGTGCGTTTCAGATAAAATCCTAGTGAGAACTCGGAAAGATGTCAGAGATGCCTGAGTCATCTCTGGATGTCATTGTAGAGAAGCTAGCTCCTGTTTGTCCCCTCACAGTGGTGATGGAGGTGGTTCTCAAAGTTGATGCTTCTATCCATGGCCCAAGAGATGCTTGGTAGCTATGTGGGAGGCTACCTGCCATGCAGACAGAAGGTTACCTGGGAAGTGTGCCTGCTGGTCAGCGGCTGTTCTTGAGGGATTTGTGAGAACGAGCCGCAGTAATGGTAATGTTTCAAAAGCTGACTTAATATGCTTCTGTCTCTTATCATGATTTATTCTTTCTTGCTTCATCTGGAAACAATATTTCAGTCATTTCTTAAAAACTCAGAATGAGCTAATCGAGCCTCAGTTTCTTTATCTGTAAAACAAAAGGATTGGAAAAGTTCTATAATAGCAATGATAACTGCTATTTGTCGGTGAGCATTGTGACTGATGCATAGTTGTTTATGTGGATCACCAGATCTTGGCACATTAAGGATGACCCCTCTGTAGTTCCTTGTGGTAATGACTTGGTCCTAAGGCCTCATCGTAAAGCCCTCTGTTTCTGCGATCAAATCTGTAAGGCCTAGCCATTGGAACTTACTGATTTGCTGGCTTATTTGGCTGTTTTCACGCGCAGGAGAGACCACCCATGGAGAGGTTTTTGGTACCACTCTTGGATCTTAGCTGTGTCACAGCTCTCACTGGAGGGAAACAATTCTCAGTTACATTTGGCGAATCAGTGGTGTGTACCTACTCTCCACCTTCACTGTGGCCTGGTGAAATGGTATCTGCTTGTTCCAAAAGTGTTTTCATAGTTTTTTCAAACTAGTTTATCATGTGCTTTGAGAATGTGTTTCAGTCCTCTTCCACCATTTTTGACAAGGCTGCATTAATTTGCCTTTGGATGCTGAGCCTTGCATTTCGATATTATACCAGTTTTTATTATAATCTTTGCCAAATCTGTTATGATACATTCTGCAGTCCTGAAAGCATACAGGAAGAATGGTATTACTTCAATATTATCTGCTTTAAATACACTCTTCCTATGAGCTTTGATTTCAGGATACTGGTAAGTTTCTTAACATATTCAGCCATTTCAGTGATAGATTCTTTATACTCCATATATCCTGCCTAAAGACCAGGGTTTTTGTAAGTCTCCTTCATCCGTTGATACAATTTTACTTCCAGATTCAGGCTCAAAGTCTGCATTCTCTGTATTTCCTTGGCATGCATTAAGAATTGTATACTTATCAAACCCAAATGACATTTTGATATTACTGGAATAAGATTCGATGCGATGAAGGGAGCCTTTTAATGGATTTTTTTTGTGGCACTTTCAAGCTTGATGTTCTCTATGTTCCATCAAGTGATAAAGATGCTTTGGCTGGACTCTGTCTTTAACTTGGAAGCCATATCAACTCTCAAGAGAGATGATAATGGACCTGCCCAGCCTAACCATAATAGACTTAAATTGTCTTCCTGAAAATGCCACATTTTATAGCAATCATTCTTGACATGATTGGCTGCTGGTGTGTTTTAAATAGAACAGTTTTCCATGTCGACGTCAAATGCTGTAGTGTTCTAACTCTATTTGGGTCGATTTTGTATGTTATAAATTTCTCAAAGAGGATTTTTGCATTCTCCCCGCTAGAGGCAGAGGCAGTGCAGTGCAGTGAGCATGTCTCCAGCCAGAGAGCTTACGTGACCTGGGTTCAAGTCCTCCATCTGACATGATTAACTGGCAGCCCTGGACAGGTGACAGAGCATCTCAGTACTGCAGGGCCAAATATAACCTGCGTCACTACAGGGAATTTCCTCACTGATGCTCCAGACAGGCCTGTACAGGTTCAGTCCCTGAAAGAAAAACATACACAAAACCAAACCAAACCTACCCAGAAAACTCCGTAAAGGAGTATTTGTTTGTTGACAGCAAAAAGAACCCATACTTGAAAGAAAACACGTAGAACTCTAGCACTTTAAAACTAAATACAGTATTTAAAATATTATGTTGCTTCTCTACTTGCTGCCGCTGTTCTCTCCCCAAACAAGTAAGTCCTCCTTCGAGGTAGGTGCTTGGTCAGGTGAACTTTTATTTCTTTGTAATTGCAGTGATAAGCTCATAGATTCCAACCCCATGGAGATCCTCTCCTCTGAGGAAGCCCAGAGTCCTGGAGCTTTTCTGGAATCCCCCAGGTGGTACATGGCAGGCCTCAATTTGAACCCAGGTGCTGTGCCACCAAGCCCAGCACCCCTTTCCCTGCACCACACATTGGAAATGAGACTCCGGCTGCCCTGAGAGGTGTTGTCTGCTCTCCTCAGGTCTCTCTTCCTCCTCATATTACTTCCAGATATTGAAAACTATCTCCATTACTTTTCAAGGTAGTGCTGAAAGCATCTTGACAGAAAGAAGACCCCTTTCCTCTCCTCTGTGAATTCTCTCTCTTCAAGTCTGGCTCCGCAAAATACAGGTTAAGGAAATCAATGCCCCTTTTTGTCAGAATCTTCACTAATGGATGCCCCTCATTCCAAATGGAGCCATTTCATTGTCCCAGATCAAAGGGTTATTTTAAAAGAGGAATTTATGCATATTTTAAAGTAAAATTAAATGCCACGTGCATAATTTATTTCCATTCTCCATTTTAATATGAATAGTTTGGTCTCTGTTTTGTGAAATTGGAGAAGATACAAGATCGGGGAGTCCGTAGTTCAAGCTTGCTAAGACCCCATTTCCCATCTCCATGCTCATTGGATCAGCCTGAGAATTAACTCTCTCATTGCCAGAATTCATTTTCACTTACATTCATCACTCAGCATTAGTGTAAGAACTTGGTGTAAATGGAAAGAAGACAGGCTGGGGATTCAGGAGCCCATCCCCTGCTCTGTCCTGTGGCACTGAAAGTGGAAATGGGGGAGGCCTTCTGTCTAACCTTTCTGATGTGGGCTCAGACTAGATAAGACCCCTTCCACCTCTAGAATGAGTCACATGTCCTGCGATCTTGTCCCCCTCCTTTGTGCTGAGGTCCCTTTCAGCCCTGATGGTTGCCAGCTCCCCTGCGCTGGGCACTCCTTTCTCATTCTACGAGGGGATGACACAGTTTGAAAGAATGACCTCTGCTGCAGTCCTGTCTGGGAGTGATCTGTGAGCTGGCAAGGATAACCCTTCTCTCTTGCCCAGCCAGCTAATAGAAAGCCTCTGTGCATTTTCTGTGGCTCTTTTGCTTCAGTATTTTCTTTGATTTTGTGCTTATAAATTAGATTTAGAGATGAACGTATCACATCAGTACACAAGGAAGCCAATCTTAAATGTAAATTGAGTTTTGAAAAGAAAATGCTTGTAAGGGGGCTTTAAAGTATGGTGGGTTTAAAAGCTTTGGCTTTGCCCTCTCTAAGCCAGAAGAGGGTGAGGGTCTTCACAAACACATTGCAGTCATATGGCTTTTCTGGGTCATGTGCAGTGATAACTGGGAGCCCCCCGTGGAATTGTTTCTGGGCCCAGCCCTTTGAGGGCTCTGTTCCACTTTCTTCCCGGCATGCGGCACTGCAGGGTCTGGGGTCAGTGGGGAAGGCAGGGACTGCCTGGGCACACGGATTTGCTGTCTGACTGTTCAAGACTTGGGGATGTTTTCTCAGCTCAGTTTTTGAGGCTTACACCACATTCCAATTCTTTAAAGGGTGGGCGGAAATGGAAATGCAGATGTACTCCCAGAATTACCTACCATTGATGTCAGGAGGTCTGTGTGTGTACTTAAGGACAAAATTAGGCTCTTAAGTTCAGATCAAGAAAGCAGATTGAGCTGCTCTCACTTCTTGGCAGCTAGAATGTCCACCATTGTGGAGTATTTCACATCTGGTATTTAGGCTCACGATCATGCTGTAAGAGGGCTATTTTCTTTTGTTTGTTTGGTAGGGTTGTTTTGGGTTTTGTTTGTGTGTGTGTGTGTGTGTGTGTGTTTGGTGGTAGGAATGTTGCTAGAATACAAATCCAAGGCAGTGAGAGGGATTGGAAGTGGTGATGGTTGATGGCGGGGAAGAGGAGAGCCAGACCTGCTGAGACAAAGGCAGGCAGGATTAGGAATTAGGGAAGATGGCTTGTTCTTCCAGCACCTTCACCTCCCCACCTGAGGCAGATGCGCCTGCCGAGGTCCCCAGGAGGCGTTAGCAGCTGCAGGCAGCGTTAGAGACACCTCACACCCACTTGTATACAGGAACACAGGACAAATGACCAAAGCCCCCACAAGCGTGAGGACTGAGCCTTGTCTGCTGAGGGGCCAAGGGCACTGACAACGGATGGGTTGCCCAGCAGGAAACAAGCTGGGAGGAGCCTGTGTGATCCTGGGAAACACAGACAGTTTATCTTTGTACGGGCAAAAAAAAAAAGAAGAAGAAAAGAAAGAAAAAGGAAACATTTCTCTCTGACCTGATGTTTCTCAGCCTTTTGGGCAGGGTGTGAGCAAGGAGCTCACTTCATTTCTCCACCTCTGGCTTCTCTTGTGATGCCCCTCGTGTTCTGCTTGTACGAACTTTCTGGGACTGAGTTGCTCATATGTAAAAAGCAGATCATATCTTGTTATGTGAATGTAATGAAACAACACAAATACAATTCCTCTAACAGAGTATCAGGCATCCCACAGAAGAGAAACGTGATGAGGCTGTCAGATGCTGAGCCTTGTGGAGCCTGGGAATCTTCTTTCATTGTGTGTGCCTCTTCCCTGGTGGAGAGCCCTCTGCCAGCCTGAATGGATTTGTAGTCAGAGGAGTGATTGGCATCTTTGTAGATGGCTGGGAATCAGGAAGCCAGTGTCCAATACTCCAGTGGATGTATATAGAGTTGGAAGGAAGCTTAGCCATCTTTGGACCAAGGCCGAGGGAGGAGAATTCCTTTGTCCTTCTCTGGAGTCACACAGCTAGTAAGTACCTGAGGTGGGATTTGAACTAGAGTCTTCTCAACTCCATGCCCAGGTTAAGCACTATGTTCATGACACCAAGCTATTGTCAGAAGACATAGGTTCAAATCTCAGCTTGGGGGGACATCACAGAACAGTAGGTCTAGAGCAATACCAAGAAAAACTTGTAAGAAAACCACCCCACTCCTTGGTCCAATGTGGTCCACTCCATTTGGTCATCCAACAAAGGCCAGAGGAATGTTAAAAGGGGAATTCTTGTACAGGGCTAGGCTAGCCTGGCCAACCTCTTGTCATTCTGTGATTCTGTGAATGGGCTGCAAGACCATTTGGCTGTTATATGGAAGGCTTCCTTCTATTGTAATGACATAAAACCCTAGGCATTCTTACTGACCAGTTCGGTCTTGACTGCCCTGGATGAGGAGTCAGGAGTCCTGACTCTGTCGCTCATTAGGGGGTGAAGTTTGTGACTAGAACTGAGATTGTACCAGTATAGGGAACTCCCTTGTGAGGGAACTCCCTCTACCAATGCAGGATGGCACCTTCTCTGTAGCTGATAATCTCAGAGCATTGCCTTGGCTGGGGTGTCAAACATGCAGCAGCACAGCCCATGACACTCCCTCTGTGTGGCCCAAATCAGTTCTAAATGTAATTGGGGAATATTTAATGAAATAAATAAAAATACGATAAATCATAGGTGATATTAATGTGTAGTTTTCAAAGTCTTGGATAATAAGGAAGCCAAGGATGACGTCTTCTGTTGATGAATCTAAAAAAAATCAGAAACTTTGCTTTCTTTTGCTAGCGTTTAAAGGGGTGGCTGCTAGGCTGCCGGCAGGGTGCTGAGGCTCCTTCACTCTCAGGGCCTCCCTCCTGCTCTGGGTATCCCAGACAGAGCCTGGGTGATCCTGACAATGGAATGGATGACTGAGCATGGATGACAGGAGAGGAGAGCCCTAGAATCCCGGCCAGGTTTCATGAGGTGGTGACCGCTTTCCGAGGCGCTAGCCCATCTTCACGCTGTCGAGGGCAGCCAACTAAGAGGCCATATTGGTGAAATCTTCTCTTTGTCTCTGAAGAACAGCAGGGACATTTGTACAGTGAGTCAGCAGTGTGCACAGGGTCATTCCAAGCCCCAGGAGCTTGTGGCCGGTCTGCGCTGGGCTCCTGGGAGGAGAAGAAAAGGTTTCTGAGGTGCCTCTTGGTGGTAAACCTCTTCAACTGTGGGGCCCCGTGAGCTGGGAATGGTCCCTCACAATGGTGTGATCATTTTAGTGAGAGTCACAGCATGTGTGAGTTGGAGGAGACCACCTGTTTAACAGATCAAGAGGGAGACTCTGGTCAGGCAGTTTACCCTGGTTAGTGACAGTGAGGGTGAAAATCAAGGCCTCCAGGATTCCAGTCTTTCCGCTAAACAAGGCTGCAGGCTTCTGGTATTTAAGTGATAGCCATGATGTTGTTTCAGTTGGATGAGGAGAAGGAAGAAGAGATTAGGGGAGATGAGCATCTGCACTTAGTTTGAACTTTAGTGAATTGGCAAGAAAACTCAGAATTCTTTGAAATGAGAGGTCAGCATCTAAATATCAAACCACACTGTGGAACCCTGACGATGCTCTTTGATTGACCAGTGTGCAAACCAGGAGAGATCATTTTATCCAGTTCACAACAAATGATGTTCATTTTAAATTCCTCACTTTAGTGCTGGGCACTCACCTTTGTTTGCTAAAAAGTATTGTTGTTCCAAGCACATATCAGTTATGGGGCAACTGCATAGCATAGCTCTTATTTGGCTATGGAAATGCATTTTGTGACATTTTTACAGAACATTTATCTTCTGTTACTGTCATGTTTTGAAACTCTGTGGTTGATCATATCCTACTGCCTCAGAAGGAAAGGTGGAGGTGGGAGAGAAGGAGGGAGGGAGAGAGAGAAAAAAAAGGGGGGGAGGGAGAGAGATAAAAAAGGGGGGAGGGAGAGAGAGGGGAGGAGGGAGAGGGAAAGAGAGAGAGGTAGAGAGGGAGAAAGGAAGGGGGAGAAAGAGAGGGGGAAAGGAGAGGGAGAGTCCAGTGGGGAGAGAGAGGATCATATGACTTAGCCCTGAAGAGAACCCGATTCTGCACATGAAGATACTGAAGCCAAAGATAAAATGGAATTCTGCTACTAAGTAGCAGAAGCTGGAATTTGAACCCAGATCTTATTCAGAGCTCAGTGCTCTTTACACTATCCATACTATTAGAAATGATGCAGCTGTCATAGCAACTACGGGCTTAATATGAATGGAGCACCTGGAATACCTCTTCTTACATGTAAACCCCTGAAATAGATCTCAGATTCAAGGCACTCTGTAGGCACACATGCACAGTAACCCACTGCTCGTGAGACCCCATCAGTGAGTCTGCCTTCTTCATACATCCAGCGTACACAGTTCAGACCCCAAAACATTTAATGAAATATCGTAAGAAGAAAAATGACAATACAACACTCCCGTATAGATCTGAGACAAAGTTTCCCACAAATATACAAACCAACAGTGGTAAAAGAGAATATATATTTATATATATACAAGGATCATGTTTGGGGGTAAGGCAGGTCATGCTTTAGCTGCTAAAGCCACAGTATGGTAGAAAAGGCATTGCGTCTGTGATTAGGAGTCCTGGATTCTAATCAATTGAGAGCATTGCTGTCAATGGTCTTTGAGATCCCTCAGATGTCTTATGGTGTTGTCATTGCGCTGCTGGCCTACTTCCTGCTGTGGATCATTCTGGTCTACCCTGCCGCACCTCCTGGTCCTCAGCTGTTGTCTTCATTGAGGTGCTTCTCCTTCTTAGGAGGAGTAGGCTGTCTCCTTCTCTCTGTCTCTCTCTCAGCTTAGATTCTCTGATTGAGAAAAACAGATTCTCACTGATCTAGTCATCAATGAAAGAAAAGCAGCTTTCTCTCCCTAGGAGAGGGTGTAGTCCAATTTTACTCCCAAGAGCCAAGCTCTTGGCACATAGACCAACTAGGTAGCAGTTAGATCCTGCTAGGATTCAGAATGTGTTTTGAACCAATTTCCTCCTGCTAATAAGGTCAGAATCTCTCTTTTAAACCTCCGTGTAACTTAGTATTAGAAAGCCCCTGTTAATTGCACTCGATGTCTGATTGTCATCTGGCATTTGTCCTCCAACCATGGTGGTGGTGGGGACAGCTGTATTCTAATAAACTAGACTGAATCATGTAGAGCTGCATTATGCTAGGTTCCTTCAGACTCCTGATACCCTCTGCTTCTGCTGTGTAAATGGATGGAGAGAAAAGAGCAAAAGTTTCTCTGGTGTGAGGCTACCCATTTCTACCTCAAATCTCCCTCTCCCTCCAAATACCAGCCTTTCCCAGGCGAATCCAGCTACCAACAAACCTACCGGGCTTTGAACTGCCTTGGACGTTCTCCAAAATAGGCTGGCCTCTTGGGGCTTACCTGGGAATACGTAAGGGCACCGTGATTCTTAGTTTTTCAACCTAATATGTGCTCATAATATGTTATTCCAGCTGTTTTGGCCTTTCAAATGAGCAGACTCTTCCTCCTTAGTTCTCAGTTATGAAAAGGCCCTAAAGGATCTAACCCTATGAGACCTGCATAATTATTGTCTTCCATCTCTCCTTTTCATGGCTAAAGTACTTTAGAAAGTTATCTACAGTCAGTGCCGTTGGACTTCCTTTCCTCTCTCTTATTAATTCTCTGCATTCTGGCATCTTATCTCACTGTTAAATTGAAGCTGCTGTCCCAAGTTATCAGCGTCCTCTTTCTTGGCTTTCTTTGTTGGAGGGTGAAATTGTATAGGAGGAGAAGAAAAGAGAACCCAAGACACACCCTTGGGAGACACCCCAAGTTAGTGGGCATGAAGGTTCAGGGGAGGCTGCTGAGGAGAGGTCAGACAGATAGATGGAGGAGAACTGAGGGGGAGCAACATCCTCCAAACTGAGAGGAGGAAAACAGTGCCCAAGAGGAGAGGATGAAAGACAGCGTCTGAGTCAGCAGAAGGGTCCAGAGTCTGAGGAGTAAGAAAAGACCATCAATTTGGCAATTACAAGTCTATTGAATGAGCGCTGCCTCCGTCAAACAGACCTGGGAAAGACCTAAGCTTAAAAAGGCCAAGGTTCCCTATTGCATCCTGGACCATCTCCAGTCATCCTAATCTATATCTGGCCACTGGATCCAGATGATTCAGGAGGAGAGTGAGGCTGGAGACTCTGCACAGCTCTGCCTCACTGGAATCTAATTCACTACAAGTCATGATGTGACCTCCTGATGCCCTGGTCCTCTTTGAGAAGAAGGACCCACAACAGCAGTAATATGGTTTCTTGGTCTATCTTTGGAGAGTTAAGAGAGTGAGAGGAAAGAGCGGAAGGCACTTCCTGTGGATGCACTCCCGTGGCCTCATTTTGTGGAATCTCTTCTTTTCTCCTCTGTGCAGTTCATGTAATGTTTTAATTATTTTTCTTGGAGCATTTGATAAAATTCACTTATAAACCTTGGTTGGGTTCTTTTTCTTTTCCTTTTTTTTTTGGAGGGAGGTGGTTATTTATGCCTGTTTCAATTTTTTTTATGAGATCGGGTCATTTAAATTCTGTTTCTTCTGTTAATCTGAATATTTTGCATTTTTGTAGTCATTTATCAATTTCATTTAAATTGACAATTTTATTGGGTTAGGGTTAGATTGGAGTATAATTGGGTAGAATAGCTGTATTTCCTTCATTTCTTTGTTTGGTTTTATTTCTCTTTTGAGGGGAGGGATAGATACAGGCCCATTTGGTTTCTTCTTTTTAATCAGACTAATGCTTTATTTTAATTTTTGAAAATAGTTTTCTATGTTATTTATCAGCTCGACTTTTTGTGCTTTGAATTTTTGCTTATCCCTGATTTTCTGCTTGATGTGCAGTTGAAATTGTAAAATTTGTTGGTTTTCAAGGAATTTTTAGTTATGCTCAGTTCCTTGATGTCTTCTCTCTCTCTCTCTCTCTTTTTTTTATTGCCTCTTTGGTGATACCTTCAAAAATTTTGTTATGTTAACCTTAAGGTTATTTTCTTTGATGAAGTTTTCTATTGATTTGAAATTTTATTTTTGGATAATAAAGTTCTTTAGGCTTAAGTTTTTTAGTCTCATTACTTTTTAATCAAAGATCCTTTAGCAAATATCATTTTTATAGTTGTCAGTAAAGTAAATTATTTCTGATTTTCTGTATTTGTTAAGTTTTGTGCCCTGATATCTGGTCAGAAAGTAAAAACAGATGAGAAATCTACATCTGTCCTCCTTTCTGCTCCTGCTCCATAATCACCAAAGATCCATCACACTTCGCTTTTCTAAAATGCTATTCAGGCCTTTCATTTCTTTTAGGAGAATCTTTCTATCTCTGCTTTGCCTCCTTTCCAGGAGATCTGGACAAGTTTCATCTGTAACTAATTAAAAATGTTATCAGAATCTTTGTTGTCATGTGGCTGTGCTTGGGGATTTCAGGTAGCCTGGTGGTTCGTATATTATCTCTTTTTGTCCTGTTTTCCTGGTCAGGCGTTTTTTTAAATGAGATACTTTCCATGTTCTTTTATTTTTTTCAGTCTTTTGACTTTGTTTTAACCTTTCTTGCTGTCTCATTAGGTTATTTGTATCTGTTTGGTACTTTCTCATTTTCAAGGACTCTGCTATTTGTTTAAGGTTTTGTACCTCTTGCATAAACTGTTTATTCTGCTTCTAGTTCTTTCCACCAGAGTTCTCATTTCATTTGCAATTATCCTTTGTATCTCTTATCTCATGTTTTGTAGGAATATCAGTAGACCATGTGGACAATCTGTATTTTTATCTGAGCCTGTGCCTGAAGATGCTGCATGGTTACTCATTTCCCCTAGGCTTATGTCGTAGATGCCTGGGATACATAAAACTTCATTATCATTGGTCTCTCCTTTCATTTGTTAATGTTTCACAATTTCCTTCCTGAATTGGGAATTTTTCCTTTGGTCAAGTGCCGCCTGCTCCTGTGTACAGTGTTGTGGGATGGTTAGCCCCTATTTGATCTGAATTTGTATTGTTTGGGGTCCTGTTGCAGGCCTCTTGTGGTGTCTTCTACGTTTAAAGTGTTAACAAATCACTTGTAACCTCCAGACACATTGTTCTTTGCCAGCCAAGGTTCAGAACTCGGAGGGACTGCAGACTGGCTTCTCATTGCTTGGCTAGATCACTGTCATCTAGCCTTCTGGCTAAATGTACGTGACCACCCTGAGGCTTCTTGGCTAGAAAGAGCTGGAAGGCTACCAAGAACTCTGCTCCTTTTACTCTGGAAACTCCAGGAGCCCTCTGGATGTCCTTTTTTGTTGGCCTAGACTGAAGAAAGGTGCTCCCTATAGATTCTCTATTTTGTATTTATTATTTGATTTCTTGTTCTTTTCTTTAATCTTTTTTGGACTATGTATGTCAGAACTGACTCTGCTTCCATTCACACCTCCCTCTTGACCAGTACTATTTGTTTCTCTTTAAATGCAGCTATGCTTAGAATGAAGCTTTGCTCCCAATTCAGACATTCTGGAGCAAGCAATCCCACAAAATGTCCCAGCCATTCTGTCAGGAAATCACTTTGCAAATCTGAAACTGGGCAGACCATTTCAGAAATATAGCTGTCCAACAGCTTAGCTTTCTTAAGAGAGGCTATAGATTTATGTACTCTAAGGACCTTGCCTTTCACAAGGGCAGTCGGGTATAGTGGGCAGAGGAGTACAGGACATCAGTGCTCACATCCCACTTCAGACTAACTTAGGCCTTCCTGCCCTGCAGTCAAACTCTAGCATATGTGTAGTTTCAGTCAATTAGATTGTGCACTCCTTGAGAGCAAGGATTATCATTTGTATCACCATCCCACCCTGCCTTGGGTTCTAGAACTCACAAGATTAAACACATTACTGTAAGAGGTCAGTGTATATACTATACTTTGAGAATGAAGAAATATGAAATGCTTTTGTAATATAGGTTCTTTGATATTTTGAAAAATCTGTGATTTTATTAGTGTGTATACATATTCAAACAAATTGTAATTCCTCTATGTCATGGCATCTTGTAAGATTCTTCTTCCTGTGCTCTTTTAAGTCCTGCATAGGAGCCTCCTGGCTTAAGAGTGATTATCAATAGTAACTGTTGCTGTTTCCCTCACAGCCTGTCTTTCTTTTTCTTTGCCTCATTAAAAGGGCCGTGACTTGGCTACTTCTTAAACAGGCCTGTTCAATGAATAGGTGTTACCTGACCCTACGTGAGGGCCTGCATAAACCTTGGCCTAAAGGGGACCATGGTCTCCCAGTGCATCCTGAGTCTTCTCCAGTCATCCTGATGAATATCTGGTCACTGGATTCAGATGGTTCAGAAAAGAAAGAGAGCCTGGTGACCTGCACAGCCCTCCCTCACTCAAAACAAAGTCAAGTGCAGGTCATGTCATCACTTCTCTAATGGCGTGGTCTTCTTCAGCAACAAAGGACGAACGCACCACAACAACAACTTGCTGGCCAGTCGTTGGCCAAATAATAATCTCTCTGTCTCATTTTCTTTTTCTGAATCTGCTTCCTAAGAATGCATTGTCTGCCCTTTAAAGTGGTTGTGAAATAAGCATCCTGCCATCCCAACACCATGTGGTAGAGAGTCAAGGGTTAACACCTAATGCCTGGGGTCCAACGTTTAGATAGCTAACAGACCACTCTGACACTGGGCATTAGCTGCACTCATAGTTGCCAGTTCTGAGAATCCCTCTCAGGTAGCAGCAGGAATAGATGCTGTTGTAAAGAAGCAAGTCACAAAGCCAGGCAGAAGACCTGAAGAATGTGGACAAAAACCAGAACTGATCTGCCCTGGGCATGTTCCCTCTGGTTTCTGAAAGGGGCTGCCTTGTGACAAGAGGACTTCCATTGCCCCAATTGCAGACATTCCAGACGTAGCAGTTAGCTAGGAAGGAGCCAAGCCAGGAATAGGAGGCGTTAAATCAAAGCATTTCTGCACACCACCCTAATCCTCTTTGTATTAAGCCAGTATTAAAATGCCTGTGCCTTTTCATGCTGAGTTTTCTTTTCTTTTTTTACATTGAATTTTTTTTTCAGTTGGACCCTAACTGGGTCAGAGACACAAATTCCATTTGAGTCAACATTTTCTGAAGTGATGAAGGCATTTGATTGCTCTCTTCTTTAGCAGAGTGCTAATGATGATGGTGAGTGGGCTGCAGGGGAGCTCTTTGGGCAGCCCTGACTCAGTCCTTTCCAGGGCCGCTCCATGGCTGGTCTGCACCAAATGACTGTGTAGCACACACTTGGCCTTGTTGCCTCTCTGAGGCAAAATAAAGCTCTCAGGCCCTTGATAATTTAACGTGGAACCTTCTGGTGAATGCTGGTTTCTTGGAAGCAGAGCATCACCAACTCTTGAGACCAGGTTCTCTTTAATGTTGAGCAGCTGGCCATGGTTCTGGTGGGTTCCTTAGGTGCAGCCCTAAATGTATGCTGGGATTAGCATCTGATGCTGTTAAAGGTACAAGATGATTAGCAAGTGAAAACCTTTTGTCATTTCTCTGTACAATTAAACAAAGGCCTCGGGGTGAAGTTTGTGACAGTGCCCCAAGTGGAATCAGAAGGTCGCAGGATTCCTTAATTTCTTCAGAAGCTTCCAGACTTCTGTGAATCCCCGTCTGTGATCACTATTACTAGCTCACAGAGCTGACAGAGCGTGAAGTTGAAAGGGACCTTGGCTCGTTAGTTCTTAATTCCATGCTTCCTTAGATGACAGAAAAGCCTAGAAAGGTTGGGAAGTCAGAAAAATTCCCCAAGCCTTCGAATGGAAAGGGGGAGCTACGTGGCCCCTTGTCAAGTGGGTCGTAGGGGGCTCTCTAGCTCAGTTTACAAGGTGGACTGAGTGATGACTGTGGTATGGTTTAGTGATAGTATCCATTGGCCTTGTCTGGGTTATCCCCTACCACGGGGGTGACTTGGTATCTGTCTCCCAGGGCCTGAAAAGTGCTTTACTGCACCTATTAGAAACTTAATAAGCATTATTTTGTACTATTTTTAGATGATTTTACAACCTAGCCAATGAGGAATTGGAGTATGGACTAGAGTGGATTTTTGGAATCCATGTTCTCTGGCCTAGAAAAATTTCTAAGTAGATAGTATTAGCTGAGGCCCCTCCCCTCCCATTTGTATCCCTCCCCCAACTCCCCCCTCCATCTTCTTCTTTGGCCTTCTTTCTAGGAACACACTTTGCGGAGAATGAAAGGGCTACCAGTGGTTTTCCCTGGGCACTGCTAGAAGGAAAGCTCATGGATTCATGGAAGAATACTTTTCAATCCCTTAAGTCCCCTAAAAACTACTGTCTTAGTAAGTTGGCATTTCATATCTGCTTTAACTTGGGTCATGGCCACAGTAGTGCTGTCAAACGCAGGATGTGGCATCTTCTCTCCCTCCACACCCCACCGTGGCTCTTCCTACATGGGGATGGCATTAGGCTCTACATTGAAGCCGACTGTGCTTTGTGAAGCCTGTGGAATTGTAAACAGATGGCATCCTTGAGCCTGGGATGTGCCACCCCAGAGAAAGATAGCTGAACTAATGAGAAGCAAATGGTGAGCTTGGACAGAGCGATTCTCCTTCCCAGCTGCTGTCTGAAGCCCTGTCTCTATAGCTGTTAAGGTTCTTAGGATTTTGGAGCTGAAAAGCTCATAGAGATTGTTCCATACAGTCCCATTCTTCTATAGATAGAGAAACTAAGGCCTAGAGAGGGGCAGCTACTTACCCGAAGCTACAAAGCATTTCAGCCCATGTCTTTGGGCTGCACACCTGGCATTCTTTTCTCCATCCTGGATTGCCTTTAGCAGGGCAGAGGGAACCAGTTTTGAAGGCTGAGTTCCCAAGGACCCCTGAGTTCCCTTGATGAGGCTGACTGTCTCAGAGGGTTCCTGATGCTTTGAGGTGGAGTTTGCTTTGTCTTTTTACTTCTCTCTCCCTTTGCCCACCATCTCCCTCACCAGGTTCTCCCTCTTAACGAGGAGAAACAATTACAAACCCAAACACCCGCCAGCATATGTGTCATTCCACACCCGCAGTCCACCATGTTTCTGTTGAGAAGGGGGAGGTCTGTTCTGTCAGGCATCTTCTGGAATCAAAACTAGTCCTTTCAGTTCTGTGAAATCTGTGGGTGTTGCTGGTTCCACATTAACTCACACAGGGAGCATCTGATTCGTCCAGAAGTGGGCTGAGCTGTCTTGTGGAGCTCAGTGAGCTCCCCCATGAATGTTATTGGGTACATTCCAGGAGGGGCAAGGGAACAGGGGAATTCCTGCACTGGACAAGGGCGACCTCTTGGGTTTCTTTCAATTGTTTCCCAGGTGAGGGAGCTCCTGCCCATTCAAATCAACACTTTCTTTGAAGCCCTAAGAGGCGGTGACCTGGCCTAGATCCCATGGCCAGGCTGGGCCCCCACCTTCCTGAGGTGGATGCCAGCTCTCTCTCTGCTGGGCCGCACTGCCTCTCAGGGAAAAAGGATGACTGATGAAGTGCTGCTCACTGACCCTGGGAGCAGGACTCTTGATTGAAAAACACTTAATTTTCTCTGAGTAAGAGTTCCAAGACAGAGTCTGCTCTAATCTAGCCATGTCTCCAGTGCAGGGAATACTAAACATTTGTGAATGTTTAGTAAATTGTAATAGTAATTAATACCCACCCCTGGGTTAAGATTTTATCTGAATAGAATAGAAAGGACATGGGAACGAATGAGAAGGACCAGCTGTACTTCCCATGCATCATAGCTTTGTTCAGTCGGAAGTTTTGTTTCAGTAGAAGAAAGGCTGGAGACAGTGGGTTAAGAGACCTGGATCATTTGCCATGGAATTTCAGGCAAGTCACTTATCTCTCCAGGGCCTCAGTTTCTCCATCTATAAAAAGAAGAGATTGGTATGATTCTCTATAAAATGCCCTTTAACTTGAACTCTCTGTGACTCGGAGGGTACCTTGAACAATTTTTCTTCTAGGATTCCTTGTCACAAGCATTGCCCATGTGACAAGCCAAGAGAGGAGGCCTGTCCATGAGATGCCTAGCCTTCTGCTGCCATGTTCCTTAAGGCTCATCATCCATGTTGACCGATAACTAGTCATGGTATGAGCAGGTCCCACTGGCCTCCACTGCAAATAAAATGACTGCTTGCATTTGAGTGGGGAAGTCCCAGGGGCACCCAGTAGTATGTGGTAGGGCATGGTAGGAGGGGAGCAGAGAGGACCACCAAGAATTCTCCTACAGCCACCTGTCCCGGACCACGATTTCTCATCTTCATCTGTGACCGTCATGCACTCGGTGCTCGTTAAGGTTCTGGATGACCCTAAAGTGGAAAAGGATTAGCCTCCCTTAGGAAGGGATTATGATGAGAAAGACCTTTCTAACTTAGGACTCTGTTAAAATTGGATTGAATTCATTGGTGAGCAAGGGACTGGTTAATTAATTCTGTCACTATTCAAACATTTATTGAGTGCCTACTGTTTACAAGGCACTGACATTACAAGAACAAAAAAACCCTATTCTCCAGGCCCAGCCATTTTCCTAGGGGGATACATCAGTCACCGTTAAATGAATCTAAACTCATCTGAGGAAGGAGAGATGAACCTGTACTCAGGTCAGGGGTGATGGATGATGAAGGCAGAGGGGAGGAAGAAATGCTTTCTCAGCATGGAGGATGGAGAAGTCCAGGAGATTTGAAGGGGGAGTAATGTAACATCAAAGCAGGTGGGAAACTGAGTGATGTCATTTACCACAGTCTTCCTCAGTTTTGTTTTCTGTAAAATGAGGATAACAATATCACCTACCTTCAGGGTAGTGAGGAGAAGATGAGATTATTTTGTAAAGTAGGCACACAGTAGCAGTTAATAAATGCTTGTTCCACCTTCCCCACCCCCCTCGGGCTGTTTCAAGAAGCAAAGGGGTCAGGAGCCCTGCCCTGTCCTGTAAGGGCACCTCTACCTGACCACAAGGCACACACCTTAGTCCTGTGCACCACACCATAACTCTTCAGTCCCAAATATCAGCGAGAGCGCAGGCCTGTGGGAGCCAGGGACAGAAGTCTCTAGGGGATCCCCCTCCCACTGTCATTCTCTAGTCCTCCTGCCACCCTGGTAGTGCTGCCCTGGCAGTGCCACCCTGCCATACATTGTCTCCTCAGGGCCAGGGCCTGTTCTCCCTGTTCTGGAGTCCCAGAACTGATGCAGCAGCTGACATGCAGGAGGTGCCTAATAAATGCTTCTTATAGTCAGAAATTTAAGAGAAATCACCAGAGAAAGAGACATTTGTCTTCTCTTGTTTTCAATTCAATTCAAAATCCATTAATTAAAAGTTATTCCTTCTTTTGCTCCTCTTCCATTCTTACCTTTCCCATCTCTTGTTACTTGACTTAGTTACATAATTTTATGCTCTTTTCTGGGCCTCAGTTTCCTTATCTACACAATGAGGAAGTTGAGGCCCACAGAGACCCCTCCCAGCTCTCTCATGCTCTTCATTGTACTGCTGGACATGGGGGGTTCAACGGACACTTGGAGCTTCCTACAGATGGCAATGCAAATGGATGATATTTTTGTAACATCTTACATATTTGCAGAACACTTGACATGTTATCTCATTTGAACGTTGCCTGCTCTTGTATAAATTAATCCTTTCACAATTTACCTGTGGAAAGTGCTTGTATGACTTCCTCTGGCAGCATGGCCCTGGCAATGCCTTTTACATTTCTAATGGTCGGTTTGCTCCACTGTGATACCAATGGGTTATGGTAGCCCTGGTATTAGGGTGCCGTGGGAACCAAGAGCTATAATACCAACATTTGCTCATTTGCAAATTTTGTGAGGAATGCCTGCCAGGGAAATAAGATCACTGCTGAGAAAGTGTCTCCCTAATGCAGAGGTGTTGGGTCCAATCAGCAGCACGTTACCTCTGCGGAACCTTCCAACTGGAGGTATCAGTTATTCTCCTCTGATCCCCCAAGTAGCAGAAATGGGAGTGTTTTTATTTTCTACATAGATTTCCTTAGCTCAGTGTAATATCAGTAAGTTAAGTCAACATGCTTTCATTAAGCCCCTACTATGTTCCAGGCTCTGTGCTAAGCTCTGGGCATACAAAGAAAGGCAAAGACAGTCCCTATGCTCAAGGAGCTCCCTGTTTAATGGAGGAGGCAGCATTCGAACCCCCAGGCACATACACTGGGTAACTGGGGAAAGTCAAGCCAGGAAGCCCAACATGAAGTTTTCTTGCAGAAGGCAGGCTTTTAGAAGGAGAAACTGAGGGGTTATATGTCACTTTCATCCTCTTCTAGTTTTCAAATTCTGGCAGACATAGAAATGATGTATCTAGTGAAGTAGAATAAATAGAGTAGGTAGATACTTAGCATGCTGATTCTGTCACCATTGCTTCTTCTGAAAACCGAAGCAGTTGCTAGATGGTACATAAGGGGCAACAAGGTGGTGCAGTGGGTAGAGCACCAGGCCTGGTTCAAATCTCATCTCCTACACTTACTAGCTATGTGACCTTGGGCAAGTCATTTCACTGCGGTCTGCCTCCTCATCTGTCAGGTGGAGGTAATCACAATACTGTCCTCTTAGGTTATTGTGAAGGTCAAAAAAATAATACTTGCAGAGTGCTCCGTGCATGCTTGGTACACAGTAGGCACTTAATAAATGCTCATTCCCTTCCCTCCAGCTCCAAGGGTCTGACTTCCTCTCAAAACTGAAGATTCTTCATTTGAACTAGTTCACTCGAATAGACTGCTTGATCTTCCTGTTAATAATGATAGCTGACGTTTATGATGTTTTCCTGTTACAAAGAACTTTACGTATCTTATGTTACCTGAGCCTCACATAGGCTCTCCAAAGTAAATTAGACAGAGAGAGAGAGAGAGACAATAGACCAATAGAACAAGTGTTGCTTGTGCTAGGTGATAGACTCAGCTGGCAGGGGATACATACACATGTACCATAGACAGTACTGCCTCTGAGGAACTCCCATATGGTGATATATTGTATGTATTTGTGTGTCATATATTTATGAATGTAGCTGAGGGTATAATGGAGAGCTGGGCCCCAGCAAGATAAGAGCCCACCTATCAGAGCTGAGGAGCCAGGGATGGAATCCTGACTTTGGGTAGTAATCTGTTGGAGGGACAAGTAGAGGAGACACATCCTTGAGCCCAGTCTGAGGTGCTGGGTTCAAGTGTCCTTTCAGAGGGGAGGAACCCAAGATTCAGAGATAGTGACTTGCTCCCAGTTGATAAGTGGAAGAACTTCCAGGAATGGGCATCTCCCACCCCTAGGCCTAGTTTTGGGCTCTTTCTAGGACATCATTTTGCCAAAGGAGAGCTGAATGTCTCACCGAGAGAAAAAGACTACAATTAAAATGATCCTTCATCTTTTAAAGAATATCCAACTGTCCAGCAACAGGAACGTCTGCCTTCTGTTAAGAATGGGAATGGAATGATTCGAGGCATCAGGCAGCCCCTTTGATGATGTTTCTTTGTCAGTTTTCTTGAGCATCCATTTCCTTACGCCTCTTGAAGCCAGAGGCACGTGAACGGCGCCATCACCAGGAAGCAGGTCTCCTCTGAGCACAGCTGGTGCTCACTCCATGCTCAAGAGCTCCCAGTGGACATTGTTGTGCAGCAGATTTTATTAAGTATACAATGATGAATATATCTCCCAGAGTCTTATTACCAAGCCCCTGAAGCGCATCCTTGCTGCCCCCAGCTGATTTAGTCACCAAATTGCTCTCAAGTATCCCAGTTTCTTTATTGCGCTGCTCTGGCTTTTCCACTAATCGCACCCAGGAGAAGCTGGAGGACCAGTATGTGTCTGGTTTGACAAAGGATGCTATGGAGAGTTGTCTGTCCTGGGGAGGAGGGTGATCCCTTGGGCACATCTGGATTTTCCTTGTATAGGATGGGCATGGGGGCTGAGAGAGTCTCCATACTTGTCCACTCTGGGACCCACTTGTACTAGCATTGTTTTAGCAAAGCAGAATCAATTACCTTGCCGATCCCCTCTGGCTAGTCTTTATCTCCTTGTAACTCAGAACTTTGCATGGTCTATGTTGTATTATAGTTAGTGGTATAGGTGTGGGTGCCCTGTCTCCCACCAGGTGGACTTGGGGGCACTTTGCCTCATTAATCTCTTTGTGTCTTACACCATGCTTGGCCCATGGTAGCAGGCACATAATAAATATATCAGAGTATTACTTTTCCCCCAAGTTGTCCAATAGAAATCACATGTTGATATTTCCCCACGGGCAGGTAGTGCGAACATGGAGATGGGAGGATTCCTTTAGGGCCGACATATGGTCTGTCATCCCATTGCTTGAGAAATGTCAGTCGGATCCATTGTCTGAGTGTTCACGCTTATCTGTGGGTGCACGTAATCTTAACCCCTTTCTTTTTCCTGCTTCTCTTCGCACAGCCTCTACTCTGTATCTTTTCCTGTTGTCTTCACCCTTTGCCATTCTCCCTTCTTTCTTCAGATGTAGCCACTCATCAGTTCCTTGAAAAATACCTGGAATCCCATGAACTTTTGGGTGGCCATAGCAAGCAAGCTGTTAATTTAACTGAATTCAACAACAGTTCAGCTAGGTGGCTCCATAGAGCATATAGCAACGGGTCTGATGTCAGGAAGACTCAACTTCCTGAGTTCAAATCTAGCCTCAGACATTTACTAGCTGTGTGACCCTAGGCAAGTCACTTCACCTTGTTTGCCTCAGTTTCCTCATCTGAAAATGAGCTGGAGAAGGAAATGGAAAACTGCCTCAGTATCTTTGTCAAGGAAATCTCAAATGGGATCATAGTGGGTCAGACACAACTGCACAACAAATTCAGCAGATATTTAGCTAGCCTTGGTACTGTGAGGGATAAAGCAGTGAGTAAGGCAAGGAGTGATAGCCATGTGAGGAATGGGACTGGGAGAGGTAAAGGAAAGGAGAGCCTTGAAGGATGAGCACCACTTTACTGGCAGAGTAAAGGCCTTAGATAGTGTGGGGCACAAGGAAAGAGTGTGAGACAGCCTAGAAGGGAGGGTTGGAGCCACAGTGCGGAGCCCGAGTTTGGATTTTCTTTGGTGCTTGATTGGAAGCAGTCATAGGTGCTGGAACATTTTAGAGACCCTAGAAGAAAGTCAAGAGACTCTGAATAGTGTGGGTGGGGGCAGTGAGGGCGGACCAGGGGTGGAGATGGGGCAAGATAATGTTTAGAAAGCATTTGTAAACCCCCAGCACTCGGCAAATGTGACTCCTCCTCCTCCTCATTCATGGCAGGAGGGGATTGATTAATAGAAATGAATAGTGCTGATCTGATGCTCAGTCAGATCAGATAGAGCAAAGCTTTTCTGTGCCAGGTGCTGCACGAAGGTCTAGGGATGCCCGATATAAATAAACAAGCTAGCCCCTCCCCTCAAGGAGCTGATAGTCCAGGAGCTGAGACCACACGTAGAAAGGGGAGTGGCGGCCATTCAGGACTCCCAGGAGTGGTACCTGGAGACAGGGGCCATTGATTCAGGAATGGTAGTGTTGATCTGATGACAGTTTTCAGAGCTAAAGTTGGAAGTGAGGAGCTGTGAGCAGGAAGGCGTCATTGGAGAGGGCCCCTGTAGTAACATAGCATGAAAATGACGAGCCCGTTCTGTGGTGGGTCTGGGTCCGGGCAAGAAGAGGTGAATGGATGATCACTGAGCAAAGCTCAGGAGGCCAAACCACAGACACATGCTTGAAGATGGCCTGGAGTCAGGGAGTCAAGGCAAGGTATGATGACTGCTCACCAGTCCTATGGCCCAGGTCCTCAGTTCTTTCTGATCCCCCTTTCCTCCTCTGATTCCTTCTTCCCTTCCTGATCACATCATCACTTTCTGCCTGTGTTTACCTTGGAGTTAGGTCTGCCCCCAAGGTGTTTTAGATACAGGCTTCTGACAGTCCATGAAACTCCAGGAGAGCAGATTTCAAATAGCCTCCCTTCACTGCAGCAGGCTTTGGAGTGAAGCCTCTTGGAAATGGGCCACGCTGCACGAGCAGTTTTGCTAATTCTTTCTTCCTGTGGCTCCCTCCAGGACACAGGCATTAAGAGGGTCCATTTAAATAGCTGCGCCACAACTCACAATACATTGCCATTCTCGAAAGCCATCTGTATACTGAAATTGAACAAATTTATACCTGAATTGTACTCCATCATCTAAATGTCTATAATTACAGGCATTCAGGGGCAGCCTCCTGGGACTTTTCAGTCATGCCAAGTGCATTTACCAATTCTAGATTTGGCATATTCCCCTAGTCTTTCAGTCCAGGCTCTGTAGGACTTGAGATAAGGTTATTTTAAAACTTGAGAAATTAACTTGATCAAGAAAAATACAATTCTTGCTATTCTAGTTAGGTAACTATGCTGAACCTGCTTGAAATTCCACCTTTAACCTAGTGAGGGTTGTAGCAGTTTTCTCTGCCTTCACATTCTGTCTTTATAAAGTGCTAAACGGTGCCCAGTCATGACTACCAGGTATGTGGCAATGACTTTCCTTGTTAATTATTTTAACACAGCAACACACACCTGCTTGTAAAACTAATGTTGTTCAGTTGTGTCTGACTCCTCGTGACCCCATGGGGTTTTCTTGGCAGAGATACTAGAGTGGTTTGCCATTTTACAGATGAGAAAACTGAGGTAAATGGCAGTGAAGTGACTTGCCCAGGGTCACACAGCTAGTAAGTGTCTGAGGCCAGCTTTGAACTCAGGTCTTACTGACTCCAGGCCCAGTGCTTTATCCACCAAGCTGCCTCTTTAAAAACTAATATAGCCAGTGCAATCGAAGTGGCATCATCTATTTCAATAGGAAATCTACCCCTCAAATAAACTACACTTCCTCCCTTCCATCATATTGCTTAAAGATGAGGTAAACTTCCTTTTTGAAATATTAAATAATTTTTAAAAATTACTTCAGTGTGGTTCTAATCAGAAAAGTGCTGTATTAGGACGCAGAAGACCTGGATTTGGATTCTGACTGCTACTTACTCTCCATGAAAATGGCTGGCAGCCCACTGGTGGTACAGGGGCGCAAAGCACAGGGTTTGGTGTCAGGAAGACCTGTGTTCCAGTCTTGCCTCAGACGCTAGGGAGGATCCCTTACTGGCTTTGTGACTCAGTTTCCTCATGAGCAAAATAGGAGTAGTAATCACACAGAGTTGTTGTAAGGGTCAAATGTAGTTTATAAGGTAGTTCCCAAATCTTAAAGCAATATGTGAATACTAGTTATTACATCATTAGATCTTAAACAAATCACTTAGTATTGCGTTCATGTTTTCCGAGCCTTCGCTTTCTCATCCTAGATGGGATGTTTTCCCAGGTCCCCTCCAACTGTCAGCCTTTGGATTCTGTGACATGTTAACACATATAGAACAGCATTGGAAACTGTGGGGAGTTTTATAAGGAGAAGGACGCTGTGGTTGCTGTTAGCGAGGGTACCGGAGCAGTGGCTGTTCCCGTGACCTCTCACAGCGCAGGTCCCACTCTTGTCTGTAGTCTCTCCTAAGGGCATCTCAGGAGTCTGCCCAGGGTTGTGAAGATGCTCTTTGGAGTGCTGTCCAGCTGCCTTCTCTCTCCTGTCTTCTCCTTCTATATTACATTTACCTGGTTTTGGGAGTTCCTCATTGGTTCTAGCTTGCAGCTGGCTCACTGTCGTCATGGGCATCTCCGTGGCCCTCTGCTCATTGTCAGTCCTCCAGAGACTCTTCTGTTCTGTGCTTTGCTGCCAGATAGTAATACCACTACAATGAATCTGGGAAGACAAGAGGCCTTGAATGCCCAGCTGGAGGAGTTGTGACTTTATCCGTAGATAGCTGTGAGACATTGAAGGCTTCTGAGCATGGGAAGGATACTTTGATAGTGTATCTTTAGAAAGAGTTCCCTGGGGGCGTGTGAAGGGGAGATCAGAAGAGGGTAGAGACTAGAGCAGTGAAGAAGCTGTTGCTTTTGCTGAGGTTTGTAGAGATAAGGGCCTCCCTTAGCAGGGTGATGGTGGGAAAGGGGAAGAGGGAGATTGTGTACAGGAAGAATGCACAGGACTTGGAGACTGGCTCACTGACTGGGGGTGGAGGGAGAGTGAAGAGGAAAAGGCAATGGGGACCTCCAGGTCGTAAACCAGGGTCAGGGTAAGAGCACACTTGGAGGAAATTAGAACAAGCTCCTCTTTGGATCTGCTGAATTAGAGATGCCTCTGAGACTCCATGTGGAGAGAGGTCCAGGATTCATTTAGAGTTTGGGAGAGAGAAATAAAGCTGAGAGGTGAGTAGCTAGATTGCAGAGTCATCTGTGTGGAGGTAGTAGTGAAATCTCTGGGAGTTGATGGTAGATGTTCCTGAGAGTATCTCAAGACCAGAGGAGAGGAAGAAGGCCAGAGCCCTGGAGCTTGCATCCCACAGCTAGTCCACAGTCCTGGTAGAAGCCCTAGAAAAGCAAGAGGTAAGAACTGAAACCTAATTATCAGTGACCATGAACTTCATTGTATTTGGGCTTTCTAAGGATCTCCTAGGGAATCTCAAATAGACCATTGGCCATAGACTTGGTAGCTAAATGGAGCCATAGAATATACAGCATCTGGCCTGGAGTCACGAAGACCTGAGTTCAAATCCAGCATTAACTATTTACTAGCTGTGTGACCCTGGGCAAGCCACTGAATCCTGGTTTGCCTCAGTTTCCGCATCTGTAAAATGGGCTGGAGAAGGAAATGGCAAACCACTCCAGTATCTTTGCCAGGAAAAACCCAAATGGGGACATGGAGAGTCAGATATGATTGAAATGACTGAAACAGCACAGGCCTTTGGTGGCATGTTCCAGAAGTGACGCACATACACATTAAGTTTTCCCATCTTTGCATTCTTGACGTTGTTCCATCAGCTCTTCCTCCTCCCCTTTTTCCTCCAGTAATATATATTTTAAAGAAATGTGACTCAAGGGAAATTGTGGGTTTACCTTCCAAGTCTGTATCACCTCCTTTCAAGCAGACTCCAACGGACCTGGAGAACTGTGACTTCCTTCCACCTTTACCTTCAGCCATCCTCCCTTGCCCCTTAATATTCCAGAACTATCTTTTAAGTAAACTGAGCTTTATGGACCTCTGAATGAATCCCACTGAGATAATCCTGTGTGTACCAAAATTTCATTTTTTCGCCTATACCTGTTTTTAAAAAAACACAACAGATACTTCCTCACTTTCTCCTGTCACGATCAGGGTACTAACAGACTGATCCCGTTTCCCATTCACCAACAAACCCCTCTACATGAGGTTGGTGTTGTTTCAGTCACGTCCAACTGTTTATTACCCCATGCGCCTTCCTGACTCCAGGCCCATCGCTCTAACCACTGAACCACCCAAACAGTAAAGCCGAGCTGCCTCCCTTTGGGATTCACAGTCCCTGCCACTCTGCATCCTTGTACTTTGCTGATTGCCAGCAGAAGTTAAGGATGGGGGCAGTGACAGCAGCATGGGCCAGTGCTGGTCACCATTATTTCTGTTGTTTTAATCACTGGATCTTTGGGATTTTTTTGGACCTTCACTTGCATGGTTCTTGGAATTTTTCATTTTGTATCATTCTTTATAGTTTGGTAATAGACCATTAAATTCATAATCCATGGAATGGTTTGCCTAATTGTTGAGCACACATTTTGTTTCTATCTTTCTATTATCATAAATATATGTTCTAGCCAGATTGTTAGTGTCAACAAGTGAAGCAGCCAAAATCCAACCCCATAGACCATTGAATCTGGAAGGAAGCACGAAGCCCAGTAACTGGTACATAGTGGGGACTCACTGAATGCTTGTTGGATTCATTGGCTTCCAATGATACAACACAGAGTGTTGGAGCCACAGGAATCCTCAGGGACTGGGAATAATAATGATTGTGGCAACTAGGTGCCTTGATGGTACTTTAAGGTTTCTAACCACTTCCTAACAACAAACTTATCTTCTCAAAGTCTGACTGCCTAGGTTTTGGTTCTTCTGTCCCCTGTGTCTTGCATAAAGTCTCTTACATAATACGTGTTGAATGAATGTGCATGGGATTAAGGTCAACACTAGAGGTGGAATGATTTACCTGGGAGCCCTCAAACCTTGGCTTCCTGTCTTTGCTTTGGGTTATTTCCATTGTGCTACCTTGGCTCTCAACATTGCATGTTTTAGCTCAACGGGATTTTATATCCACAGCCATGTGGACCTTTGGGACAGAAGGAGACTGTGGAGATCATCTAGTCTTGATTCACTTTACTCAACATTCATTGGACCCCCATCAGCTAGAGGGTGCTGTGCCATACACTGCAAAGTTGACAAAGATTAAGAAATGGCCTCTGTCCATGTGGGTCTTATGGTCTGGTAGGGAGAGTCAGCATGTGCAGGGAAATGTAATACCAAGCAGAGTGGGAAGGTGTAGGAGAGATCCTGGGAACTCTGAGAATTTGCAGGTGGTAGATATTGATGTGGTGTGGGTGGGGGAAGCAAGTCTGGAAAGGCTGCAGTGGTAGTGACAATGGTGATGGTGGTGGTAGTGGTAGAGATGAGGATGGTAGTGATGGTGATGACAGTGATAGTGTTGGTAGTGGTGGTGATGGTGGTGATAGTAATGGTTTTGGTGCTGATGATGGTGCTGGGGCTGGTGGTAGAATTTGGAAGAAGCAGCGCTTGAGCTGATACATAAGAGAGTAGTGGAATTGCACCTGAGCGGAAGTAGGAGAAGGTATTCCAGACCTATGGAACACTGTAGCAAAAGGCCGAGGGAACGCTCTAGCTCCTGCAGCAGCCCATAGACTGAGGTGTGGTGTAAGTACTGGTGTTTGAATGGGAGCATATGAGATGAGAAGGAAAGGTAAATGAATGCTAGAGGACATTGAATGTCGAAGCACAGTCTCCTAACTTCACCCCAATATGCAGTCATCAACCACGGAAGTTTGAAGCTTTGGGGACCTATGGTGCAGTGGGGAAAGTAGAGGACTTGGAGTCAGAGGACCTGGGTTCAAATCCTGTTGGTGCTGCGATGTTGTACCTGGGTGACTTTGAACCATCCCTGGGCCTTTGCTCTTATGAGGACAGAATAAGGTTATTGGGCTGGACAACCTTAAAAGCCTTCTCCCCACTGTAAATCTCTGAGACTTTGACAGCTAATTCAGCTGAGCAATTATGTTATTTTATATGTTATTTTTGTTTCATGTTTAGTATTTTATAAAATTATAACAAATTCTTTATTTATTTGAACAAAATAAGAGCTAGGAAAATTATTAGCAGAGATTGTTTTATGAAAAGTGTGCAAATGGTCCAGCACATGTGTGCGTGTGTGCATGCATGTGTGTGCATTTGTGTGTGCATGTATGTGTGTGTATGTGTGTGTGTGTGTGCGTGTGTGTGTGTAAAAGGGAAGTGTCACCCCATCATTTAAAAAGCACAGGAGTGTGGACTCTGTTTGCGAGGCAATATGAGCTAAACACCAAAGTTGCGCTGGGAATGGTGGTCCTGGGCCTTCCAGCAGGCTGACTGGTTCTACTTGATGGATATCCATTTCCTGAAAGTTGTTAACTTTCTTGACATACTTGCCTCAGGCTTCACATGTCAGATGTCAGAGTCACTTGCTAATGGCTCAAGAGATTTTGGAATTTAAAGAAGAATGAATTTGACTAGAAGCATAGAATTATACCTGCCTGCTCTGAGGGTCTTGGAACATGTGCCTTAAGGTAAAATCAGAAACTGTGTGGCCTCATCATTCCTATGATTTCTTAATCCGGCTTGTCCCATAGGCCTCGATGGGAGCCTGTGACCTGGCGCACCGTGCCGGGAAAGACTGGCTCTTCCTTTCCTCTTGCACTTTCTGAAATGTTTGTTCTGTATTTCTTGCATGGCTCTCCCCCTTGTCACCCTCCTTCCAGCCCTTCAACTTCTCGCCCAACTTTGTTTCCCTCCCCCCAACACCACGCTTTACTGTTCAGTGTAAATATTTCCTTTGAAGAAGGATTGGCAGTGTTCCAAAGCCTCCTACAAAAGAGTGGTTTATAGCTCC
This sequence comes from Bettongia penicillata ogilbyi, assembly GCA_023548195.1. Classification (NCBI taxonomy): domain Eukaryota; kingdom Metazoa; phylum Chordata; class Mammalia; order Diprotodontia; family Potoroidae; genus Bettongia; species Bettongia penicillata. The sequence continues at coordinate 6,112,889 of JAJHZJ010000063.1, read as the reverse complement.
TGGCAGGTCGGGTTAGTCAGGGCGTGTGGAGGGGAGCTGCGCTGATTGGCCTGGATTGGCGTGTGTGCTGTGGCCCAGTCTGTCTCATGGTCCAGAGCGAGTCATTAATAAAGAAACCCGAGTCTTGCCCCAAGAAGAGCTCATTTGAGACTAGACTTTTTCCCCCCAAATAAAACTTGAGATGTTGGGGAGACCAGGAAGGGAAATGAAGGGTTACTGGTTCCTGCTGTAACAGTTACCAAAATAATCTTAATGGAGCATTTTAAGCTGGCAGTAATAGTAGCTCCCATTCCTCCAGCTCCTTCTGCTTTACTCTTCCAGTGATCCTGACAGCCGGTGCTGTGGATGGGGGACATCGGTGCCCTCTCTGTTCATCCGTGACTTTGCTGCCCCCACCTCCTCCCCCAGTCATGCAGCTCTCCTGTGCCAGTTTTCTCTGCTTCTCCTGTGACCGTTTGTACTGAGACTTAGGGAGGAAAAGTGACTTGTCCCAAAGTCACCGAGTCAGACAGTCAACCAGCAAGCCTTCGTTGAGCTCCTCTGTGCCACGCTCCCCTTTGCGCTGGGCGTGGGGAGAGGAGAGGAGTTTTCCTTCATCCCAACATTCATACTCTCATTGATGAAATCACCCTGTTCTTGGTCCCCCGGGCTTCACTCTTCCTCAAGTCAAGTTAGCATGCATTTATTAAGCACCTACTTAGTTCTAGGAATATGAAAAGAAACAGTCCCAAACAAAAGGCCCGGCTCTAAAGGAACTCACAGTGTAATGGGGAAACCACCTGCAAACAGTGAAGTCAAATCCATTCAGGCCAAAGTGGAGATTCTCAGAGGGAAGGTGTGAGCACCAAGGGACATCGGGTAAGGCTTCCTGCAGATGGTGGGGCTTTAGCTGAGACTTGGAACCAGCCAGGGAGGCTGGGAGGCAGAACCATGGAGAGAAAATTCGGGGCATGGGGCCCAGGCAGTGAGAGTGCCCTGAGTCAGGAAGTAGAGGGTCTTGTGAGGAGCTGCCAGAAGGCTGGATGCTTGAGAGTGGAGAGGAGCGAGGTATAAAATACTGGAGACGTAGAGGATATTCTTGTAGCCCCAGGAGTTCACTGAGTAGGATGGGGATGTGGTTAGCCCTGGGTTTGAGAAAATCACTTGGTCAGCTGAGTGGAGGAAGGAGTGAATAAAGGAGACCTGAGGCAGGGAGAGCCACGGGAAGCGTACTGCAGTGGTCCAGATGTGAGGTGAAGCTTCCAGCCCTCATTGCTCTAGGTCAGTCCCATTTGTCTGTCTTGTCCTTCCATCTCCTCATACCAGTTCCTCCTCCATTCAGCTGCTAAAAGGATTTTCCTAACATGTTACTCTCTCCTTGTTTGAGAAAATCCAGCAACTCCCTGTGACCTCAAAGAGCAAATAGAAAGTCATGTGTTCAGTATTTAAAGCCCTTCCCTACTGCCCCTATCCCCTACATTCTCCCAGAATGTAGTCACATTGACCTACTTAGCATTGCACCCAAGACTCCATCTCCCATCTCTTGACTTTTGTACAGGCTGACCTGCCATTTCCTGCCACCTTGCCTCCACTTTTTAGTTTCTCTGATTTCCTCTAAGACTGAAGTCCTCCCTTCAACAATTCCTACCCCACAACACCCACCCTGAGGGTGAGGGATAGAGTGGCTGGACCAGTAATTTCGTTGATTTAGGGAACTTCCAGATGAGGAACTTCCCCCCACCCCCAGTGGAGGACTGAGAGGTTCAGAGACTTTCCTGGGGCCACAGCCAGTCTTTCAGAGAAAAACTTGAACCCAGGTCTCTATAACTCCCCAAGGCAGGACCGTAGGGATATAAAAACCAACAGAAAGTAGCCCTGCTCTTGAAGACCTATGCCCTGCGGGGAGAGACAAGCTGAGTATAAATGGGCTTGTACAAAGTAAACACTAGGTAACTGGGGTGGCCAGTGCCACCTTTGGAGGCAATAAGTCCAGTAGGCATCCAGCTACTCTGGTCTTCCAGCTTGGAACGAGGGCCGGAAGAAGTTCCCAAAGCTGGAACCCTCTTATTCAAAAAACATTTCTGGTCCTATTGGGGGCAGAGCCAACAGTTCTCTGGGAGATACTTTCCTTCGTCCTTGTAAGGAGAAAGCACAGATGTTTGGATGGAGAGAATGAAATAAAATCTCTAAAGAAGACTGGAGGAAGACGATCGTTGGATTAGACTTGGATGGATCCAGGCCCTCTCTGGGTTGGGGGCTTCCTCTCCCAGTGCAGAGGAGAGAATGGAACACGGCATTAGGAAGCCAGGTTTGATCCAGCCCCAGATTCTGGTAAGTCATGCAATCCTGAGCAAGTCATTTCATCTCTCCAGAGACTCAGTTTCCTCCTCTGTGGAATGGGAAGGAGAATGGCTAATGTGCTGATGAGATGAGGAATTTATGCTTTAAAGCACTGTATGTACATGAGCTCTTCCTGTTGTTGGCTGTGTCTTTACCAGTCTTCTTTGGGAGATTGGCTCAAGATGCCAAGTCCTTCACAGTCTCCAGATAACTGGGCGGCCCTGGGGCTGTCATGGCCTGTTCTTGCTTCAGGGTTGGTTCGTGGCCTTTTCTGCTCCTACACTTCCTTGTCATCCTTTGTACAGCTTCTTACCTATCAGCTGTGATTGGTCAGAAACTGAACTTTCCCACATCCATCAGGCATCTTTGGGCTCATCTATAATGAGAGGTTGGCATTCTAGTTAACATTGCCAGAAAGTTTGTTTTAAAGTGATGAGCATTCACAGAGATGCTTTGCAGGAGTTCCCCACACCAGTGAGACCATAGCTCCGAACTACAAACACACTCACTCCCAACAAGGTTCCTACACACCAGAGGAGCAACTCAGCAGACTGCCTGACTGCATTTTGTTGTGGGAGGGCACACAGCTATTCTAAGGTGGATGGCCAGGCAGATTCCAGGGAGCAGATGTTGGGGCTGAAGAACGGTCTGTGTTTTCAGCATCAATTGGCCCGGCCTGTAGAGCCCAGCCTCGGGCTCCACTTCAACCTCAGGCAGCTAGGTTGCTCAGCGGATAGAGCACCAGGCCTGGAATCAGGAAGACTCATCTGCCTAAGTTCAAATTCAGTCTCAGATACTTACTAGCTGTGTCACTTTGGGCAAGTCACTTTGCCCGGTTTGCCTCAGTTTCCTCATCTGTAAAATGAGCTGGAGAAAGAACTCCAAACCACTCCAGTATCTCTGCCAAGAAAACTCCAAATGGGGTCACAACATTGGACACAACTGAAAACAACCGAACAACAAGCTTCAACCTCAACACTGATCGCTAGCTTCGGTGTGGATCTTGTGACCTGTTCCAAAGCTGCCTTTAGGGTGTTGCATCAGATTCAGAGAGACCAAGTCTGAGAAAAAGAAAAGAAAAGAAATCATTATAAATTCTGGAGGTTTTATGGTATAATTAAAATGCCTAAGAGGAAACTCTGGGGAGTCAAATGCAGCTTTACTGTTTCTGAAGCCAGCAGAGGGAGGGTTTCTCGCCAACCTTCATATCTTACGACCTATAAATTGCTCTGAATAGCTAATCTGTCACCTCAGCGTCTTGCACCAGGAAGCCTGTTTCCTTATTAATTTGTTAACTTGCATCAGCAAAACACATTTACAAATTCTTAGTTTGGAAACATTGCAGTATTAATGCTTGGGCATTACAAATAATTTATCACCTGTGATCTCAGCTCATAAGTCCAGGTAATTGCTCTTTCTGATATGGCATTATTCTTTTACCTCTAAAATAATGTTGACAAACATAATTATGTGGAAGGTTCCTGTGGTTGCCATCTTAGTGAGAGCTGGCGGTTACCATGGAGAAATCTTGGGAAGCTCCAGTCCATCCGTTTTCACTCCCCGATACTTACTGTCCAAAGGACGGCCCGTGTGTTGGACAACTTCCTCTTTCTTTTTCAGGAGCAGCCGACAGCTCCTCCTCCAGGTCCAGATGGAGGCCCTGGCAAGGGAGACTTGGATTCACTGTAATAAACGTGATAAGGAATGCAGCATGGAAAAGATTGACATTTTCCCAGGCGATAGAATCCGAATTCCTTTCCATTTCAGTGACCCTTGGCCCATTCTTCCTTTATAGGTTGTGATCATGAGTTTTCTTGAAGAGGGAGAACCTGTGGCCTCAAGCTCACACGTGGACCTCTAGGTCCTCAAGGGTGGCCCTTTAACTGAATCTGAACTTCACTGAGGCCACAGGTGCCCCACAAAACCTGAAATCTGTCTCTGGTTGGTCTTGCCAGTATGTTGACTTGAGCCTTTAAAAGACTTTACAAAGGTTGTATACACTGACCAGTTTTCTGGTAAGTGGGAATCACCTTCAATTTACATATTTTCAGTAAATGATCTCCCAGTTCTAACATTCTGTGGTCTCTGAGTCGAGGTCCTTTCTGCCTCTGACATTCGGTGTTTAAGATGTCAGGACCCCTTTCAGCTCTGTCAGTTCTGTTCTAAGTTCTTTTCTAGCTCTGATATTATGCATCCCATTTTCCTCTGTAAAAATCAATTTTATTGATATATTTTATTTTTATATTGCCTACATTTCTCCTTTCTCCCTTCCCAGAAAATCAAGTCCTTTTATAATAAAGATCTTTAAGGAAAAAAAGAGGAAGAGGAAAAAAATCTTCAAAACCAGTCAATATTTCAAAAACTCTAACCTTGTATACAGTGTTCTACAACTGGGAAGGGGGTCTCCTACCCATCCCTCACCCCCACAAGAGTATAGGAGTTAGGAATGGGAGTATTTTCTCATCTTTTCTTTGGGGCCAAGCTTGTCTTTTGTTATTTCTCCAATTTCACTTTGGATTGTTTTGTGGCAGTTTTTCTTTCCTTGGGCAGCGAGGTGGTGCAGTGGATGGAGTGCCAAACCTGGAGTCAGGAAGACCTGAGGTCAAATCCAGCCTCAGACACTTATAGACTGTTTGACTCTGGGCAAGTCACTTTACCCTGTTTGCCTTGGTTTCCTCATCTGTAAAATGAGCTGGAGAAGAAAATGACAAACTACCCCAGTACCTTTGCTGAGAAAACCCCAAATGGGCTCCCTGAGAGTCAGACAAGACTGATTTTTCAGTCTTGAACAACAGATTTTTTTCCATTTGCATTGTCATGGTTATTCCCTACATTGTTTTCCTGATTCTGCTTACTTTTCTGGACCAGTCCCTTTCATTTCCCCACGTTTCTCTCTGTCCATCACCCCGGTCACTTCTTACAGCACAGCCGTACTCCTTTCCATTCATTCACCACAACTTGCATAGCTAGCTGACCTTCAGCTCGTGGCCATCTGCTGTGTTCTTGTTCTTTGCTTCCACAACAAGTGCTGCTATTAATATTTTGGTGTGTGGAGAGCCTTTCTTTCCTGGTCAGTGACAAAGGGTAAGGGCATTTTCATTATTTTGCTTGCATAATGCGAGTTTTTTCTGCAGACACAGTCTACAGACTGGTCATACCGGTTGGCAGGTAGTGTGCCTGTCTTCCCATAGCCCTTCCAACGCAGACTGTCCCATGTTTCGTCACCTTTGTTAATTTGTTGGGTGGGAAGTGAAATCTCAGAACTGTTTTGACTTTTCTCTTTGCATTTCTCTTTTAGTGATTTAGGCCATTCTATTCTCTGTAAAATGGTATGATGATACTTGTTCACCCAAAAGTCTGTTGTCAACAAATGATATAATGTATATAAAATTCTATATAAACACCAGCCATTGGTCTTTATACACAAGCAGGTGGTTGTGAGTTAAACACTTTATAAATCCTAATGCACTATGTTTTATTTTTATTTCAGTGTCCTTTTCAATGATGATATTAAATGCCTCAACATAAGCCCAGTGGCCATTTGTTCAAAACAACCGATGGGGTTCTGGTGGCGATGGTTTGGCCCCTTCCTTTCCAGAGAGGCCACCTCTGACTGTGAACCAGACTGAACTAAGGCTCCTCCATAGCTGCTCCTTTAGTCACCCAGGGCTTTGCTGTCATTACAGTCTGAGTCTCCTAACCCCAGGCATGTGGTAGAGTTTTAATGATAAAGGGGAGGGAGAGCAATATTCTTGGCACCAGAAGAAGGTGACTTCTTGGTCCGCCTTCATCATCTTTAATCAGTCAGTCAGTGTTTATTGAATGCCCCCCTACCTGGCGGATTTTGTGGATTTAGTCCACTCAGAAGGCTTTATATAGAAATGTGTACATCAAAGGAGCTAGGGTAGATTTATCACCGCCTAGATTTAAGCCAGAGGAGCCTTGCATAGAGTTGAGTTCAATAAACATTTATTAAGTGTCTACTGCATGCAATGCCCTCTTCTGAATTCCTTGTTTGATGCCTCAGACCTGTGGAGGCCAAGTGCTCACTGGGTAGACTGAGCTGAGAAGGCTTTATGCATGGAGCTAGGAGCTAAATGAAAGGCTGCCTGTCATCTGGAGCTTCAGCCTCAATAAGTTCAGTTCACCAGAAAACTAAATATAGCCTATGAAATATGGAGTGGCAAAGTGGAGCAAACCTTTCCTCTTGTGGATTTGCCCAGAATGCAGTGTTCTCACCAGTGGGTGCTAAGGCTCCCTGCATTCATCAATCCTCCCTGCCTACAGAGAGCTTGCAGGCTGATCAGGATAGAAGGGAGCCTAGCAGATAACCATTAACAGGTGGAAGAATATAATTCAGTTGTTAAAAAAGGTTTGGGGGAAGAGAAGGACTCAGTGTTAAGGAAATGGAGGAATAACATTGGCTTTGGAGACAGAGCCCCTTTTGCTCTGAGTCACAGCTGGTTACAAAGAGTCTGCCCAACTCCGATGATGTGTCAGTTAGCTCTGATGAACTGCTTTTTCCCTCCCTTTTTTATTCTTTATTACAAGCATGGCTTCCTATAAAGGGTTGTAGGGCGCAGGGAGGATGTATTCAGAAATGAAGGTGAGCTCAAAACAAAAGATATCAACAGAAAAGTTTTAGAAGAACATGTCTGAGAACAGAATTTGGATTTCTGAATGGTGCATGAGCTCTTTGTCAGGGATGAAGTGCACCTACTGAGGACTGGTTTACACATACACACTATATATGTGCATATATATAAATGTATGTATGTATGTAGGTATGTATACACATATGTGCCTAGAGTTTTGCAAATCATAATTTTTTAGAAAAGGGATTAAAACTGAAAAGCAAAGGGAAAAAAACAAAATAGCCTCCTAATTATCTCTGAGCCTTGCTAGGAAGGCAGCAGTGACTGAAATGTGGCTCTGGAAGGGTCTCCTTTATTCAAAGGGCAGGACAGCAGGATTGGGCTGGGTAGAGGAAGAAGGTGGAGCTTCAGGTTATATGAACTAACAGTTACGTAGGGAAGCAGGAGGAGGTATTTGGGTGAAAAGCCGCAGAAGCAGAAAGAAAACCAGTTCTGTCATACCTGGGCAGTCAGAAAGAAGCAGATGAGGGGTTTGGGGACTGGGGCCAAGGGAAGGTCGTAAGCCTGGCACGAAAAGATGATGCAGGAATAATGGGCAACTTGAGTTACACTGGGAACCTTGGTGAAAAGTGGCCGCTTCCTCTTGGGATTTGTTGGTTGGTTGTTGTCTTCGCTCTTGAAGAGGACCAAAATGGCGTCACTATGATAAAATGAAGTTTCAGTGTGTCTGACTGTGGCTGATCAGACCAATACGAGCTCAGAATGCTCTACCACAGGTTGGGCACAGATAGTGCGTGTGAACATTTGGGGTGGATACTCCAAATTTGCACATCCTATGTTTACCCTGTGCTGTCTCAATTCTGTGCTCATAGAGCACAGCACCCTTTCTGATGTGGGTGCGCCAGGCTGAGCGGTCCTATGCTACTGTTTCCCATGTCACACAAATCCAAAGTCCTTGAGAGAGACTTTGAGAGTATCCTTGTATCACTTCTTCTGACCACTGTGTGAACACTTGCCTAGTGTGAGTTCTCCATAAAATAGTCTTTTTGGCAAGCATGCATTTTGCATCCAAACAATGTGACCAGCCTATCAGAACTGTGCTCTCTGAAGCATAGTTTCACAATGCTTGGCAGTTTAGTTCCAGAAAAGACCTTGGTGTCTGGTACCTTATCCTGCCAGGTGATCTTCAGAATCTTCCTAAGACCGTTCAGATGGAAGAAATTCAGTTTCCTGGCATGGCGCTAGTAGACTGTCCATGTTTCACAGGCATACAACAATGAGGTCAGCACAACGGCTCTGTAGACTTTCAGTCCGGTAGTGAGTCTACCAATGCGTGTGCCAACCTCATTGTCAATGTGTACGTCCCTGGAAAGTACACTACCAAGGTAAGTGACCTTATCCACAGCGTTCAACACTTCTCCATTTGTTGGAACTGATGGTTCCATGTATGGATGGTGTGATGGTGGCTGATGGAGCACCTCTGCTTTCCTGGTGTTTTATTAGGCCAAAATTAGCACAGGCAGCAGAGAACTGATCCATGCTTTGTTTGCCCCATCCCAAAACACACACAGACAGAGTCCTTGGGATTTATATAGAGGAGAGAATGCAGCAGGAAATATGATGGGCCTTAGTTTTGGAAGAACCAGTTTTAAAGGCTGTAGGTGGTGGTTGTGTTTTCCCTTCATTCTCAAAGGGGACGATAACATCAGGATGATGACGTGACTTGCGGTTGACTTTGATTTGAGCGAGGGAGGGCTTTGCAAGGTCACCAGCCTCACTTTCTTCTCCTGAGCCATCAGGGTCTAGTGGCCTGATATTCATCAGGACAGCTGGAGGTGGCCCAGGATGCAGTGGGAGACCCTGGCTCTTTCAGGCTAAGGTCTTATAGTATTCTCTCTTCCAAAAAGGGAACTAGTAGACCCAGAGAAAGGCTCCAGTGGACTAAAATTTCCTAGAGGAAGTCTATCCTAGGAAGGAGGGGAAGCTCTCAAGAATAAATTTGTAAAGGAACAAAGAGAGACAACTGTCATGAGAAAAGGAGGAGGTTATCAGAAAGGGAGAGATACAGACTTCACAATTTCACTTCCAGTTTCAAAAGACTTACAGAGGATTTAAATGCCAACGTTTGTGATAGAGGCTGAATGTGCAGTCATGGGACAAGTAAGAATAACAGAAATGAGCTGAATCTGCTAGAGACAACCCAAAAGGTCGAGATTTCCCCCTCCCCCTGCCCCTCTGTTAATGGAGAACAGAGGAGGACCATGGGAAGAACAGGGCCTCTGCTCAAGGAGGAGACCAGGTCACCATGAGTAGACATCACTACTCAGCATTTTGTGTCTGTTTTCTTTGACAAGGAAAATAATCTTTGAATCAACAGGCAAAGAAATAGCTTAATTGAAGCCCAAAATAAGGAGTCCCCTGACCAGAGAGGGCTTCGCTGTCCTTGCAGGGCTCTAGTGACTGGCCCCAGGTGAATTCTACCTCAGGAGCCTCAAAGAGCTGGTGCTCAGGATTGCTGGGCCACTGGCGAGAGTCTTTACACTAAATTTAATTTAACAAGCATTTATTAAGTTCCTGCTGTGTTCAAGGTACTACCCTCGATGCTAGGAATATGTCTGTCCTCTGGGAAGAAACAGCACAATCACGAAGTAAACACTAGTCATTTCAGGGGAGAGGCCCTGGCCATGATGGAGATTAGGAAAAGCTGCCCCAGAGGTGCACTTAGGGCTCAAGAATAGTCCAGATGTCGTTGGCCTGGAGGTCAAGAGCATTGTCATCTAGCCAAATTCCAGAATCTATTTTTAAAGGAGTTGAGGACAGTTGGCCTGGGGCAGAAGAGACTCGGTGGGTGAGGAGAGCTGGCTTCAGTATTTGGAGGGCTGTCCTCAAGAGAGAGGGCAAGCCGCCGATGAGTGGGTGGGAATTCATTGTAGGAGGCAGATTTTGGCTTCTTGGAAGGACAAGCTTCCCAGCAATAAGCCATTTCCCTAAGAAGCATGAGGTTATGGGCTCCCCAACCCTGGCTTATTCAGTCAGTGCCTAGACATAGGAGGCCTCATCGGGATGTTGGAGTAGGATGCATATTTAGGCAGGTGTTGAGCTCAGTGTCCACTGAGGGTCTTTCCATCTCTGAGATTCTGTGAGTCTGTGCGTGCTGGCTCCACTGATCAGAGCCTGGAGCCTTGAATTACCTCCTTAGTGACAACAGAACTGTGATCACAGTCATATGGACAGCTGCTGTTTCTATTCTTTGCTCCCTGCAATGGCAACAGCGAGGTGGATAATAGAGATCATTTCCCTATTTTACAGCAGGGGAAACTGAAGCATCAAGAAGGCAAGTGGCTGCATTACCTTATGCTCCCATGATCACGCTGCCAGACAGTGGCAGAGCCAAGAGGGTGCAATCTGTAGATCAGCAGTCCTTCCCCTGGAGTGAACTGCCTCCCCAAAGCCTTGGTTTACTTATCTGTGAGAAGGGACGATCATTATTCGCTGCACTTTCCACAGAGACCTTTTGAGAGAATCAAGGCCCTGTCATATATCAAGTCTTGTAACCATAAATTATTATAAAAATGGAATCAGTTATTACCATATCTACGCCAGAGATTCCTGAGCTCTAGTCATGCAACTGAACCAAGCATTTCCATCCTGATGTCCCACTGGCTTCCATCTCAACATTTTGGAAACGGAATGTGTTATCTCCTCTCCCCCTCCCATTCTGCCTGAGTCTACCCCTTCTCCAAATCAGCTCCTCTGCTGAGCATACCACCACCCTCTTAGGCACACAAGTTCGCCTTGGAATGGTCATTTGTCAATTAACCTCTAGAATGTCTTGCACATGCACCCTATTCCCTCCACTCGTCGTTACCACCCTAATTTCGGCTCAGAGCACCTTTTACCTGAACTATTTCAACAACTTCCTAACTGGGACGGCTAGGTGGTGCAATGGTGCAATGGGGACAGCCCTGGGCCTGCTGTCAGGAAAACTTGAGTTCAAATCCACCCTCAGACACTTAACTGCCATATGGCCCTGGGCAAGTTACTTTTCCTGTTTGCCTCTGTTTCCTCATCTGTAAAATGGGGATAATCATAGTGCCTACCTTCCAGGGTTGTGTGGACCACATGAGTTAACATCTGTAAAGTGCTTAGCACAGTTTCTGGCACGTCATGAGCACTAAATAAATATTAGTTATGTCATCATCATCCTTACCCCTGACTTCCTTTCTACAATCCATCCTCCACCCAGCTGACATACTAATGTTCCTAAGACATCATTCCTCTGATTAAAAAAATCTCCTGTGGATCCCTATTGACTCTACATTAAAATATAAACCCCTTAGCTTGATTTGTGAAACATTCCACAGTCTGGGTCTCATATGCCATTACTGACACACTCCCATGTTCCATTCAGACTGATTTCAAACTCCACATTCCATCTCCCACCACCATGCCTTTTTCCTGACTCCTCCATGCCTTGCATACCCTTCCTCTTCACCTCCGCCTCTCTGAATTCCTAGCTTCCTTTGAGGACCACATCAGTTGCTGCTGCCTCCTACACAAAATCTTTTCTCCTTTCCCCCTTCCAACGCTTCTGTATTTATGTATCTTTTTATATGATGTGACTGCCAGTGAGATGGGAGGTCCTTAAGGGTGTGGGGATGGTTTTGTTTTTGTTGGTCTTTGGTGCTAGTAGGCACTTAATAGATGTTTGTTGAGTTGAAATGAAATGACAGCTCTTATCATCGTGCTCCATCACCTCATCACTACCATTATCAAAGTGGCACATGTATTATACGGTGCTTTAATAGGAGCCTTCTGGATTTATCTCAGACTAAGAGTGCTAAGAGTCTGCTTCAGGACGAGGCCCACTGTTCCTGCTGCCCCAGCCTTCAGGGCTCTTAAGAGTAAGGTGGGTGGAGAGGTGAAAAGGTTCAGGTTTCCCCCAGCCTTGTCCCTGACTTCCTGTGGAACACTGGGTAGGCACCTTGTGCCTTGGGACAGGTGGGCGGCTCTATGGCTCTGGCTTTAGTGTCTTTCTCTGTGAGCCGAAGGGTTGGATGAGGTGTCTCAGAACCTCTTTCCGTCTGTGATTCTGAGGTCTTGCAAGATTCATTTGGTTTCTTTCCTTTTTCAAAATCAGCCTGGGGTGAATGACTTCTTGAGGCACGGCTCGGCATCTCTGCTCAGGATTATATGCTCTGGTGAGACCATGAGTGATTCATTTGTTGTGGAAAGAGAAAAAATACTGTTTTATTCCAACTCAATATTTGATGATAACTATTTGCATGTATTTCTCTATTTGAGTACAGATGTTTGCCTATTTTCCCATTGTGGGAAGCAGACAGCATGCTTTCTGTCCCCCACAGTCCTAGCCCAGGGCTGTGATGCTGGCGCACAGATCACAGACCACTCAACGCTTGAGAGGCCTGGGAGCTTTGAGCTTGTGGTACGGCCACATCTTTCCCATAGATGGTAGTCTTGTGAGTCCGCTAAACAGCTTGAAATTTCAGCTGGTTTCAGCTGTAACCTTATTCCAGACTACGGGAACCAAAACAAGTTATTCATTTGTAGTTCGTTTAACTGATAAATATCATTACATGACTATTTGCCTGGAAGCGGGAAAACACCCAGACTTTGTTTGCTGTGGCAACTGATGGGAATGGAGCTGCTTAATCCAAGTTGTAACGTGTTGGGTGCCTCGTGACAGAAGCCAGTGGAGGCCGCCGTTGGGCACACACGATCAGGGCCCGGTGGCAGAGTCCCTCTTAATGGCCTTCTTGGGGCTGTTTCCTCATTTGAGAAGGACATGCAAGCCCCCAGAAGAATTCCATGCCTGTCCAACAGAGCGCCCCTGACAGAAAGGAGGACAGCAGCAGCAGCAGCGCTCTCTGCCATACCCTGGGTCCCCAGTGACACAGAGGAAGAGTTCTTCTGCTCCCCGCCTCCAGCACAGCTCAGACTCCAGAAGGTCCTGTCAGAGCAGGATGACTTGGAGGCTGAGCCCAGGTCATACAAGGTCTTTGACCTGAAGGCCGGCCTCCCCACATCGGTGGGGTTTGGGGGATGTTTTTGGCCATAGAACTTCACAAGATCATCTAATAAGGCAGTGGAGTTGCTGCTGTCTGTGCCAGTGGAGGGTCTGCCCACACAAATGCAATCGGAGATCCATTAAGTTAAATAACAGGCCTGCAGCAGAGAGGGGAGGAGAGGGTGGGGGAGAAGTAAATAGCCCTTCCTTTTGTGCTGGTGCTGTCCCCAGCCCTGGCCTCCTTGGGGACCTGGGGGCTTCCCTAGCCTCACAAAGAGGCCTTCTTCCTTTCAGTCAGCCAATCCCTGCCTTGTCCTACACTTCCCCACAACATTCTCATCTCTTCAGCCTGCTCCTTACACACACTGTGCTCTCTCTCCTCTGTCTGTCCTTCCTTTAACCCTGTCTGCTGAATCCAACCAAATACTCCTCCTCTGTGAAGCCTTCCCTGATTCCCCTTTGGTGGGTAACGCTCTTCCCCTTGGCCCTTACCTCACTGCTTATGTGCTCCTTCCTGTCTGATGCACTAATAGTGTCTCGGAGCCAAGAGGCCCTGTCTCATCTATACTTCTCACCTGTCCACTTAGCAGGTGGCCACAGATGTTCTTCCAATTAATGCATGCTGACTGAGTGAATACTGGTTCACATTTTTGTGTCCTGGGAGGGAGGTGATGCAAGCTTGGCTATCCCCATTTTCCAGATGAGGCCGCTGATGGCCAAAGATTGGGAGCAATGTGCCCACACTCTCACGGTAGTTGAACCTAGATTTCCCAACCCTTTGTTCATTGCTGTTTCCACCAAAAACACAACTTTCTTAGGTAAGCAAGGAAGAAAGGTAATGTGAAGCAAAGGGAGGTAGAAGATTGTGATGGTCGCGTTACCAATGGATAGAACTGTTATTTCACTTCATTTTTTCTGACCCTGTCTTCTGGTTGGGGCTCATGGGAGGGTTAACCTGTCTTGCCCCTCTTTATCCCACTGAAAAGTTGGAGAGAGAATCCTAGGACTTAGAATTGGAAGGGACCCTGGAGATCTTCTGGTCTAGCCCTCAGATGAGGAGAGCAAGGCCCAGGGAAGAGCTGTGGCCTGCTAGCAGTGATACAGGAGAAGAACCAGCAGCATCCTTCCCAGAACCCACGCAGCCTCCCCAGGGGAGGGACACCAGTCACATTTCCTCTCTGCTGCTCTGTGGTAGGGAGGCGGGCCTCTAGGCTTCAAGGAGTCAGAAAAGCCCCTTCTCACTTCTGTGATGGACAGGTCAGGCACCTGGTCAGCTGACTGCCTGCCCACCCCATCCCCATCACTTCTGCCCTTGCGGTGAGAGGGATGGAGAGGGATAAATCACAACAGGCGAGCCATTTCTTGACACTAAGTCACAGCAACAACTTGAACATGTGCAGGGAAAGTGAAGTAGAGACCATTTTCAGCTACCCAGCAGAGGAGAGAAATCAGAATCCCTGGCCTTACGTTCAGAGGTGTTTTCATCTGGAAATAAAGGAATTCTAGAGTCTTCCTTGACTAAAAAAGTACATTTAGGGAAACAGCTGCTGAGGTCAGGATTCTCCCCTGGGCTGCTCTTGGAGCATTCATGGTACAGGTGTAGAGGGTCCCAGAATTGCAGGCCACTCATCCTTGCCTGAATCCTTCACCAATGGACCAGTCTAGGAACTGACTGGTGCCTCACACCACAGCCGCAGTCCAGAACGGCTCTAGAGTGAAAACTGCTGACAATAGCTCATCCTAATATAGCCCAGCTTTGGGGTTTGCAGCATCGAAGGCCTTTCTCCCAACGGTGGTGGGGTGGCAGGCTCAGTCACTGCTATCTGGTGAGGAGAACGAGACTCAGAGAATGCCCAGGGTCACTCAGCTAGTGGGCTGGGCTCCCTACTTCTTTCCACCTCCTCAGGGAGCTACTACACCCTTGGTGAACCCTTTGTTCTCACAGTTGGGCTCCTGGAAAATCCAGCGCTTGTTGTCCCTTGAGCAGTGCAGGGGCATAGAGCTATGGCCACTGCTTCTGCCTTGATGGCACTCAGTGTACAAACTTTCTTAAGCCCTATGTCTGCAGCACCAAAACAAGTGAGCCTTTATTAAGTGCTTACTGTATGCCAGGCCCAGCATGTTAAGGCCTGGGGATACAAATTAAAAAACAAAACCACTTCTTCCCTCTAGGAGTCTGCATCCTCTCATGGGGAGACAGCACAGACAAGGAGCAGTATATTTAAAATGTCTACCCCCCCCAAAATATGAGGTGGCATTGTTGTGGGGAAGGGCAAGATCTGCCCTGCCAGGCATAGGCGTGGACGGAGCCCAGACTTGTGTGGATCTGAGCTGTAGCTCGTTTGCTTTCTGGAGAGCCACTGCTGGGTCATGTGAACAGAATGGGCACCAGGCTCCAGTTCCTACATCTGGGTCTATGGGCAAGCTCCCAGTTTCACGACTGCCTCTCTGTCCTGGCAGCATCCTCACTGTCCCCTGTGCCCCCATCCGACAGACACACTCATACCACAGTGGAATCATTATTCTTGCCACAGCTTTTTTTCTTGTGGCCTGTGCCAGAACTATGCACCGAGGCCCTGCTGCCTTGTTACAGCCCTCTGTGCCAAAGGGAGGCGTGCCCACCCCAACGTATGCCTCGGCTGCCTCTGTCCCCCCCAGCCACATTAAGTCTGCCATCTGTAGGTGCCATCTCTGCACACTCACACCACTGAAAGAGGCTCGTTGTCATCACTGCTTGTGCTCACCAGAATGAAGTCTGACAGTTTGTCTACTTTTTGACCACTGTATACAGTGTGTCAGAGAGGTTTGTAGGGATAATAGATTTATCACATCATGCATGTTGAAAGTTAGGTCAAATTCTTCTGTAAACAGCACAGAATTGTTGATGAAGGCTCATGCCTAAAGGTGTGAATCGTTTCTCCCCATCTTATGTGACAACTTCCCAAGTGATATAGAAGAGTCCTCGATTTAGCGTCAGAAGAACTGGGCCCAAATTGGTCACTTTGGGGCTAGAAGTGACAGATCCCTGCCCTTAACTGAGCCTTTCTGGGGGGCCACCTCTGAAAGGGGTGCCCCCACACAAATCTACCACCCACAGGAGTTGTAAGGATCAGATGAGACTGCCTGTGGAAAGCCCTTTTAATTGTTAAATTATTTAATAGAAAGTCTTTCTCATAGCCAAAAATACCCCCAGAAATGGGGATTGAACCTGGGGTTTTCCTTGGGAGGATGCACCCTCTGCCAGCGTGGCTCACCTTTTCTCCCCCGTGGATAGTTTGGATTGTCCGGAGCTCTCTGCAGTGAAGCGACTTGTGCCCTGAGGGTCAGACGCCCACATGTAGGTCACAGGCAGGATTCGGAGGCCTTTGAGGCCTTCTCTCCGGCCACTCCATCATGGTGTTTTTCTCTTCATAGAGGTAACTGTTACTCTCAGGGAGCTTGAATCACTCTTGGCTCTGATAAAGTCCATGGCACACTAGCAAAACTGTCCTTAGGATTCTGGGTATGGAGCAGTGTGGAGTATTCCCTGAGACCCTGTCACATTTCCTCTAGCTTTCTGAAGGACTTAGGTTTCTCACCCTTTCTGCTTTGTTTGTTTTTCCTCTTAGGCTGCCTCTTCAGCCCTGAGCAGCTTGGGCCATGTCTACACAGCAATTGGAGACTACCCTAATGCCTTGGCCAGCCACAAGCAGTGTGTTCTTTTGGCCAAACAGTCCAAAGACGAGCTCTCAGAAGCCAGAGAGCTGGGCAACATGGGTGCCGTGTACATCGCCATGGGGGACTTTGAGAACGCCGTACAGTGTCACGAGCGGCACCTGAAAATAGCCAAGGACCTGGGCAATAAGCGTGAGGAAGCCCGGGCCTACAGCAACCTGGGCAGCGCCTACCACTACCGAAGGAACTTCGACAAGGCCATGTCCTACCACAACTATGTGCTGGAGCTGGCCCAGGAGCTCTTGGAGAAGGCCATCGAGATGCGTGCCTATGCTGGCCTGGGGCATGCAGCCAGGTGCATGCAGGACCTGGAGAGGGCCAAACAGTACCATGAGCAGCAGCTGGACATCGCGGAGAGCCTCAAAGACCGAGCTGCTGAGGGACGGGCATCCTCCAATCTGGGTAAGGCCCTAAAGGCTCACTCTTATGTACTGGGAGGGAAGGGGAGGCACAGAGGACCTGGTAGGCCAGCCAGGGCAGGGACTATTCAATAGTTAGTCTCATTTTCACGTCCAACATTGCTTCTGACTTTCACATGCTCTGGTGAAGAGCCAACTTATCCCCCCCGCCAAAGTTTTCCTTGTCATCACAGTGCTCTTTAGGACTGGAACACTAAAGCATGAGAAAAACAAAACACCCCAGCCTTTTAATCTGTCTGGAAAGTAGAAAGACCAGATTTATTTAATTAGAGAGAAGGGAATGAAATGATACAAGGCTGTGTTTGGTTTAAATGAAAAAGCAGCTCCTAGGTAGGCATCAATTGACTGGAATTGGAGGGTGTTTGAAAGGGATTCCTCTAGTTAGTGCATTTAATATCCCAGAGAACGTAGCTTCCTGGACTCCTACTCTGTGCTCACGAATGAAATCAATGGTATAAATGTGAACCCAGACTTCTATTTTTAAATGAGAAGGTCTGTTGAAATCAAATTGATTTTATGTGACCGTTGCGGTGATGTTCAGTTACAGTGATGTCCTAAATAAACTCTTTGGGTCTCTAGATAGCTCGTGTAACTCCAGAGGACTCCTCTGCAGATGGCTTGCTGGGGTGTGGCTGTGCTGCTGGTCAGCCCAGTGCAAAGTCTGACAAGTCCAGCCATACTAGAAAGGCTTCAAGTATGGTGCTAGGAACAGAATGTGTCACCTCTTTGAGAACCAACCTAGATAAGTATAGAAAGGTTCATCACCAGTCAGCTGACCACAAGGCTGATGAGTTTAAAGTTTGGTATGAGCTTGGAAGCTGCCTAGTCTAACTCCTTCCTTGGTGATGAGAGAGAAAAATACAGACTGGCTCTCAGTCTTGTAGTGTCCTTTGTCTTTTTGTAGTGGCAGAAGGAGCTGAGTAGAGAGAACTGCAGTGTAAAATGGGGCTCCCATGCAGCCATGAGGAGTCAATGGGCAGGATGAAGGTGGTGTGGCATCATGAGTCAGTTCAGCTGTTTGGGTTGAAATGGAAATGAAAAGCAGTATCACTGCTGGCATTTGGTGGATCTGTACTTGCATTGGGTCAAAGGATGACAGTTCAGAAACAATGAATGGAATGGCTAGAGAAAATGAGAGGAACTTGTCATTTTAAATACTTTCTAGTTCCAGTAGAATACATGAGGTAGCAGGGCCTCCCAGACTTGTCACCCTGGAGCAGCCTTAACTGAGGACAGAGAGGAGAGGCTTATCACTAGATAGTCTACCCCTAGGTGAACAGTGTTTTGGTTCTGATGCTTCCTCTGCTGAGGAATGAAAGGGTTATGAGCCACATGGGAAGGAGGAGTGTCTACACTGGTGAAACCTTGAATAGCTTCATGGGGTTCCTAAAACCAAAAATACATGAGAGGCTTACTTGTGTTTGGACCTAGCAGAAGAGCCATAGCCAGGATGCAAAAATCAAGGTAATACGCTGGAGTGTGTACTTTGGAGAGGCCCCATGATTCTCTGGGATCTATACAGCTGGACCTGGAACTCAGTGACTCATGGCAGAAAGGAGGGGCAGGAGAAGGAGGCAGTGTTAGTGCAATCACATACAATCAGCCTCAGGATATAAACCTCCCACTCTCCTCCTCCCTTATATAGAGACAATTCCAGTCTGCCTCTTTCTGCCCCCTTCTCTCCCAAATGTGATTTTCATTTTAATCACATTTCACATATATATGTAGGGAGTGAGTAGGAGAAAAGAAAGGTCCTATACTCTCCTAGGGATAGCGCTGAAATGTATTAAAATCAGAGTGACTGATTTAATAGACTCAGAAATATAAGCCATATTATATACATTTTCCAGGACTTAGTACAAAAACTGCAGTTAAAAGTAGCCTTATGGAGCTTTCTCTAATCCACTTTGAGATCCTGCCTTACTTTAGTCAATTTGTATTATTTATTAAATGGACCAAACTTTGGAGCAATGGGAAGGCTGGGGGTGTGGGGAAGGAGGTAGTTCTGCCCAATTCTGAGGCTTTCATTTCCATTGAGGGTAGAGACCATGTCATCCTGTTCTTTATTTCCTTGGTAGTGCCCAGGGCTGGGAGATCTTGCACATGAGAGGCATTTGGTAAACATTTCCGTAGTGTGTTCTGGTGTAAATTTGGGGCCTCCTGGCATGCAGACAGGTGTTGCTCTGCCCTTGGTTGTCTCTGAGATGCTAATGTTTGCCACCTCCCTAGTGATTGAGGAGAGAGAGTAGTTTGAATCCTTAGAATCAGTCGATCAATAGGCATTTACCAGGTGCCAGCTATTTACCAGGCAGTGTGCCAGGCACTACAGATCAAAAGTCAAGAATCAAACATTTTCTTCCCTCAGACGGCTTACACTTGATTATGGGAAACAACCCACATACATGTGATGATATTTTAAATATGTAGACAGTAACTACAAGGTAATTTTGGAGGGCATCGTGCTAACAGTTGGGGTGGAATTTTGGGAAAGCCTGATCTTTGCAGCCAACTAAAGCTTCTCAGAGGGGAAAGTGAGGACGAGGAAGATCTCGCAGGAGGAGGAGCCCATCTGCCTGGACCAGAGGTTGTAGGAGAGGGAGGGCAGAGCCTGGCAGGATGGACTGAAGAGGATAAATGGAGCACTTTGCACGTAACCCTTGGATCCTTGTCCTTACTAAACTCTGGCTCCTTCCCAGTGACAAACCTCTAGTCCTTGGGCTGCCCTTTCTCCTGGTCATGTGGGGGGCAGGGGCTGTCCTCCTTGCTCACTATGACCACTGGGAGGTTCTCCCTCGGCCTCCATCACCAAGTAGCCTCTCCTCTCTGACATCCACTCAATCTGTATCTATCACCCAGTCAAGATTCAGGTGGCAGCCATTTACCAACCTCCAGGATGCTCTCCTTTCCTACAGTGGGTGCCCAGCTTGCAGTCTTTCTCTCTCCTATCCACAGCTCCTGCCCTCTTAATGCTGGCCTTCCCCATATGTATGGATGTCCTAAAACACCGAATCCTCCCAGTTCTTCACACTGGTCCTTTCTCATGACCTATTTCTCCACTTCACTTCAACCACACACAATAGCAGTCATACTTTGGATCTTGCTATCACCTACAAATGCACCACTTCCATCCCGGTGAACTTGGAAATCCCCCAATCTAACCACAGCCGGTTTTACTTCCACCTCTCTCTCTGCCATAGACCTGAAAGCTGTGACCACCGATTCCTGTATTCTTCATTTCTTTCCCAGCTTGTCACCCCCATCACCCACCTATGCTGTCTTCCTTTCCCCATCTTGACCCTTAGGTGAACCAGTTCAACTTTGTCCTGTTCTCTTCTCTTAATCTCTTGTCAATCTACTAAACTCCAGCCTTGGATTATTCCTACTTTCTGCTTTTAGAGTGGAAAGAGCTGTGGAGTCAGGAAGACTCAAGTTCAAATTCAGCCTCAAACACTATTAGCTGTGTGACCTGGGCAAGCCACTGAACTGCTCTTCAGTTTCCTCATCTGTAAAATGGTGACAATAATAAGGCCTGCTTCCCAGAGTTGTTACTGTGAAGGTCAAGTGAGGTCATATTTGTCAGTTGCCTTACACAGTATATAGTGTCACTAATGACACCCGGAAGGTGAGAGCTTAGCTTGTAAGTGAATTGGATTGAAGTGAGGCTTCACTCTCTCCTCCAGAGTCGTCTAGGTCCAGTGGCCAGGTATGGTGCTTAATAAATGCATGTTTCTGACACACACACACACAGACACAGACACACAGCCAAGCAGGTCATTAAAGAAGGATGGGCTAGAGAAGACCCAGAAAGAGGCAGCTGTGCCAAGTTCTAGCTCACTGGGAACTTGGCGATAGAAAGGAAGGAGACAGTAAGTCAATCCCTGTAGAATGAAGTGCAGGCTGCAGGCCAGAGGAGCTTTGTAGGCTCAGAAGTGGAGGGCTTGGTCCAGTGGAGACAAGAGAAGGCACAGGGCTCTTCAGGAGCTGGGAGGGACCAGGTCTTGTTGCCTGTCCATTTATTAATTTTGAAGAAAAGGGAGTGGAGCTAATTTAGACTCTTCGGTATTTTAATGATCAATAAAAAGCTTGCATTTACCTCCAGCATCCAATATAAAAACCTGTGTTTGGCTTTTAAAAGCCCTCTTTAAAAGCCGGCCCCCTCCTACCTTTCTGGCTTTCTTTGACCTCATTCCTTTCCGAGGCCCTGCTGCTCCTCCTGGGACAGGCCCCGGTGCCCCAGCTGCAGGCATTTCCCTTGGCTGCTCCCACACCTGGAACACTGGCTGCTCACCTCCACTTGCTGCCCTTCCTGCCATCCTACAGGCCTCAGATGAAGGCCCACGATTCTCCTGAGCCTCTTTATTCATGGTGTCTTACCTCTGAGGTGGCTCCCAAGCAAGCATGGTTGTGAGTTCTTGGGAGTGGGGCTGGGTGATGGTCACTTGGTCTGGTGTGGTCTTTCTTGGATTCCCACTGCTTCCCACCAGGCCTTAGTCACAGGAGGCCCTTAGTAGCTGCTTGTGGACTCACTAACTTTTTCAAGAAAGTAAGTCTTCCATGTACACAGACTTCATTAAATTTTGGTTCTATCTTGGAAAAATTGCCAAGGGTTTTGGCCTGCCAGCCTCAGGCTACCGGACTGTTTCCACCTCTTTCTCCCTCCCTCTCCCTTTCTCTCTTTTCCTCTCCCTCATCCACCTATCACCACTTCTCCCTTTTCTTTTTCTTTCTCTCTTGGTCTTGTTTCTGGATCCATTTTGTGTTAAAAAATAAAATGACAATACTTTATTGTTCTGCATCCATTATATTATTTGAAACTCAGACACATTGAAGTAGTCCAGCCAGAATCATCCCTGTTTTATCTACAAGGGGGAAATGACTTGCCCAGGGTCACACATGCAGTCAGTGCACCCACTGGTTTGAAGCTCTACTCTCTCCCGACTCCCACAGTTCTGTTGGGCTGTCTTTTCAACTCGGTAGGATAGACAGTGGAGGAAAATCAAAAGAAAGACCTCTAACCCCAACCACCCTCCTATGTCCTGTCCTCAAGTCCTTTCACTCATCCACCTGCGGTTTGCCACCCCCATGATGGAAAGGCAGGCAGTTTGTGGGCACCTCCTTGTTTTGTTTGACTTCAGGCCTGGGGGAAGCACCTTTGCCAGCTACCCTACCACAGTGCCCTTCCTAAGTACCAAGGGCATGATGGGCATTTCGCATGCTCATGCCTAATGGGAGAGCTTGACTTGAGAAACATGATACTCTGGGAAATGCTGGCTTTTGGGCTTTTTGGCTGCCCTGCCAAAGAAATTGGATGTTTTTCTTTCCCTTTGTTTTTTAAATGGCAACCCCTTGTTTAGTCAGAATAAAAGAAAAACACAAAGTAGAGAAAATCATTTTCTCAGCCCAGGTATACTGCAAATAATATTGCCTCAAGCAACCATATTCTAATAATAATGTAACGAATGCATTTTTTATGAAATCCCACTCGACATCAAAGACTCCCTGCCAAGTGGTTTGGTGTATCAATCAGCCAAGCATGACAATGTTTCTTTGGATCCCACTGTCCCTCGGAATGCTGTTTTGTCTAATTTTGTTTTGAGAACTAATTAATGTCCCTAGGCTGGAAACCTTGGTGTTTTCTGTATATCCTTTTTTTAAAACTATTATTTTGTCCGAATTTTTAGGCCATCACATAAGGGGGTGAAAGAACATCAGTCAAGCTGGGAATACAAATAGTGTTACCTGTTCATTTTGGAGAGGATGGAGAATTCAGTTCCATCCAGTAAACATATTTCATGCCGGCTTTGTGCTTAGCCCCGTGTTGTGTGCAGGGTCAATGAGGAGTGGGCGGGGGAGGTGAGATAGACAGTAAAGACTCAGACTGGTCTCCCTTCCTGGATGATCCGTCCATTGGGGGCAGGGATTGTGGTGCTTGTCTGCTCCTGGGGACCAGCTCATCATGTTGGTGCCATAATAAATGGCTGGCTTTTTGTCTGGTGTAAAAGAGATCTTCCTAATATTTAATGATGTCCAACAATGGAATGCATTGTCTCAGGAGCTAAGGGGTTCCCATTCACTAGAGATATGCAAGTAAAGGGGTTCTAAGATAGAGGCTGCAGAGAGATGCATGGCCTGGTGATGGGGGGAGACTTACTGGGCCCTTCCCTGACTGAGGTTCTGTGATCCCAGAATACACAGGACAAAGTTGATTCATTAGGAAAAAAGTCAGTTGCAAGGAGTCAATGGAGAGATTCTAAGGAAAAGAAGAAACAGAACACTTTGGTTGTTGGCAGTTTTCTTGCCCTTGTCATGACTCTAGGATCCAAAGAATGTCACCTCACCAGATTTTCTAAAATATGGAACTTTTGAAAATTTAGTTTGAGTTCCTTGAATAAAGAATTCTGCATTCCAAAGAGATGACCGAACCTTTGGGCCTCATCGTGGGTCATTAGGACTGGGAGAGGCATTCAAGGCTGAATAAGCAGTCAGTCAGCAAGGGCCTACTGCCAGGCACTCTGGGGACTACAGCAGGTATGCATCTATGTATATGTATCAAGACTATCCAAGGAAGAGGGAGGGTGCCAGCCCCTGGGGAGAATAGGTGGGCCTTCGTGGGAGGTGGCATCTGAGCTGAACTTCTAAGAGGGAGGGCATGCCAGGCCCAAGGGACAGCCAGCTTGTACAGAGGCACATGGCCAGTCAATATTGGCTCTGTGCAGAGCAGCAGAATTATCTGCTTTCTACCTACTTTCTAAATAGTAGAGTTCAGTGAAGGTGGGCGTGAGCTGGGTTGTAAAAGGCTTTAAATTTCAAGTGAGTTTGTATTTGGTCCCATGGATAATAGAGAGACCCCAGAGCTCATTGAGCAGAGGAGTGAGGAGTGTGACATTTAGGAATGTCACACTGGCAGCGAGATTAGAGATGGGAGAGGCTTGAGAGAGAGGGAGGCCACACAGGAGGCTGGTACAGGTGGGAAGGAATGGAGGACTGACCTAGGTCAGCAGCCTCGTGAGTGGAGAGACCAAGATAGCCAGTAACCTTGGGACAATGTGGAGTCTGGGCAGAATGGCAGATCAGGATTTATAGTTCTTGATACATATTAAATTTGAGAGAAACATGGAAAAATTTAGAATTTAAAATATTTAGTAGAAAATTAGATGCAGGATTGGAACCCAGAGGAAAGGAAGAGGGACAGAGAGATGGAAGAGAGAAAAGACAGGAGGGAGATGATACACAGAGCAAGTAAGGAAATATGGGCATATTTTCATAGAGACGATAATTGACCCCATGAGAGTTGATGGTGTGACCACGGTGGTGTGGGGAGAGCAGCGGACTCCAGACAACCATGGAGGAGCATTCAGATGACTGAGGCAGCTGGGAAATGGTCCTCCAAGGCTTCCTCTAGGAGTCACCATGGTAGATGCCAGCCAGTGGTTGAAAGGGTGTGGACTTAAGCCAGGTGCTCCGCTCATGCAACCTCTTCCTTTTTGAGGGCGGCCCAGTAATAAATAACAGCCTTTGGGTTGCCCTCTTTATAGGTCTCTCCTTTGTTGTCTCCTTTTCCTTCGTAGGCTCATTTCACAGAAAAACAGAATTCCCAGGCACTCACAGGATCATATTTTTAAATCTGGAAGGGATTCTGGGGGCCATGTTCCAACCCTCTCATTTTTCCAACGACCACACTACTGAGATCAGTTTAAATGACTTGCCCAAGGTAACACAGATGGTGAGAACTGGCCTTTGAATTCATGTCAAGTTCCACAGTCTGTGTTCTTTCCACTGTCCCATGTGTGGGTCTTACCGCAACTGGAGAGCCCTCACTGGAACATGCCCCATGCGTGGTCATCCGTCCTTCTTAAAGGCCCCTGTTGAGAGGTCTCCCTGCCCACTACCCAACAGAGCAGCTCCTTCCACTTTGGGCTAGCTCTGCTTAGTGGGAAGTTTTTCCTCATGTGCCACTGTCCCCTGGGCAGCATTGGCAGATCAGGCATCTACTATTTGAAACTTCTATTTGGGAAGCACAGATGTTACTACCCATCCTGCCTCGGAGCATCTCCATTAAGATGAATTTGAATCTCTTTTCTTAGGAAACCTTAGAGCACATTCTAATTGTGACCTCATGAGATCCATATGGGCTCCTTAGGGACAAAGGACACCAATAATCTTCCCTTTTGTATTTATGAATGGTGCTTAGCACAGTGCATGGCACACTGGAAACCCTTAGCTTTCTCCTTCATTCACTCATATTTCATCTAGAACCATCCTTCCAAGGGGTCAGGCGGGTACGAGAAAGGTATAAATTTTTATGGCCACGAGCCCAAGCCTGATTTTCCAAACATCAATGGAAATAACATTCTCTTTCTTGGAAAGAGAAATGAAAAATATAAAGTCCCTAAAGGATATTTTCTAATAAAATATTAACACACATGAATGTGGGGGAGGGGTGGAGAGGGAAAAGCAGGAGTAAGAGAGGGATAGGGAGGGAGAAGATGAGGAAAAGAGAGAGAGAGAACATCTATTGTAATAGAAAAAAAAAACCCTATTCTTGTAGAAAGGAGAGCTGGACTTTGTTCCTGCCCTCGAAGTGACTTAGTGTCTGTCATTCAGTTTCCTCAGGAATAGTCATGTCAGTACTGCGAATAGAAATACTGGTACATAGTGAGAACTTCGTAATTGTTTGGTGATTGACTTAGGTATAAAACACCTTATGTGATAATAATACTAACTAGCATTTAGATAGTGTTTTGAAGTTGGTTAAGCACTTTACAAATATTATCTCATTTGAGATCTGGGCAGTACAGGCTATTTTACAGGTAAGGCAACTGAGGCAGACAGAGGTTAAGTGACTTGCCTAGGGTCCCACAGCTGGTAAGTGTCTGAGGCTGGATTTGAACTCGTCTTCCTGACACCAAGTCCAATGGTTTACTGGGCTGCCATCTATATTTTTATTATGACAAAATTATTCAATTACAGTAACATATCCTCGACTGTGCCTCAGTTAAGAAATAATCATTTTATTATCTCCCTTTGATCAAATTTGACACGTAGGATAATGACTTCTTTAAAGACATTATCTATGTGTAAACTGTAGCGTTGAAGTTGCTGAAATTGTTAAGTAAATAAATAACACTCAAGAAGAATGGATTCCAGTCTCTGGTCTGCATATATCTAGTTCTGTGAATTTGGACAAGTACCTTCTTTGAACCACTGTGTCTTTTATAAAGTGAAAGATTCTGAGAGGTCCCCGCAGCTCTGATGTTCTATGTTCTAAGATCTTCCCTCCTCAATTCCTCCTCAGCCCACCTCCACCTCTGACATTCTTTGTTCTAAGCCCTATCCCCATGTTGCCTATCTGAAGCCCCTCCCAGCCCTGACCTCCCCTGTTCTATGGCCCCTCATAGCTCTGACATTCCCTGTTCCCCTGACTTCCCCCATCTCTCCTCAACTCCAGCATTCTCTGCTGAGATTCTTTTCAGCTATGCCTTCTGTGAATATCAGCAGAATCAGTGTCTGAATCTCCCAGCTAGTCTTAGCTGAACTCAAATCCTAGCCTGGTGGGGGTTGCTGAGGAAGACCAGTACTGCCATCATGGAGTGACTGCCAGGTTCCAGAATCCCGTCTCCAGCAGGCAGAGTCTTGCAGTAAATGAGCTTATGTTTCTGCTTGGCAGTTGGCACTTGGTTCATTTGTCGATGCTAATTGTAATCTGATGTTATCAGCAGCAGGTAATTGAAATGGGCCTGATGAATTACTTAATTTCTTTTAATAGCTGAGTCTTCAAGAACTGAATAAGGAAGATAAGGTGATGAGAAAGAAAACACAACAGCTCTGTCTTTCTAATTAGTGTTTTCTTCTTCTTTACACAAATGATTATGAACATGTGAGGCTAAATGGGTTTATGAGGCAAAAGGCCCTGTGGGGTATTTTCCATTAGAAAGCTCAGGACTGAGCATTGATAACATTTCTATTACTATGACAGGAAGGAACCAGTGAAAAGACACTCCCTGGAAATCAGAGCTTGAACAGTCCCAGTGGAATGAGAGATGCCCCTCAAAAAGAAACTGAGACAAATTCTTATCTGAAGTCTTTCTGCTTCCCCAGTCTTGGAGTGGCCATCACCACCAATGGGTCCACCATAGGATCCAACCCCTGTAGATTGGCATGGAGAAAGCACCAGGCTCGATGTTAGAAGTCTGCCCCTTCCCTGCCCCCATCCCTCCAGCCCGCCAACTCTGGCACAAGGTAGTCCCTGGAACTAACAGACCCTCAGTTTCCTCTTCAAGGAGTCTGGGCCAAGAGCATTTCTGTTCTCTGTAGCTTGAGGAGCCATTGAGAGAATCCCATAAGACTTTAATTCTCCTCCATGAGCAAGAACACCTCCCCCCCCTCAGAGACTGGTACTGAGGCTCCTGGGAGATAGATCAGGACTTTGGCTGGCCTCAGGGTCCCCCATGTGCCAGGAGAAGATTCCCTCTGCCAATCTTCTCTGCAGCTTAGAGTCTTAGACAGTCTCTTTGGAGACTGGGTGGGTGGGATCAGGGATATGCCCATCAGCAAGCACGTAGTAAGCTCCTGCTGTGTCTTAGGCATAGCACTCAGCCACAGCCATACAAAGAAAGGCAAAAGTAGGCCCTACCCTCCAAGAGCTCATAGTCTAAGGGGGATAACCTGTAAAGAAGGAGGTGCATACAATGGAGCTCCTCCTGGGGGGAAGGCATTCCCATGAAGGAGGGCAGAAGATTGTTACAGAAGGTGGGATTTCTAATGACTATATGAAGGAAGCCAGGAGAGGGATGTGGGCAGGGAGACCATTCCAGGTGTGAGGGGTAGAATCAGAAGATAAATTGTGCTGTTCAAGGAGGGAAGAGAGGCGGTGCCTCGGTTAGCATGCTGAGCTTAGAGTCAGGAAAACTCGAGTTCAAATCCTGCCTCAGGCACTTACAAGCTGGGTGACCCCAGATAAGTCACTGAACCTTTTTCAGTCTCAGTTTGCCCATCTGTAGGAAGACCAGGAGGGAGAGAATTCCAGACATGGGAGACACAGCCAGTATGTGGCCAAGAAGAGTCTTGTGCCCAGGTAGTCTCTCTGCAAAGTACTGGAAGTCATCAATCCCTATGGAGATGCCCCTGGCACATAGGAGGCACTTAATAAAGGCTTGGTGGCTTGCTTTGATTATTCATAAGGACTACGATGCCCAGGAGGCCCCAGGTCCCCTGCCTGTAAACCCTGCGGACAGGAGCTGGTGCTGCAGCAGGTTCCTTCCTACCTAAGTTTTGGCCTCTATCTGCACTGTGGGCAGCAGGAGCTTTAGGAGGTTTTCATCATTGGCCTCTTCTGCTACAGCTGGCATCCACTCCCCCCTGCACCTGCAGATCTTCCAGCTGGTCCATCTGTGATGGCTCCTGTTCAGCACACTGCTGGGCCAATGGGGGTGTGCAGGTGTGGCCCAGGCTGCACCATCTGTGCTGGGCATGGCACACACTACCCACTGCCTGAGACTGACCTTCCTCCTGGAGTATTTACTAGCGCTGACCTCTGCTGGGTTCTGCCTTTATCTTTCTGCTGTGGAAATGATTCTCTGATATTCCTACAGGTCTTGTTAAGGCCAAGGAGAATGTCCAAAGTACAGGAGAGCTTTGTATTTCACCCACAAAGTGCCTCTCCTATTGGACTTGTCCTCATAAATTTTATGGAATCACAGAACCTAGAATGTCAGGGCTGGGAGGGGCCTTCAAATATAGAATATTTAAGCAAGAAGAGATCTTAAATAAAGAAAATAAAATGCCAGATTCAGAAGGGATGTTAGAATTATATATCAAAATGCTAGAGTTGGAAGCTATATTAGAGCTAACTTCACTCCCACACACACACACCCATTATAGGATAATCGCTGGATATGTGTAGAAAAGGTTTTGCAGGTCGTGAGACATAGGACTTAGACTAGGTTTGGAAAGAATTGGAAGATAGCAGGAGATTGAGGACTAGAGAAGGGAGTGTGGACCTGTCAGGGAGGCCATTGACTGGAGAAGACAATGGGGGATGGGATCCAGAACTCTTCAGAGCTTGGCTGTGCCAAGAAGTGTTGCAGAAGGTGGCCTCCAATGGTGTAGAAATGAAGGGAGGGGAGGAATTCATAGCAAATGGCTTCCAGTTTTTCCAGTTTTCTCTGTGAATCGTCTTGAATTCCTGGAGAAAGGAGGGAAAGCCTCAGTGACCACCATGATCTCTCCGGGGGGAAATTGTAATTAAAGTAAACTTCAGAGGACAGTGATGGCGGTAAAGGGCTATCAGGGAATTGACAGTGGAGAACAAGGACCAGCTTTGTGTCAGGGGCTCTGAGATAAGAGATGATCAGTGCCAGTGAGGATAGCCCTGTTGTCTTCTGGGGGAAACTAGGCCTCGTTAAGACTATGGGAAATGGAAGTAGTGGGTTGTTCGGAGACTTAGTGGATATGATGGTTGACTCAGAATCAGGAGGAGTTGAGTTCAAATCTAGCCTCATATACTTACTTAGCTGTATGATCCTAGGCAAGTCACCTAAACTCTATGCCTCAGTTTCCTCATCTGTAAAATGAGGATAGTAGTGCCTATTTCAAAAGGTCTTTGTGGGAATCAAATGGATTAATTTTTCTAAATTTCTTTGATTTAGAAAGGCACTCTATAAAGATTAACCATAGTTAGAACAAAATCCAAAACGAAGCAAAATTTGTTGATTTTCAGAATGGAAATTCTGGAAGGCACAGTGGAAGAAGTAGAGTAGAACATGGGGGAGACAGGATATCAGAGAAGGAGAAGAGAGGGTGGCTTTGGGGGTTAGGGATACTTTTCTCCTCAGCCAGTGATTGAGTAACCTTAAGTTAAAGGAAACCCATAGCAAACATGGGTCGCTCTGAGGGGTCAAGGGTGGCAGATGAATTGTGATATGCCCACATTGTCTGGGAGGTATTGCTGGGGAGCAGAGGGCAGGGGCACTAGGCCTCGGTCACCCCCTGTTGCTCCAGGCTAGGTAGAGGGTGTCCTGGCTCCGGATGAAATAGAAACAGTTTGGCCTTCCATATCTTCCCAGCCTGACCTCTTCCTCTGTTTCCAGTGTTTTAATATCTCGTTCCCCTCTTCACACCCTGAAGTTGAGCCTTCCTGAACTCCTGGACAGTTCTGGCCTCCAACGCTCTCTGGCCTCATCTCTTCTGCTCAGATTCGTGGCTCAAGGACTGTCTTCTCCTGGAAGCCTTTCCCTGTCCCTCAAACTGGCCCCTGCCTCCCTCCTGAAGGCCTTCTTCTCTCTATTCCCCGTACGATGGATTCTCCATTGGGGAAAGGCTACGCTTTTCCTTTGTGTCTGCAGCACTTAACAATGTCTTGTGCGCAGTAAAAGCATAATAACTGCTTGCTAATTGTTTAATGGATGTCAGGGGCAATAGAGGGCATAGTAGAAGAGTCCACCAGCACAGTCTCTCTCTCTCTCTCTCTCTCTCTCTCTCTCTCTCTCTCTCTCTCTCTCTCTCTCTCTCTCTCTCTCTCCCTCCCTCCCTCCCTCCCTCCCTCCCTCCCTCCCTCCCTCTCTCTCTCTCTCTCTCTCTCTCTCTCTCTCTCTCTTCCTTCCATGCCTTCACACATGCCCAGGTCTCCTACATCCTGATAAGACCTTGACCAAACCCTACTGTCCAGTCTATTGTCATCTGTTTTTCTTGCTCAATCTCCTAGCAAACACTATTTCTCTGTACTTGTTGCCTCGACCTCTTCTCCCGTCACTAACTCCATAATTCCTTGCAATCTGGCTTCTGAGCTTATCACTCAACTGAAAGTGCTCTCCCTGGGGTTATTGTGGAAACCTGATGGTCTTTTTCAGTCTTCATCCTTTTTCCTTTTTGACTTCTCTGCTGCATTTAACATTGCTGACTACCCTCTCTTCCTGCATGTACCCTCCTTTCTGAGTTTTCATGTGTAAGAGCAAGGATAAACTGAGCAAATCAATTAAATTTTTGTCGTTTGGTCATTTTTCAGTCGTGTCTGACCCTTCATGACCCTATTTTGGATTTTCTTAGCAAAGATCCTGGAGTGGTTGGCCATTTCCTTCTCCAGCTCATTTTCCAGGGGAAACTGAGGCAAACAGGGTGAAGTGACTTGCTTAGGGTCACAGAGCTGGTAAGTGTCTGAGGTTGGATTTGAATTGGGAAAGGTGAGTGTTTGTGACTCCAGGCCACAGTGCCACCTAACTTCACCCAGTTCAAATTGTCAGTATGCTAAGCTCTGATACATCAATCAGGTGAGAGAGAACACATCTCCTCATCTGATGTGAGGAAGGCTGGAATGCCTCTTTGAATTTATCAAAGGCGTTTCTTTGGATTGAAGGATTGGGTGAAAGACTCAGCTATGACCTGAGGATATTGTATAAAGAAAGAAACTAGTTCAGAACCAAAGAGCAATTTCTGCCATGTGGTGTGGAGAGGAAGGCATGGGCACATCTAGAACTGAGCCAGGATGACCCAGCAACACAGAGGTCAACAGCAGCAACACAAAGTAAGCCAGAAGCGTGACACACTGCGGCAGCCTCTGACCCCAAAGGCATCTCGGAACGGACATCGCTAGCTCCATCTTCCTCGAGGACGAAGGGAAGTTCTATGGTGAAGGTCTGCTCTTTCCCCTCCTCCCTTCTAAAAACCTGACTAGTTTTTTATACATTCATATTAAACATATTTTCACATTTGTCATGATGCCAAGGAACCACGAGAAAAGAGGAAACAAAACAGCAACAACCACAAAAGGAAAACAAACAGTCTGCTTCTCTCCGCATTCAGACTCCAGAGTCTGGAGATTTCTCTGGATGTCCTCAGGAGGATGAGTCCTTCAAAGGTACCCATTACAGAAGGCTACTGTAGCTGTGTACGATGTTCTTGTGGTGCTGCTCATTTCACTGTGCATCAGTTCACGTGAAGTCTCTCCAAGTTTTTCTGAAACCTGCTGCTCAGCATTTCTTCTAGCACAACAGTATTCCATTACATTCACACATTGCAAGTTGTTCACATCCCCTCAGTTTCCAGTTCTTTGCCACCGCAGGTACATGTGGGACCTTTTCCTGTTTTTATGATCTCTTTGGGATTCAGCCCCAGAAGCAATATTGCTGGGTCAGAGGATACGCACAGCTTTATAGCCCTTTGTGCATAGTTTCAAATTGCTCTCCAGAATGGTTGGATTGGTTCACAACTCCACCAACAATTCATTGGCATTCTAATTCTCCCACATCTTTTCCATCATTTATGATTTTCCTATTTTGTCATGTTAACCAATTGCATAGGTGTGATGTGGTACCTCAGAGTTGTTTTGATTTGTATTTTTCCACTCAGTAGTGATTTAGAGCAGTTTGCATATGGCTGTAGGTAGCTTTAATTTCTTCATCTGAAAACTGCCTTTTCACATCCTCTGACTATTTATCAGTTGGGTAATGACTTGTAAATTTGACTCAGTTCTGTATATATTTTACAAATGAGGCCTTTATCAGAGACACTGGCTGTAAAAATTGTTTCCCAGTTTTCTTCTTCCCTTTGGTTGCATTAACTTTGTTTGTACAAAACCTTTTCAATTTAATGTAATTGAAATCATCCATTTTGCCTTTCATAATGTTCTCTATCTCATTTGGTTACTGATTCTTCCCTTTTCCACAGATCTGACAGGTAAACTGTTAAAGGACTTGACTCTTAATAAGCCCTGTGAAAGGCTTCTCAGTGGATTCTTTCAATATTTATTTTGTCCCCTGGTTCTAGAATATCAGGGCAATTTTCCTTGATAATTTCCTGAAAGATGGGGGCGGAGCCAAGATGGCGGAGTAGAAGGACGCACGTTTACGAGCTCCGAAACCAAAGCCCATGGAATTGGTGTAGAAAGAGTCCCCCATAGATTCTGGGTGAGTGCAAGGTGTGCAGAGGCAGAGTGGAGGAGATTTCCGTCCCAGGGAGCCCTCAAGACCCGTCCCCAGGGTCCGGCGCGCCCCGGAGAGTAAACCCGACCCCCAGCGCTGCCCTGGCCGAGGCCTCAGAGAAGCAGATCGGAGCAGGCTTCAGAGACGAAAGCTGAAGCAGCCGGGAAAATCCCTCCGCCCACAGAAGCAGGTCAGTGAGAGAGGCAGGGCTGAAGGAGAGGGGAAGCAGGGCGTCCGTGACTCGGGCCCCCTCGGGAGAAAGCGGCGGCGGCAGGGACGGGGGCAGGAAGCGGCGGAGGCAGAGGCGTGGGCTGGGGCTGAGGCGGCAGCGGCCCAGGACTCAGGAATCCCCCAGCTGCAGGCGGGATCTTCATTACGGAAGATTCCCGTATAAAACCTGACGGAGCTGAGCCTGGGAAACGGCCCTGCCCCCGCCCCGCTCTGTTGCTGAAGACTTCTGCTCGGGTCCCCCAAGGGAGCTGAGATTGGGAGGCGGGCCCCCCACCCCGCCCCCACCCGCTCCATTCTTGAGAGTCTCTGCATAAAAGCCCCCTGAGGGATCAGAGTCTCAGAGACAGCCCTGGCCCCACCCCAGCACCTGAACTAAAGCTCACTGATTGACAGCCAGCAGGAGGAAAGCCCATTTAAATCTCAGAGCCCAAGCTGGGCGGATCCAGGCGGGGGTGGAAAGGAATCTCAGAAGTCAAGTAACTGGCTGGGAAAATGCCTAGAAAGGGGAAGAAAAATAAGACTTTAGAGAGTTTTTTCCAACAAGTGCAAATGATCCCAACCTTCGGATCTGATGGGGAGGACGAAAACGTATTTTTCCCATCAGGGAAAGATGTGGAGGGCGGGGCCTCAGCACCCCAGACACCCCAGGGGGGTGTTGGGTGGGCTCAGGCCTTGGAAGAGCTTAAAAAGGATTTTGAAAAGCAAGTTAGACAGGTGGAGGAAAGACTGGGAAAAGAAATGACAAAGATGCAAGAAGAGTATGAAAAAAAGGTCAATATCTTGGCAAAGGAGACCCAAAAAAATGCTGAGGAAATTAACACCTTGAAAAATAGGCTCACTCAATTGGCAAAAGAGGTTCAAAAAGCCAATGAGGAGAAGAATGCTTTCAAAAGCAGAATGAGCCAAATGGAAAAAGAGGCTCAAAAGCTCACCGAATTTAATAGTTCTCTCAAAATTAGAATGGAACAGATGGAGTCTAATGACTTTATGAGAAACCAAGAAATCACCAAACAAAACCAAAAGAACGATAAAATGGAAGAGAATGTGAAATATCTCATGGGAAAAACAACTGACCTGGAAAATAGATCAAGGAGAGACAACTTAAAAATTATGGGACTACCTGAAAGCCATGATCAAAAAAAGAGCCTAGACCTCGTCTTGCATGAAATTATCAAGGAAAACTGCCCTGACATTCTAGGACCAGAGGGCAAAATAAGTATTGAAAGAATCCATCGATCACCACCTGAAAGAGATCCAAAAAGAGAAACTCCTAGGAACATTGTGGCCAAATTCCAGAACTCCCAGCTCAAGGAAAAAATCTTGCAAGCAGCCAGAAACAAACAATTCCAGTACTGTGGAAATACAATCAGGATAACCCAAGATCTAGCAGCTTCTACATTAAGGGATCGAAGGGCGTGGAATAGGATATTCCAGAAGGCAAAGGAACTAGGACTGAAACCAAGAATCACCTACCCAGCTAAACTGAGTATAATACTTCAAGGGAAAATATGGTCCTTCAATGAAACAGAGGACTTTCAATCATTCTTAATGAAAAGACCAGAGCTGAAAAGAAAATTTGACTTTCAAACACAAGAATGAGAGGAAGCATGCAAAAGTAAACAGCAAGGAGAAGTATTAAGGGACTTACCAGAAATGAACTGTTTGCATTCATACAGGGAAGGACAATATTTCTAATTCTTAAAACTTTTCAGTATCTGGGTAGTTGGTGGGACCACACATACACATGTACACGCATGCACACACATACACACATGCATTCACATGCAGAGACAGAGAGCACAGATTGAACTGAATAGGATGGGACAATACCTTAAAGGAATTAAGGTAAATGATGAGAGAGAAATGTAGTGAGAGGAAAGAGGGGGAAATGGAAGGGGGTAACTATATGTCATTTAAGAGGCAAGTAGGAGATGTTTTTAGTGGAGGGAAAAAGAGGAGAGCTGAAGAAAAAAACAAACAAACAAACAAACAAACAAAAGTTTACCCTCATCACATTTGACTAAACGAAGGAGTGAAATGCACACTCATTTTGGTATGAAAACCTATCTTACAGTATAAGAAAGCGGGGGAGAAGGAGATATTGGGGGGGGATGATGGAAGGGAGGGCAAAGGGAGGAGGGAATAATTGAAAGTCAACACTTGGGGAGGGACAGGATCAAAGAGAAACAATGAGGGGCAGGTTAGGAGGGATGGCAATTCAGTTAGTCTTACACAACACGACTATCAGGAAGGTCATTTGCAAAGCTACACAGATATGGCCTATAATGAATTGCCTGCCGTACCAAAGGGAATGGGTGGGTAGGGAGAGATGGGGAGAATTTAGAACTCAAAGTTTTAGGAACTATTGTTTAGTATTGCTGTTGCAACTAGGAAAGAAGACATACAGTTAATGAGGAATAGAAAGTCATCTGGCCCTACAGGAGAAAAGAGAAGATAGAGACAAGGGAAGGGAGGGATGACAGAAGAGAGGACAGATTGGAGATAGGGAAAATTAGATTGCTTGGGGTATTGGGGTGGGGGGAGGGGAGAAAAAGGGAGAAAATTTGGAACCCAAAAATTTGTGAAAATGAATGTAAAAAGCTAAATAAATAAATAAAATAAAAAAAAAAAAAAAAAAAAAAAAAAAAAAAAGATAATTTCCTGAAAGATGATGTCTAGGCTCTTTTTGTGATCATGGCTTTCAGGTAGTCCCATAATTTTTAAATTGTCTCTCCTGGATCTATTTTCCAGGTTAATTGTTTTTCCAATGAGATATTTCACATTATGTGCCATTTTTTCATTGTTTTGGTTTTGTTTTGTGATTTCTTGGTTTCTCATAAAGTCATTAGCCTCCATCTGTTCCATTCTAATCTTGAGAGAACTATTTTCTTCAGTGAGCTTTTGAACCTCCTTTTCCATTTGGCTAATTCTGCTTTTTAAAAGATTCTTCTCCTCATTGGCTTTTTGAACCTCTTTTGCCAATTGAGTGAGCCTATTTTTAAAGATGTTATTTTCTTCAGCATTTTTTTGGGTCTCCTTTAGTAAGCATGCTTTTCATGCTTTTCTTGCATCTCTCTCATTTCTCTTCCCAGTTTTTCCTCCACCTCTCTGACTTGATTTTCAAAATCCTTTTTGAGCTTTTCCATGGCCTGAGCCCATTGAATATTTATTTTGGATGTTTGGGATACAGAAGCCTTGACTTTTATGTCTTACCCTGATAGTAAGCATTGTTCTTCCTCATCTGAAAGGATGGGAGGAGATATCTGTTCACCAAGAAAGTAACCTTCTATGGTCTTATTTTTTTTCCCTTTTTTGGGCAATTTCCCAACTAGTTACTTGACTTTTCGGTCCTTTGTCAAGAGTAGGGTATACTCTGGGGGTCTGTAAGATCTCAGTTCCTCCAAGGTGGTACAATCAAACATGTACATTGGTCTGGGAGGAGACAGAGATTTTTGGGCCCAGAATCTTAGCAGTTTCCTCTCCACAGCCACCTGGCTTCCAGTTCTACAGCTATTCAGTGTGAGATAAAGATCAGCTCCCTCAGGGCCTTTTCACAGGGCTGAAGTAATAATCAGCTCCTCAGTGCCCCCAAAGTTTTTACAATCCAACAATGCATGCGGGCTGCTGTGGGAACTGCCACTGCCTGAGGTCGGAGCTGCAGGAAGGCCTTTCTCTCCTCTGACCTTTGGCTCCTGTCGGTTGAGGGATCTGTGAACCACTGGTACTGCGACTAGAGATTCACTGCTATTGGGACTAGAGGTTCCACCCCGAGCACCGGGCTGCATGACCAAGGTTGGGCTGGGCTCCAGTCCTGTCTGGTGCAACAGACGTTTCCCATGGGCCTTTCGGGTCACCCGGGGCTGGAAATCTCTTCCACTCTGTTGTTTTCCACTTCTGCTGCTCCAGAATTTGTTGAGAGTCCCCCCTACAGGTATTTTATGGGCTGTGTGGAGAGAACCCACATATGTGTTTCTTTCTACTCCACCATCTTGGCTCCACCCCTGAAAGGCTTCTGTATGGAACTTTATTTTGCCTCAGTCATGGGCCACTAGGTGGCACTATAATGCACAGAGGCCTTGGAGTCAGAAAGAGCTGAGTTCAAATCCAGCCTCAGACACTTAACAGCTGTGTGACCCTGAGCAAGTCACTTAACCCTGTCTGCCTCTGTTTCCTCATCTTTAAAAAAAAGCTGCAAAAGGAAATGGTAAACCACTCCAATATCTTTGCCTAGAAAACCCCAAATGGGGTCATAGAGAGTCAGACATAACTGAAACAACTGAACAATCGCCCACAGAGAGGTCAAATGTTAGCAAGATATAAATGTAGTGTAAGGCAGAGAGCCAAATTTCTTTATAAATGTTAGGCATTTTCTCAGGTGGGGACTCAGAGGGGTTGTGATGGTATTCCTACAGCAGCTAAGGAGGGGCCATGATATTGCCCTTCTCTGCTCATCGTTTCCACCTGGTGTTCTTACACGTGACACTGCTGTCTCCCAGCTCTACTCCCACCTGACTGAAGGCTCCTTATTATTCTCCTTGGCCGAATCCCCAGGCACATCAGGCTCCCTGCCATGGATGTTCTTTAAGACTCTGGCTTGGGCCTTCTTCTCTTCTCCTTCCATGTGCCCTCACCAGATGATTTCATCATCTGCCATGAGTTTAATTTTCACCTTTATGCCACTGCTTCGAGTCTCTTCCCTGCACATCACCTCCTGTCTCTTAGAAATTCCAAACTGAAAGTCCCAGGTTCCTCTCAAATTTGACAAGACCAAGAGAAAACCGCTCCTTTTTCCCCCACCCCTCCATCTTCTCAACTTCATTCAGTTACAGGTACCCCTGTTCTCCCAGGTTCAGAACTGCAGGTGTTATGCCTCCTCCTTCACACTTCCTTACCCAACATCCACAACGTCTCTTCCATTCACCACTTCCCTGCTCACATGTCCGTCTCCATAGTCCGTACCTTTCTCACTTCTTGTCTAGATGAGTGTAGTGGCCTCCTACTTTCTCTCTCTCCATACAACTGCTTTCAAGTAATTTCCTTATGCATAGATCTCATTGAGTCATTCACTTCCATACTCAGTAAACTCTAGAAATTCCCAGATTTCAACTAGGATCAAAAATAAACTTCTTTATTGTCTTTTAAAGCCCTTCACAACTTGGTCTTCATCTCAGTATCCATGACAACCCTCCCTGTGCTCTACAGCCCAGTCAGAGTAGCTTCTGTCCCTTGTACACGACACTTCACCTCCTGGCCCTGTCCATTCTGACTGGCTGTTCCCCGAGTCCAGAATGTGGTCCCTTCTCACCCTGCCCTAGAGTTATTGACCATGCAGCCCAAGTCCCATCATGTGCATTCAGCCTCTTCTGATCCCCACGGCTGCTGAGTGTTCCCTCTCTCCCATTCAGCTGCCTTGTACATATTTCAGACTATTCTGTATGTGATTGTCTGGTTCCATGGCGCCTCCTTGGTGGGATGAAAGCTGCTGGAGGGGAGGCTCATTCAGTGCTGGGATTGGTAATCCCAACGACTAGCACACAGTAGGTGCTTAATAAATACTTTTGGATTGATTTACAGTAGGATACTGACACCTAGAGATGTGAAATGATTTGTCCAAGGTCACACCATAGGTTACTCCCAAAACCAGGGACTCCTGACTCAGGAGAATTTGTAGCCCAGTTCTCTTTAGCCAAGATGCATTCTAAGCTGCCATTATAGTTATGACATCCAAAGTGACCAAAGAGCATTTGGGGACAGGGTTGAAATCATGAGGTGGATCAAGCAGGGTGGGAAAACTCGATAACACTGAGGAACGAACTTCAATCGTTTACACCCAGTCATGGATCTCTCATTCCTTCATCCATGTCTGTTACCATCTTCCTGCCTTCTTTCCGTGCAGCTCACACCTGCTTCTGTTCCTACCCATAATTCACAAGAAGGTTGTTTGGGGGTCAGGGAGGTGACCACTTGTTGTAATGAATAAAGCACCTTGACTCTTCAGAGAAAGATCATGTGAATACAAGGTGGACCATGGTTCCAAGAGTCTTAAGTGAAGTCAGACCTGAGAAATTGGTGGTTAACACAGAAGACAGTGATTAGGTTTGATGACACCTTTTCAGTTTTAATTATTACTTTGAGTAAGGATACTGAATGGAGCTGATTCTTTCCCTTCCTTCACATAGTTCTTTGCCCCATAGTAACACAAGCCTGGGACATAAGCAGGCTAACCAAATGATAGGTTCACCTTTTTTGGGCTTTCGCCAAGCTGCTCACAAAGCCTGACTCAAAGAAGGGCTTTGTGTGAGTTCAAAGAACCCTAATATTTATGATTTCAGGAGCAAAAAGTCAGGGCACATCTCATTGTTCTATCAGTACGTGAAACTTAATTGTATATTTTCCCTCTGTGTTTAACTTCTAGCCTGAGGAAAATGATGTTATCTTCTGTGTTCTTAGTATTCAAATAACAGGTTCCACAGAGTATATGAAAGTATATAGTCTAGGCTCAGAGACACTGGCTGCATACACCTCTGACGCTGTGGTGCTCAGAGTGCAGGAGTCACAGAGGATTGCCTCACCCAACCAGCCCTGGCATTTTACAGATGAATGAATGGAGGTTGTCACATAGCATTAGTGGGAGGACCCAAACTGTTCAGTCTGTACTGCACCCAGCATCCACTGCACTCCTCAACTTCTTCCTTAGCTGTGGACGAGCTGGGGGGCCTAGGACCAGGCATTTAACCTCTGCCTCAGTTTCCTCATCTGTAAAATGAGGAGAATAATAAATAGCACCTGCTTTCCGGGGTGTTGTGAGGATCAGAGGAGGTCACGTTCGTATCATGTTTTCACTGGGCCCTCCCTGCTGCTCGGCAGCCTTTTCTTCCCTTCCTTACTGACTCCCTGTCCCATTCTCCACACCTTCTCCTCCTTCCTCGAACATCATATGTTTGCCTCCTCAGCCTTCTCAAGCCAAGATCCTTGCCTCATATTTGACAGAAAAATTTCAAGACTATTTCCCATCATTCCCCTCCCCTCCCACCTTCTTCATGTCTGTCATTCAGGTGCCTTCTGAAGCTCCTTTGTTCCTGTCTCAGCCGATGATGCGGCCTTGCTCCTCACCAAGGCTCTACCGTTCAGCAATCCCCCTCCATCCCATCTCCTCCAGCAGACTTTGTCATCCCCTTTCACTGATTTTCATTGTCTCCCTCTGTACTAGCTCATTCCCTGCTGCCTACAGACATGCCCATGTCTCCCCGATCCTGAAAAACCCTCACATGGCCGTTTGTCCCAGCTAATTATCGTCCTCCAGCTCTTCGGCCCTCGGTGGCTGAAGCTTTGAAAAGGCCCCTGCAGTAGGCATCTCCACTTGCCTCTCACTCTCTTCTTAATCCCTTTCAATGCGCCTTCCAGCCTCATCATTCCACTGAAACTGCTCTCTCCAGTTACTAATGATCTCTTAGCTGCCAAACCCAGTGGCTTTCCTCCATCCCCCTGACTTCCATTCAGCCTTTGACACGCCTGGTCACTCTCTCCTCCTTGGGATTGTCTTTCCTCCACCCCCTCCCTGTCTCTGTGTCCCCCTCCAACCCCCAGTTCTTCTTCTACTTCCCTGACCGCTCCTCTGTCTCTTTCGCTAGATCTTCATCCAGACGTGGGCATCCCTCAGGGCACTGTCCTGGGCCCTCTTCTCTTCTTCCTTTAGCCCATTTCACCAGCGATCTCATCAGCCCCCACGGATTTACTCTCCATCTCTATGCTGATGATTCTCAAACCTACCTATCCTGCCCTACCTGCTCACCTCTGGTCTCACATCCCCAACTCTCCTTAGATATTCCCAAATGACTGTCCAGTAGACATCTTAAACTCTATTATGTTCAAAATGGACTCATTATCTCTCCCCTCAACCATCCCCCCCCAGCCCTTCTGCCTTCCCTCCTACTGCAGAGAACCACATCAATCTCTCAAACTTGCACCTTAGGAGTCACCTTGGATTCCTCACTTTCATTCCTCAAATCTAGTGTCTTGCCAAAACATATTGATTTTACCTTTGCAACATCTATCAAATGCACCTTGTCTTCTCCCCTGACGCTGCCAACCCCTAGCGCAGGCCCCTCTCACCTCACTCCTGGACTATGACAATAGCTGTTGGTGGATCTGCCTGCCTCAAGTCTCTCCTAACTCCAGTCCATCCTCCATTCAGCCACTAAAGTGATTTTCCTAAAGTGCACTTCTAGCCAGATCACTGCCCTTCTCAATAAAAGCCACTGGCTCCCTGTCACCTCCAGAAGCAAATAGAAAACTCTCCTTTTGGCTTTCATCCCCTTCCTACCTTTCAAGTCTTCTTACACTGTACTTCCCACCATCGTGTACTTTTCTACCCAGTGATGCTGGTCTTCTGGCTGCTCCCTGAACAGCTTTATATCTCAAATGCTGTCCCTCTTCAACTCCACCTACTGAATTCCTTGGCTTCCTAAATTCTGACTAAAATCTCCTCACAGAAGCCCTTCCCAATCCCTCTTAATGTTAAGTATTTCCTATTAATTCTGCATTTCACTTGCTTTGTATAGATTGGTTTGCCTGTTGTCTCCGCCATTTGGTTATAAGCTACTTGAGAGAAGGGGCTATCTTTGTCCTTTTTTGTATTCCCAGTGTTTAACAAAGTGCCTGGCACACAGTAGGTGCTTAATTAATGTTTATTGATTGATTTGTAAAGTGGCTTTGCAAACCTTAATGTGCTATAGAAATATTCTAACGTCACAAAAATCCAGTTACAGCCCCGCCCCCACATCTCACTGTTCTTTTTGCTGACTCCACAGGGAGGATATGCCAGGTGGGGCTCTAAGGCCAGGAGTGATGCTGCTGGGGAGATGCACAGCTTGGATTGCTGCCAGCAGTCGGTTGTCCTGCACCCTGGGCAGTGGAGATCCTAGGTGAAACTTAGGTCTTTCTACAGTAGCTGTAGAATGTAGTGGTTTGTAGGTGACCCTCACCCTGTTTTCAGAGACTATGCTAATGGGGTGCAGACTTTGGCAGGTCTTAGCAGGTAGGAGAAGCAACCCTATAAGACTGTGGATCTTTGGATGGAGGAGCAAGTTAGGCAAGGTTCAGGAGTCACATTGCCAGGCAGTCCAGGCAGGAATGAATTTATCTGCCACAGAAACTCACAAAAATCCTCTTGTTGCAAAAGACGTCTTCACTGCAGCCTGGTCCGTGGAGGTGTGAGGATTTGGGGTGTAGAGATGGGAATGGATGAGGACAAAATGGAATCTGTGTATTCCTCTCTAACCAAAGGTTCCAGGCGTCCCCATTTCCCAATCCCCATTGGCAATTATGACTTCATATCCATGAAGAGAGGCTCTATTCTAGAAGACATACGTATTCTCTCATATTATGCCTCGATTGTCACCTCTTTGCCAGCATCAAATCCACAGAGGCTTAACTGTTCAAGGCTTTTCTTAGTATAATTAGCAATTTTATGGAAGCTTCAAAAAAAGGACTTTTTTATTGAGAGACATTTTCAACATATTGTTCCTGAAATTCTTTTCAGGCCCTGTGAGAGCTCCTTGGTGCAGCAGAAAATGTATTTATTGAATTGGATTAAAGCCGAATGTAATGTTGAGTCAGAAGTGCTGACTCAGACTCTTTCCATTTCGCTCCAGAATAGCCTTGCCTGCTGCTGCTCAAGGCTGGATCTCAATTTCCCTCTGATTCCTTAGGGGGCCCTCTATCTCGAACAGTTAAGTTACCGTAAGAGCTGAAAACTTGTACCTTGGATTGCAAAGTGC
This sequence comes from Bettongia penicillata ogilbyi, assembly GCA_023548195.1. NCBI lineage: Eukaryota > Metazoa > Chordata > Mammalia > Diprotodontia > Potoroidae > Bettongia > Bettongia penicillata. The sequence continues at coordinate 6,069,890 of JAJHZJ010000063.1, read as the reverse complement.
ATTAAGTTATTCAAGAACAAATAGAAAGTGAAGAAAATTCCTCACTGTCCACCCCTCCTCACAGAAAGCAAAACTTGGTTAGAGTGGCCCAGGTAGCCCTTCTGCTGTGACTGTGCCAGCGTAAGCCCTCATTGACTCACCCCTGGATCACCAGCAGGTCTCCACAACTCTCATCTCACTTGGAATCACAAAATTTCAGAGCTGAAAGAAATCTCAGCCACAATCTTCTCTAGCTCCCTGAAAGTGAATTCCCTGTACAAGGAGTTTGGGTAATGGCCCTCCAACCTTTGCTCACATAGTCTCAAGGAGGCAGCCCTTTAACCCTTTTGATAATTCCCATAGCTAGGAATATTTTCCTAACATGAAACTTAAATTGCTCGGGATTCTACTCTCTAAGGTAAAACAGAACAAATCTCATCCCCTTTCACATGACAGTCTTTCAAAGGCAACTGTTCTGCTAACTCTAAGCTTTTGTTTCAGACTAAAAATCCCCAGTTACTTCAAACATCTCAGTAGATAAGTGAAAGGATATGAATGGATAATTCTCAAAAGAAGAAATATATACTATCATGTGTGATAATATCCTAAATCTCTAATAAGAAAGAGAGTTGCACACTCTAGTGACTCTGAGGTTCCACCTCCCCCCTGTCCAGCCTGGCCAAGATGAGAAAAATGGAGGCTGAGCATTGTCAGAGGGGCTGCGGAGGCCAGTCGGGCTGAGGTCCTGCTGCTGGGGCTCTGAAGTGGTCCAGTGATCCTGGAAGGTGATTTAGAGTTATACCCCCAAAGTCATGCAATTATACATATTCTTTGACCCAGCAATATCACTGCTAGGCTTATGCCCCAAGGAGAATGAAGGCAGAGGGGAAAGGACTCGTGCACCAACATTTTTATAGCCATATTTTTGGTTGTAGCAAAGGGCCAAAAACAAAGTTAGTTTGCATCCACGTGTGCTTGGAATGAAGCGTTTCTGTGTCATTAGCAGGGGCCAAAGGGGTACCTTCAGAGGATCCTGGGAGAGTCCAGTGAACTAATGCAGAGGAAAGTCAACAAAACCAGAAAAACAATTTGGATGTTGACTACATCATTATAAATAACAACGCTAAAAGACCTAAGGACTCTCTCTGATCAATTCAGTGACCAATCAGGACACCAAGTGACTAATGATCCATTGTGATTCCCACCTCATGGTAGAGAGGCGATGTACTACAGATGGAGAAGGAGATAGACATTTTTAGATCCAATGGACCCAGCGTGGATCTGTATTACTCAATTATGCTTATTTGTTATGACAGGGTTTTGATTGGGGGAAAGGGGAATGCTAGGAGGGTATAGTAACAGTACTACAGAAAAAAGGAAGGAAGGAGAGATAAAAAGAAAGATAATGTCAGTGGAACACATAAAAATAATGCCTAAGAGCACAGAAAGAGACTGAGGAGCAGACACAGATAGGAAGGTATTAGAATGGCCATAGTATAGTTGATGGATTCTTTCTAGAACAAACAAATAAGTTGTTTCTAGTAGATTTACAGTTTCATTTACAATCCTCTTTTTGTGCTCTTTGTGTGTGGCTATGGTTGTTTGTTGATGTATGTCAAGTTCATAATTTTAAAAATATTTAAATTTTAAAGACAAATTTAAGAACTATTCACATGGCAGGAACTCAAGGATCTTTACCATCTTGGTTATACTTCTCTGTGTACTCTCCAGCTTGCTAGTGTCAATTCTAAAATATGGTGGCCCATATTCCAGATGGGATCTGACTAGGGAAAAATGCAATGGAAATTTGCCTTCTAACGTGATTCCTAGAAGTAATACCTCAATTAGAGCAGCCCAAGCTTGCATCAGCCACTGCTGTGGCATGTTCTTGGACTCACATGGGGCTTGCAATTCTCTAGAATTCATCATTCTTTAGACAAGCTGTCCCTGACCCTGCCTTCCCCATCTGGAACTTGTAAAGTAGAATTGTTAGGCCAAGTCTAAGACTTCACAGTAATCTCTATCCAGTAGTTTCTTATTTGATTCAACTGAATGTCCTCACCTGTGAATGAAGATCCATTTGGAGACCGACTCTTTGGACCCAATATGTTACCTTTCTCTTCCTGTTTGGGGTCCTCTGTAAATTTGATAACAATGCCATCTGTGCCTTTATCTCAAGTGTGTGTGTACACATATACATACACACATACATACACATGTATATTGTGTGAGATGTGTACACGCATACGTACATATTATACACACACATACATAGGACATCTCAGGACCATGGACAGATTCCTGGAGCCTTCCTTTGGAAACCTTCCAAGGTGATATCAGGTTACTAAGATCTACAGTATGGGTCCCAGCCAAACTACCTCTGGCCCCATGTCATTGTGCCATCACTTGGCCTGTATCTCCATGATTCCTTGTTCATCCTTCACCCCACTATCAGATCACTTAGTAAACATTTATCAAAAGCCCACAGCATGCCAGACGCTGTGCTAGGTGCTGTGGATTCAAAGACAAAAATGCAACAGTCTGTGCTCTTGGGTGGGCAGGGGACATGTGTATTTATAGAGGCACATACAAAACAGGTACAGAGTAGATATTAGGTAATTTAAGGGGTAAGATACGAGAAGCTGAGGGTGGCAATGAGGCAGGAATGGCTTTCCATAGAAAGTGCTATTTGAGCTGAGTGCTGAAGGAAGTATGATTCTAAGAGGCTGAAGTGAAGAAGGAGGGCATTCCAGGCATGGGGGCAGCCAATGCAAAGGCATGGAGACAGGAGTGGCTGGGCCTCTAGTGTATGTGAAGGAGAGTAACCTGAAATAATACTGCAGAGGTATGTTAGGTTTGTCGTAGGTTGCTGCCTGCTTAGTATGTATCATAGTAAGGGATAGAGGATTCCACTGGGGCTACAAACCTGGAATACTGTAAGGATGATGGTACTCTTGTTCTAAGCAGGGACATTCAGATGTCCCTACTTAATTTTGTTTTGATGGAGAAAGATATTGAGTCTGTTTTGTGCATGTTGAGTTTAATATAATTCTGGGATATCTATTCAAAATGTCCAACAGGAAGTTGGCAGTGCAAGTCTGAAGTTGAGGAGAGTTTAATACTGGTTGTATACATTCCGGGTTTATTAGCATAAAGATTATAATCAACTTATTAGAGCTGAAGAGACCAGAAAGACGGAAGAGGGGATGACAAGACAGGGCAAGATAGGACAGGACCCAAGCAGTGAAAGAGTGTGAGATGTACGAAGATCTCATAAGTAAGCCTGAGAAGGAGCAGCCATTTAAGTAGAGGGAGAATAAGGAGAAAGTAGTCATATGAACCTAGAGAATCCTGGGAGGAGAGGTCAGCAATGCCACATCCTGCAGAGAGAGGGTCAGACTAGATAAGGATTGAGGAAAGCTAAGAAATCATCGATCTCTTCAGAGAGAGCAGTTTCAGGTCACAGATGCAGTCCAAAGCCATATTGCAAAGGTTCCAGTGAGCACACAGGAAACACAGGAAATGGAGGGCTTATAGGAAAGCAAGCACATTGATGTACTATTGGTGGAGCCATTCTGGAAAGGAGTCTGGAATTATGCCCTAAATGTTTATACATTGTGCCTGTTCTTTGACCTGTTGAGGATCAAAGGTCAAAGAAAGAAGAAGAGGTCTAAGGTCTACAGAAATAGTTGCAGTATCTCTTTTGGTGACAAATGGAAACTGAGGTAGTCACTGTCATTTGTGGAATGGCTAAAGGCATTATGGCATATGGATTTAATTTCATGAACTTAATTTGATGTAGAAAATTAAAACAGACAATTCCACAGAGTCTACGAGGACTCCTGAGGGGGGGACTGATGCGTAATGCAGTGACCAGAATCAGGAGAGCAGTTTTTACCAAGACATCAATGATGTAAAATAGAACAGTTCTGAAAGATGTTAAAACTCTGATCCACAACATAGCTGACCATGTTTCCAGAGGAGTAATAAAGAAGAAAAGTCTGTCTCATGACAGAGAGATGATGCACGAATGTACAGAGTGAGCATTGGGCCTGATGACCAGTAGGAATCATCTTTCCTTGACTATGTGTATGTAATACATGAGTTCTAGATTTCTTTCTTTTCAGTGGGTAGGGGGAGGTGAGAGGGAGAAAAAATGTTTGATAATTAAAAAAGGAAAAAAATATTTCAAAAGAGAGAAGAAAAGGAAATAAGCATTTATTACATACCTACTCTGTGCCAGGTACTGTGGTGTGAGCTGTACCAAATATCCCATTTGATCCGCACAACAAGGTACTATTTACAGGTGAGGAAACAAGACGGAAGTAAAGCGTCTTGCCCAGGAAGCATTTTGAATTCCCCTCTTTCTGACTTCAGACCCAGCACTCTGTGCACTGCACCATCCAACTGAGGAAGAAGAGAAGGAGTCAGGGTAACAAGATGAGGGGAAGAGGGAGATAGGATGGCAGCTTGGGGGTATGAGATGGTCTACTGGTCTGGGTTTTTTAAGGATAGGGGAAGCTTGGGTATATTTATAGGCAGTATGAAGACATGCACTAGATAAGGGGAGATCCAGAGATTCATGGGGGCGGGGACAAGGTAGGTTGAGGGGGCAGTCAACTGGAGAAGCAGGATGGGATGGGATCAGGAATACACATAGACGAGTTAGCCTTGACTAGGAATAAGACCAGCCCTTCATTAGAGATTACAAGAAAAAGTGGAGGATTGTGTCAGTAGTTTGTGAGAGGCAAAGAAGGGGAGGAGTTCATGATGAATCTGTCTCTGTTTTTGGTCTGTAGACTAATCTGGTCCAGCTTCTCAACCTCATTTTACAGATGAGAAAACTGAAACCCAGGGAGGCAAGGTGACTTGCCTAAGGTAATGCAGCTGGTTAGCATCAAAGGTGGGATTTGAACCCAGGTCTTTTGTCTCCAAAGTTGGTCCTTTCCACTATGTCACACAGTCTCTCAGTAAATTATGAGACAAGGTTTCCAGTTGTGAGAGTGGACAGAGGGTGCTATAGGAGACTTTAGGAGAGAAAGTAAGGTTTTGAAGAGATATGGAATTGAGCTAGAGAATCAGTTAGAGGGGGTGGTAACAGGATTGACATTAGATAACATACTGTACTTTGTTTGTAAGGGTCCCAGTCAGCAAATTTGAGTTTCTCCCTTTCTGTTGAGCAGCGTTTAAATAAAAACAGAGGAGGTGGATGGCAGAAGCTATCCCAAGCTTTGATGAGGAGTGAGTGGCAGAAGAACAGGAGAACCAGCAAGTAACAAGTGGAGGATGATGTCAGCTTGAGCTGGTTTGATGATATCAAGGTTGAGAGTGGAGAAAGATGAGGCCAGAAAACAGGGGGAGGACCCAGAAAGTGCTGGGGGATGAAGGAGTGGAGCTCCCATTGAGGATGAACCCAGGGCTGGGCTTTTCTCTTGGCAGCTGTGATTCCATGCCCCTGCTGCTCAAAAGCTGGGTTTTGTGTTCCATTGTATTCCTTGACTGAAGTTGACCAAGCTTCTTCTCTTGGCATTCGAAACCTTCCTCAGTTCGGCAGCAGCCAACTTTTCTGACCTCATAGGACTCTACTACCCTTCAAACAGCAGTACAAAATGCCATCCTTCCCAAGACATCACACATGCACCCCATACTCTCCTGCCTTCCATTTTTGCTTCCATTATTGCCTTGTTTCAAGAGCACCATGTTCAGTCTGGCCTCCTTTGTGAAGCCTACCTTCCCTGATCCTCCTGTTTGAAGTCAGTTCATCCTCAGCTTATTTCATCATATTTCATACTCCCCTTGTATACTCAATCCTAATCTAATTTGCATAGTGTTTATCTGTATACATGTTTTACGTCTCTCAATTAAGCTGTAAAGTCGGTGGCATCAAGGACTATTCAGCATTTAGCCTCCTTTCCCTCAGTATCTAGCACTACAGTATATTACACAGAGTGGGTGGTTTCATGTTTGTTGAGTAGACTGAACAACATAACTGGATTCGTGGTCCTGAGCCAGAATGTTGAAGTTGGCCACAGAGCTGAAACAACAGCAGTTCACTGCTTGTATTTCACTGATTGAAGTGGAAGTTTCCTCTAAATCCATTATTTAATGCCGAATGAGACAAAGATGGCATCTAACATGGCCCAGCTGCTGGAGAGCTCTGGGGGGAGTCATAATATACTTGATGACTCAGTGAGCAGAAGGTAATGGGCTCAAAGTTCAAGCCCTTCTCGGAGTTCTGGAGTATAACCAAAAATCCCAGACAGTCAGCCCTGACCAAGCAGAGGATCTTTTCAGAACCCATGGCCTTGTTAGAAGATCTGGCGGGGCAGCCTGAGGACTCTAAGTTCTACCTTGAAGCCTTATAGAGAGCGAGACTCTACATGGAATCATTACCAAGGAAGTCACCCAAGCCTATGTTTCAGAAGGAATAAGAACCATGTGAGTGTTAAATATTTACTAACCTTCCTGAGAATCTTCCTCCAGGGACTGAGCCAATGGAGCACAGGGCTAGGAGTCAGGAGATAAAGGTGCTTGAGTCTGGCTTTTCCCTGACTTGCTGTGGGACCTCAGCAATGTCACTACCCATCTTGGAAGCCTCCATGTTCTCATCTGAAAAATGTGAACACTCAGCTTGCCCATCCTATGATTGCAAAACCACCCATCCTCTACTCACACGTGGCCCTCACTTCTTTTAAAACACCTGTGGGCGTCCATTGTCTTTATATCGCCTTCATTTCAATAAGTGTCCTCCCACAGCAATCTATGTTGCCTTCTAACAGATTTTAAAACAAAGAGTAAAAAGCAGTTGACCAACACCAACCAGTGTACTGGTGAAGCCAACTATATGTTTGCAGAGCTCTATGCCCAGAGTCTACCCTCTGTCTCTACAGAGGCCCAGGGAGGGAGCAGGCTTCACTCAGCTCTTGTCCAGGGCCAAGCTTGCTCATTGCAATAATTCAGTTTTCACTTTTCTGTTCTTTTCGTTGACATGATTGTCATCATCGAGTTTTCTCATGCTTCTTTTAGTTCTTCATATATTTGTCTCTTATGGCTCAGTAATATCCCATCACATCCAGGAACCATGGGATGTTTGGCCGCTCCCTGCCAGATGGATATCTACTTGGTTTCCTGTTCTTTGCTACCATAGAAATACTGCTATAACTGTTTTGTAAGGTGCCTTTCCTAAGGGATCTCTGACCTCTCCTGGGTATTTCCCTGGTGGAGTCTCTCTGCATGTCACCTTCACCTCTTTTCATATCAGAGGCCATTTTATTTCCTGTTTAGAGGCATTCTGTTTAATGTCTTTAATTCCTCACACACCAACTTATTTATCATGCTAAAGCATCTCCAAAGTTCTACAACCTTTTCCCCCAACCTCTAAAATCAGCCATTTGCCTACTACTTTTTTTTGCTACACTAATTCATCCATGAAATTGTGCTCTTGCTGCCAATTTGTGAGGCCTTTGTATTACTGCTCTTTGGGTCTGTAGTTTGTGCATTCAGTGAATTTTTCATGAACTGGGGGCCTGGCCACTGGAGGCCCTATCCTTGGACCTTCAGTCTATCAACACCTACCTTCCCATGTCATCACACGCTTCCAGAAGCAGGTTCACTGAGCATCCATGTGCGTTGGCACCAGGCAGCACAGTTTACTCCTGCTCAAGGGACCTGGCTTCTGTTGGCCAGTGCCCATTACATTAACAATGCAAATGTGTTACAAGCATGTTAGCTAGGAAACTAGACTGGATGTTCTCTAAAATCCTTTCTACTTCACAGTTCTGTGAATTTAAAAGAGGAGACTATGCAATTGAAAATACAAGCACCTCTTTATCTACCTGGCAGGATGATCGAAGTTCTTACCCATTTCGCTGGCTCAGTTGGAGGCTTGAAAGAGAAGGGAGGGGGGCTGGGGTGGGAGAGAGTACACATCTCTGGTTTATATTTCTTCTCTTGCCTTCTAACAAACTCTTTGCTTCCTTTTCCATTGGAAAGGGCTTTCTGCTGAATTGCAGAAAGACCTCCTGGCACAGGAGGTCTCTTAGCTTTGCAAAAGAAAAGCACCATAAAAAGTCTTCCAAACTATTGAGACATGTACGAAATCTTCAAGAGAACTTCAGTGTCCCAGAATTTTCCAAGTGCTTATGAGTTTGCCAGTTTACAAGGCTTTGAAGAGCTAGACAGGAACCTCCCCAGGACAGTTTTCTCCAGGGTGATATTTGGTTGGAGGAAGTTATCCTTAGACTCCCACCAGGTAGATTTAGTGTGGAACAGGGAGGGAGAACTGGATTTGGAGTCACACTGTCTTGGGTTCCAACCCCAGGTATGCTGTTTGCTTCTCTCTACATGACCTTATGTAAATCATATACCCTCTCTGAGTCTCACTTTCCTCATCTGTAAAATGAAGGATTGTATTGGACAAGGTTTCTTCCAGCTCTAAATCCTTTGAACCTGAAAGTACTCTACCTCCAAGAATCATTGTAAAAAGCAGCTTCCTCTGTGAGTAGGCCTGCAGCCTGGGCCTCAGCGACACTATCCAGTGGCTGGCCTTTCTATGTTGCTCTGGCTATGGATCATGGTGGGGAGGGGACAGAGAATGTTTTCCCCAGAGATGCAGATCACATCCAATCCACGTTCTTTCATTCTACATGCCCTGGGCCATGACCCCTCCCAAACCTCTTGAAAGGACCTTCCTGTGATGCTTTCAGAACTTCATAGGTGCCAGTGGCCCAGGCAAGCCGAAATGATGTATATGAAAGTACTTTGTAAAGCACTCATAATTCAATGTCATAGTAATTAAATGGCATAGAATATGACACTTTACAAAGTACTTTCATGCAATGCACATTCAATCTTTGTTTCCTCTCAGCAATCCTTCCAGGTTGGTAGGAGAAAGATTATTCTCCCTATATTACAGATCAGGCTGACTGAGAGCTAGGATTTTGGCCTCAAGAGATACTTTGAATGTTGTAGGTAGGATGTGGCATAGTAAGGTGACTCAGATATTTGAGATAGTTTTCACCTCCTATAGAGAGGGTGGGCCTTCCTATAAAGGGAACTCACTTAAGTCCCTGCTCATCGGGGTGATTTGAACTGCCTGGTTTGGTCCATCTAACCCTTTTTGCTTGGAGGGGAAGAGGGGAGAAACATCTCCTCAAGAGGATTACTCAATAGCCAGCTGTTAAGAAGGCGAGTCTAGACCTTGGTAAGACAGGCCCCCAGATAACCCAGCCTTAACTGGAGCGCTATGCAGCTGTCCTGAAAGGTCACCATGTCCTCCAGTCCAGAGTTTGCCAAGAATCTCTTCAGGGAGGAGACTGTAGCCACCACTTGGCTGTAAGTCCTGCCTGAGTACCGATCATCACTGAATTGGGCTTTGCCTACCTTTTTGGATCTTTCTGTGAGATATAAGGGGCCCTTATCCCAGGTTTACAAAGGGAAGACTGAATCTCAGAGAGGTCATGACTTAGCCAGGGTCACTCTGTCCATGAGTATTTAGCAGAGACAGAATTCAAGCCCAGGTCTCTCCAGATCCAGTGTCTTTCCACTGCCCTGCCCACCTTCACCCATATGCTGTGCCATGCGTTGCCAGTGCTGTCCCGCGTTGTTTTTCCCTCTCCTGCTCTCTCTAGGTAAGAATTTCAAGCCTTTAAGGAATTCATATAAAAAATCATTTCCATTCATCCCCGTACATTTTCCTGTATGGGATCCCCCCTCTTCACCATGAGAAAGAGCCCATCAGGATGTTCATTGGGCAGAGGGGCTTGCCCAGAGTCTACACTCAGACCCAGGCCAAGTGACAGGCCGTAACCCCAGTCAGGGCTCTCTGGTCCACCTTGTTGCTTCTCTTAGTGGAATTCTCTGGATAAAGAGCTAGTTCTCGTCTTCCTGCCTGGGGCTAAGGAACTAAGCCATTTCTCCCCTTAAGGGTTCTTAATTTTCCTTGACCTTTTTGTGATTTCTCTTTTCACTCTTTGTCCCATCTGTGCCATCTTAGAGATCATGTTGTTTTCTGCAGAATGTGCTAATCATAAATGCAAAAGCAGAGACGCTCTCACAAAGTACTCACTTGGCTGCTTCAAATCCCAGGCATCTTGGCAGTCCTGCCCCGTGGTCTCTTCACCTCCCATGTTCTTGCTCCTGTGCCGCGGGAAGAGGAGGAAGTGCCTTTGGGAGCAGTGGGGGCTTGCATACTCTCCTGCTCCTCATGGATGAAGGGTGGGATTCTCTCTAATGGGGAGCTAGAATTATCCATGACTCCAGGGAGGTAAATGCTGGCAGAATGGGCTTATTGTTAAGCATCCTTCTCTCTGACCTGTCATTTCTTTCCCCTGGTTTCTCTATTTCTAAAGAATTTGAGTGGAAGAATCCCTTGTGCTCTGTGGCTTTTTACGCATATGCGACATTTTGAGCTAGGTGACCAGAGACAATCTCATGCCCAGCAGTGAATATTCTCCTACCCCCTCTCAGGAGCTCTGTTCCCAGGACCTTCTGTCACACTTACAGTGGCCTCCAGAAGACTATGATGATCATTTGGTTAGGGATTTCTACTTAGATATTTTAATTTATTCAGATATTCATGATTTTCTTAAATGGAAAAACATCTGTAGACTCTGCTCTTTCCCACCCTTGTGTCTGTGGGCAAGTCACTTGACCTGTCTAGGCCCCACGTTCCTCCAGTGGAACACAAAGGGGTCAGACGAGGCCACCGCCAATGTCTGGGCCATTCTAAATGCCATGAGCCTGTGGCCCCAGAGATCAGACTGGCCATGGGCATCTCAGTGGAGGCAAAAGGTCAGAGGGCAGCAGTGTTTCTCCTGGCCTCCCTGTACCCAGCCTGGGCTAACAGAGTTCAGTTTCTACAAAATCACTGGAGGTGCCTACTGCGTGGGAAGGCGTTGAAGGAAGTAGAAAAGTTAGTCAGATGCTGTGCTCAACCCTAGTGATTTCTTTGTTCTTTCTAAAGCATTTGGAAGAAAGGATCTAGGAGGGATGCAGCACATGCACAGCTAGAAGGAAGCATGGGATGATGTGGAGGTCACCCTATTAGGGGTCGGATGACCTGAGGTGGAATCACTCTGCTCATTCCCTTTGTGACCCGGGGCTGAGTCACACCTGCTCTCTGGTCCTTGGGCCCTCAGATAGGGAAGGAATCGGACTAGGGTTTCCTGTTGCCTCCTCAGTGCCCTCTGCTCCCCTCCTTCCCTGTGCAGTCTTCCCCTCTTAGAAGGCAGAGATTGTCCGGCTCATGTGTTGGTGCCCTAGCACTTGGCGTGGGTCTAGACAAATGGCCAGGGCTTCGTAGGTATTTGTCATTCTTTTGTTCCCGGTTCAGATCCTATAGTTCTATTAATTATGCCAGTGGGAGGAAGGCAGCACCAGGTGTAGGGCCCTGCGCCCTGAATGAAGGAAGAGAGGAGCATCTTCTCAAGTCTCAAGAAAGGCTTCCCTCAAGAGGCCGTATCTGAGCGGCCTCCAAGGACCGGCAGGATTTCAGCAGGCAGACATGGATGGCGGCCAGAGCTGGGAATTTGCACAGTAAACAGTTCTCAACATGGTTAGCGATTAAGCAGGTCAAGAAGTCCAACCTGGAGGTTTCTTCTGGGCTTTTCCTTTGTTCCTTTTTTATTATTCCAGCACTAGGAGTTTTATGACAGCCGTTTGTATCTTCAGCTCTTTTGCTCAGGCTCTGAATAATTTATGATCTCCATTCGAAAATGTTAGCAAATTGCTCCAGCAGAAATAATGGAATGTGACGGCCGTGGAGTCCATGGTCTGGGCCTGAGACAGGCTGCTGTGGTTTAACGTCCTATCAAAGCACAGTCGCAATGTTTCTCCAGCTGTTTCTCAGAACCCATCCTGACAAAAGGAGAGAACCCAAGTAATGACAAAACTGGAGCGAGAGGGTGAAGCTGGGCCCCCAAAAGAAGCATGAGCCCTCCTGCTCCCCAGCATCTGCTCCCTCTGCTCCAGGCTCAGTACCAGGCATCTCTACTAGACCTCCCTGTGTTTGTTTGGGAGCATCTCTGGGCTGAAAGGGCACTCAGGATGGCTCCTGCTGCCTCCACAACCCCGGGCAGAGAAGTAGCTCTTCCTGTCTATGCCTCAGTTACCTTTTCCCTAAGGTCCATTCCAGCTGCACCATGTCCTAAGCTGCCCCTTAGTTCTGACAGGCTGTGTTTTCAGGATCCTTCCAGCTCTGGCTTTCTGTGTTCTAAGCTCCCTGCCAGCTAGACTTTTCTATTTTAAGACTGACCCCTGCTGGCTCTGTTAGTTCCTGGTTTTGTGGCCCTTTCCAACATTAAGACTCACTAATTCTTTGATGACACTAGATCAGAAGCAGAGAGGCTTAGCGATAGAGAGCCGATTTCAAAATGAATAACACCCAGGTTCCTTCCCTGCCTTGGACTCGTTCTGGCTGTGAGACCCTGGACAAGTCATCTAACTCTTCAGTGCTCCAGAGAAGGTCCTGGTCTTGCATTGGTAGAGAGAGTTTCCTCCCATGGGAATTTCCTCTAACAGTGAGATCCCAAGTCCAGCCCCTTCCCATGTTGACTGCCTTTCATGGCACCTCTTGTGAGTACTTGAGCTCCATCACCTTGTCTCAGTAGATAAAAGCCAGGAAGCTTCCCATCAACTCAGGTGACCCCAACTCTCAGGAAGCTATTTCCTTTCTCTTGGGCAAAATGCATTTTTAAATAGATGCTACTCCCAGCTGCTTGGAATTCTGATGCATCTGGAAAGAGCAGCTACTTTAAATGCACAGAATGTTCAAATTACAGGAAAATGAGCTCAAATGGCTCTGAACTAGGTTGGGTTTTTTTTGGTTTGTTTTAAACAGTTGAAGTACTGCCATGTGGAAAGAATGAACAAATGAATGAAAAAGGATTTATTAAGTTCTTACTGTCTGTTGAGCACATTACATGCTGGACATTTCTGTTTGTATAGAAAACCAGAAGCATTTCCTGCTAGAAAAGGCTCGTACTCTAATTGGAGGAGACATCGTTATCACAATTATCATTTAGATAGCACTTTTCAGATAGTATTTCATTTTATCTTCACAACCATGGGAGAGGGGTGTTATTATTATCCCTGTTTTACAGATGAGGAAACTGAGGAAGTCAGCCAAAGGTAAAATTGCCCACTACAACTGGTTGTGTCTCATAGGGTCATACAACTAGTAAGTGTCTCACTCCAGAACTCAATTCAGTGCTGGCTCCAGGCCCAGAGCTCTATCCATTGAACTACTCAGCTGTCCCTTGTTCAGTTTAGACAGAAAGCCCGAGGGGTCTAGTGACTCCCTTAGGCAGATGGAAAGGGCAGAGGGAAGACCCTCAATTACATAAGTAGTTCAGATACCAGTGCCAGGGGACTGTTGGGCATAGAAGTGCAATAGATGATAAGGTCTGAAGAATCTTGGGAGGCAGCAGCAAGACAGATGGTAAGACCAGGTGGTCTACTGAAGGATGAAGGCCAGAAGAGTAGGGTACCATCGTATCTGAGAGCAGACCCCCAGGCTTCCCACTGCCTTGCCACCCCAGATTGCTTCTTTGGAAGTCCTTGGGGCTGAACGAGAACACTATGAGAGATGGATTGAACTTACACTGCTTGACTCCAAAGCGTGAAACAAGCACCAGTGGGTGAAGATTACAGGGAAGGAGATTTCAGCCCAGGTTTTTAGAAATGGTCTTACTGAGGTGCCATCTTTGGCTATTTATCTAGCTTGGAGAGACAACGGGGTAGCACAGTGGATAGAGCATCTTGCCTGGAGTCCAGAAGACTCATCTTCCTGAGTTTAAATTCAGCCTCAAACACTTGCTAGCTGAGTGACCGTGGGCAAGTCACTTTAACTCTGTTTGTCTCCGCTTCCTCATCTGTAAAATGAGCTATAGAAGAAAATGGTGAAACACTCCAGGATCTTGGCCAATAAAATCCCAAATGGGGTCACGGGGAGTTGGATACAACTGAAACAACTCAACAACATTCAGTTTGGAGGAAGATTTCCACAGAAGTGCCCTGGAAATCTTCACTTAGCCAGATGTTGTTTAACATTTTAATTGGTGACTTAAATAAACACAGAGATGTCATCCTTTTCATATGTGACTCAAAGTTGTGAGTGAGAGCCAATACCTTGGAGGATGGAGACAGGAACCAAAAAGATTTTGATAAGCTAGGGTATGGGATGACTCAATACAGGAAGATTAACATGAAGTCTTGTACTTGGGTTCAAAAAATCACTCCCAAGGCCAAGAGAGTGGAGGTGTGGTCAGAAAGCAGTTTGTTTTTGATGAAACATTTATGTGGAATGGCCATATGGGGAAAAAAGTGTTCTAAATCACTAATGATGGGAGAAGTGCAAAGTGAAATAACCCTGAGGTCGTACCTCACACCTTCCAGATTGGCAGAATTGACAAAAAAGGAAAATGACAAATTCTCAAGGCTCTGTGGGGAGAGAGGTTACATCATCTCACTGTTGGTAGAGCTGTGAGCTGGCCTAGCCATTCTGGGAAGCAATTTGCAACTGTGCTCAAAAAAGTTATTAAACTGCGCAAACCTTTAGACACAGCAATATCTATGTTAGATCATCTCTACCCTGGAGAGACCAAAGAGAGAGAAGAAGGACCCACATGTACATTAAGACTTACTGTAGTTCTTTTTGTGGTGGCAAAGAACTGGAAACTGAGGGAGTGCCCTTCAGTTGGGAAATGTGATGATATATAAATGGGATCGAGTGCTAGAAGAAATGGTGAAGGGGATGACTCTAAAGAAGTCAATCCAGAGTGAAGGGAGCAGAAGTATGAGAGCTGCATATGCAATAACACTATCGTAAGTGAACAAACGTGAAAACCTTTAGAACACTGACCAATACAGTGACTTGCCTTGATCCTAGAGGATTCTTGATGAAACAGGAAGTTCGCCTTTTTGTAGCGAGAGGAGAGACTCAGAGCATAGTGAGTTATCTTTTGGACTTGGCCAATAGAAGAATCTGTTGTGTTTGACTGGATATGTTTGTAAAAGGGGTTTTATTTTTCTTTCTTTGTCACTAGGGGTGGGGGAAGGAGGTAGAAGAGAGAGAATGCAGATTTTTGTCAATTTTAAAAAAAATAAAAAATTTAAAGAAAAAAGGGATCTGGGGGAATTAGTAGACTACAAGCCAAATATGGGTCCAAAGTGTGACATGACAACTGAAAACACAAATTCAGTATGGCTGTGTTGAGAAGAAGCATACTTCTCCAGGAGTAAGATGATCATCCCAACATGCTCAAGTCAAATAATGCCTGGAGCATGAGTTGTAGCTCTTAGGGACCACACTCTTACTAGAAATGGCATTGATAAGCTGGGAGAATATGGAGAGGAAGGCAACCCCAAGCAAAGGTCTCATGGGGAGTGTTTGAAGGGCATGAGGAAATGGGGAGAAGATAAACCGTTGGGGCAGGAGAAGGGAATAGGACAGCTGTGTGCAGGTGCTGGGAATCTTCCATGAAAGGGTGATGAGACCTGTTTGGTCTGGAAGCACCAGGAGCAGGACAGTGAGCAATGCATGAATGTCACAGAGGAAAAACAACAGCCTCCTCGTGAGAGTGGGCGTTCTTCACCTTTTCTGTGTTGTTCTCCCTCCTCCACAGTCACCTGGGAAAGCCTCCAGATCATGTCACAGAGCCATGTATGCAAAATAAAATACGTAGGATAACAAAGAAACAAGTTCCCAGACCCCAGGTTAAGAATCTCTGAACTGAATCTCTCCCAAAGTGGAAAGGGCAGCTTCAGGAAATAGTGACTTATGCCCTCCCTCCATCTGCTCAACATCTTCAAGGAAAAGTGGGAGAGTAGCTGACCCAGAGCCTTGTACTTTGAATCCTTTTCCCAGGATGGCCCCAAAAGATGGCCACTAAGGTCTTAACGAGGAACCTCCCATCACCAGAGGACTTGCAGCAAATGCAGGATGGCTCTTTGGTTCATTATTTCTACATGACATAACCTTCAAGGTGTCTTCCTTTGGTCCCAGAGATTGTGTGACCTCATGAGATTTTGTTCAGTGTGTCCATGGTGCTAAAAGGGCATCAGTGAGCATCAGGGATTCAGTGTGGTAAATGTCATTACTCAGGCTCTAGGATTAGAGAGAGGGAAAAGATAATGTTTTAATATTTCACCCAATAAACTGTAAACTTTGCATGTTGGTATGGTCTGTTAAATAGGCCAGGCCCCATGTCAGAATCCTCATGTCATAGAACTAGGAGGGACCTTCAAGATCACAGCAAGGTCAAGTCAATGAGCCTTTATTAAATGGGTGCCAGGTGCCAGGTACCATACTAAGCACTGAGACAAAGCAAAACAGTCTCTACAGTCCTCAGGGAGGTCACTTGCTAAGCGGGGAAAGTACCTATACAAACAACAGGACATATGCAGGAAAGCAAAACAAGATGTAACAAAGATACCAGCTGGAAAACTTAGAGATGATCTCCAAGAAAAGACACTAACTTTAAGAGAGACTGGGCAAGGCTTCTTCTGAAATGTAAAATCTTAGGTGAGGCTTGAAAGAAGCTAGAAAAACCAGAAGGTAGAGATGAGAAGGGAGTGTATTCCCAGAATGGCTCCAGCCACTGAAAACAGAGAATCAGGAGGATCTTGTTCAAGGACATCAGTCAGGTGGAGCAGTGTAGAGAATTCTGGGTTGGGAGTCAAGAAGATCCAAATTCAAATTCTGGCACAGATGCCACTTAGTTGTATGACTCTGGACAAGTCAACATTTCCTCATCTGTAGAATGGGGATAATAACAGCATGGACTTCCCAGGGTTGTTGTGAGAACCCAGTGAGATAATATACGTAAAGCTCTTTGCAGAAGAGCTCTAGAAATGCTAGCTGTCATCCTCATTAAGATCAGTAAGGAAGCCATTGCTGTTGGATCATGGAGTTTGGGGAGAGAAGTAAAGGGTAAGGAGATTGGATCGGGGAGAGGGGTCAGCTTTCAAAGAGCTTTAAAAGCCAAACAGGATTTTTTTTCTTGCTTCTGGTGGTAATAGGGAGTGATTAGAGTTTATTGAGCAGGGGAGTGACACATCCAGACCTAGGCTTTAGGGAAAGATAAGTTCTGTTATCTTGTTGAGACTGAGAAGTTTATGGGTTCTATTGTCCAGAAGTTACTCGATGCGGGACTGGAGCTCAGGAGATACTAGAGAGATAGATGAATGGATGGGTGGGTGGATGGGTGGATGGAAAGATGGATTGATGGATGGAAGGATGGATTGATGAATGGATGGATGGATGGATGGATGGATGGATAGACAATTATGATAGAAATGATGTATATAGACATATGCATATAGACAGATATATAGATGTGTGTATATACACACACACACACACACATATATATATATTTGTACATAGTAGTGTGTACACATACATATGAGCTTAGGAAATGTCCATGTTGTAATCTGTATACATATCCTAAGCATATCTGTGTGTTTGCCTACATCAGTCATCTCTATCATGCATCTATCTCTGTTTCCATATAACTCAATGTTTCTCTGTGTATATATCTCTACATCATTTGCCTAATGAGAATGGCTGAACTCAAGAGAGCTGGTGAAATCCTCAAGTGAGAAAGGATCAAGAGAAAAGAGCCCAGCAGGGCCAAAGCCTTGAGACACACCCCCCCCCAGCCCTTCCATGACTGCTCTGCCTTTCCCCTTTAATTAAAGTTCCTGAGGTCCAAGGTCATGGAGAAGAGAGATGGCCCTCAGCCTCAAGGGCACCACCTGCTTTCCATGACATCATCATCTTTTCTCTTCCTCTGACCAATAATCCCACCTATTTGAACTTTGCACTTGACATCAAATGAGTCCCAGGCCAGCCCTGGCCAGATTTGAAAGGGAGATACCATTCCTTGGCTTCTTGTTTTCACTGAAATATTTATTAAGCTTATTCTGTGTGTCTGACTAGGGGTGGGACTCCCTACGACAGGTGCAGTTTGGAGCCAAAGGGCTGTTGAGAACAAAAGGCTTTTCTTGGACTCTTGGTCATTTTGCCTGCCATCCCATGACTCTGTTGTGTTAAATATTCAATGTTCTGGCATTATCTCAGGCCTCTCTGTCCCTCCAAAATAAAGTGCTACACCAATCAGCTGGACCATTGGGTCCTTCCCTTGCATTTGAACATTACATCTTCTTGTTCTCATCAGGTTATTTGTAATTTTTTTATCTTCACCTAGGGCCTCTGGCTAGCTGAGTTCTAGTTAACTAAAGTCATGGCTATTTACAACTACCCTGAATAGGAAAAATCATTTTATCAAGAGGATGACACAACATAGAAGACCAGGGAGCATCTTGTGTGTTGGCATTCACCATTTCCCTAGTTTGAGCATGTGTTTATCATCACACAGAACCCAAATCAGCAGGTGGGGTTGGCATAATTGGAAGGGGCCTCCAAGAGCCTGTGTGTTTTTCAGTGGAGGACAGAGGTCCAGATCCACCCTCGACATTCCTGTGGCTGTGCTTCTCATCACGTCCACGTCCAGAATTCTTTCCAACGTATTGTGCCGGACATCATGTTGATAGTGAAAAATAAGTTTTTTAGGAGCTCTCTGCACTGAAGTGATCCCCAAAGATGTGTCTAAAATCATGTCCCACCTTTAGGTGACACATGTCAACAAGGAACCTCCTGCTTATGAGGAGCCCTGTCCTAGGGCTGCTGGGGGAAGGCACAGCCAGGCAGAAGGATTTTCCATTGCCTCTTTTTACTAGCTCAGAGCATCAGTTGGGCAAATCCTTGTAAACATTCCCTTACTGTTTGTTTTTGAATATTTGTGGTGGCAAAGGATGCTGATCGGAACATTCCAAGCAGCTTGGACCTCATTCCCCAGGAGACTCATTATGCTCCCCTCATGCTCATTATTAAATGTTAATAAAAACAAAGACTTTTCATGGTCTTTGACAGCTGTCTTGAAGTTGTGCTGATTCTGCATTGATGACGTTTTTTCATTCGCTGAAGTGACCAACAATGTTGTGCTTGGAGCCCAGATTCTGTGCAGGCAGAATCCCTGGTGTAGGTCGGGCCTTATTCAGAGAGGGCCTGTGTAGAGAACATGATGCCCTCCGCAGAGTCAGCAGGGCTGGCACATTCGTGCTCACTTGACAGGGAAAATCTCCCTATATAAAACTAATACAAGTTCATGGGAGGTCATTTGGACAGTCCAGCTGGGGCCTGGTCAGTTCATAGAAGCGCACACCAAAGGATTGTGGGTCTTTGCTTCCTGAAGAGCAATCTGCCAAGTTTTCTCTAGGAGGGATTCTGAAGATTTTCCTTTGTGTGCTACATGGCTATAGGTAGAGAAGAACCCTTAAAAGATAGATGCCTTCATGTTAGACATTTCTTTTGAGCACTCAGCCTTTTTCTGAAGTCAGAATTTTGGATTTGAAGTTCAGATCTTAGAGTCTGCTTTCTGGAGCATGGCCATGGCAGTTAATGGAACCAGGTAACTTTCTTAATGGGCAGCTAGGTGGCACAGTGGATAGAGCTCTGGGCCTGGAGTCAGGAAGACCTGAGTTCAAATGTGGCCTTAGACACTTACAAGCTGTGACCCTGAGTAAATCACTTCACCCTGTTGACCTCAGTTTCCTCATCTGTAAAATGAGCTGGAGAAGGAAATGGCCAACCACTCCAGGATCTCTGCCAAGAAAACCCCAAAGGGAGTCACGGAGAGTTGGACACGACCGAAATGATTCAGCTACAATGATGAGAAGCTTTCTGAGTGAGATTGAGAAGAAACTCGCTTTACCTCGCGTCCAGGATTTGGCAACGAATTCATCCTATTACTTCGACTTTTGAAAGTCTCTTGGATTAACACTTGATTCGCGTGGTTCCCAGCCTACCCCAAACCTTTTCGCCTTTTGACTGCTCCATCTTGTGCAGCGCTGCCAGGCTCTTCTCCCTAGAACACCACTTGGATCAGGGATCTGCGGCACTCCCATGACTACCAAGTCGTGTCCACATTCCTATTATTTACTCTCCAGGTATCCTGGGACTAATCTCTTAACCTCTGTGGGCTCCAGTCTTCTCATGAGTAAAGTGGGGCAGGGGGTTGGACTCAAATGCTCCTTCCAACTCCAAATTCTACGATCTTATGAATCTTTGTTGGCCAGTGTAGCCCCGTCCTACTTGTCCAGTTTAAACTTGGAGCATAGAGATGAGAGGTAAAGCGTTTGCTAATTAGCTGTTGTTTAGTCAGTTTTCAGTCATGTCCAACTCTTTGTAACCCCTTTTTTGGAGATTTTGTGGCAGACACTGGAGTGATTTGCCACTTCCTTCCCCAGCTCATATGACAGATGAGAAAACTAAGGAAAGCAAGGTGAAATGACTACCTCAGGGTCACACAGCCAGTAAGTGTCTGAGGCCAGATATGAACTCCAGTCTTCCCGACTCCAGGCCCAGCATTGTGCTGCCTACCTGCCTCTCATTAAGTAGATACTGTTTCGTAGCACTAAGAGCTGGGGATTCGAAATGAGCCCCAAAGACAGTCTCTACTCTTATGGTGCTCCCATTCTAATGGGGAGGAAGAAGATGAGACTTTCCCAAGGTGGCTGATGAGGAGATGGGGATGTCTGGAGGGGAAGGAGTAGAGCCAGCATTGCATTCCAGTGCAGGGACTCCCGAGAGGAGAGGACTCTGGGCCAAGAGTCCTAGCCTGGTATTAAGTATGGTGACTATGCCAGGATTCCAACAATGCAGTTGTTCCAGGCTCCCACATCGTCCCTACGGGCAAGTTAGATTATCCAGAAATGGGGACTTAGAAATGGCTAAATAGCTAGGAACAGCTCAGGGGCAGGTAGGCAGCACAATGCTGGGCCTGGAGTCGGGAAGACCCGAGTTCATATCTGACCTCAGACACTTACTGGCTGTGTGACCCTGAGGTAGTCATTTCACCTTGCTTTCCTTAGTTTTCTCATCTGTCATATGAGCTGGGGAAGGAAGTGGCAAATCACTCCAGTGTCTGCCACAAAATCTCCAAAAAAGGGGTTACAGAGAGTTGGACATGACTGAAAAGTGGCTCTCATACTTGTGGAGCGCCCAGCTGCTGGCCTTGACCCTACTGGAACCCTAATTAGGGTTATTTCACTCTATGTTTCTGTGCCCTGTACCCAGCCCATGGCCTGGCCTATATTAGGTGCTTAATAAATGCTTGTTGATTGGCTGGTTCATTTTTATTTATGAATTTCGTGAGGGTCTGGGAGGCGCTCCTAGCCAATCTATTAATATAAGGAGATATACGTAGCTGTGGCATGGAAAGGATATGCAGCAAGTACACAGCATTTATTTGGTTCAGCCAGCAGCTGGGAAGCTTAGATAGCCAGGTGATTCAGTGGTTAGAGTGTTGAGCTTGGAGTAGAGAAGACCCAAGTTCAAATTCAGGTTCAGACACTTACTGGCTGGGGGCTCTGGGTAAGTCCCTTAATTTCCTTAGTTGTTTGCCTCAGTTTCCTCCATTGTAGAGTGGGGATCATGTTGACATCTACTTCCCAGGATGGTTGTGAGGATCAAATGGGACATTTCTAAAGTGCTTGGCACAGTACTTGACATGTATGCCTCCCTCCCTCCCTCCCTTCTTTCCTTCCTTCCTTCTTTTTTTCCTTCCTTCCCTGCACCCATGTTGGAGGGGCAGGTTGGAAACCACCAAATAAAGCTTTGGAATCTGAAATGAGCCCAGGTGTTCCCAGTTTAGTTATTTTTAGCTCCAAAAAATACTTCACACCCAGGAGCAGAAAGAGGTCTGGAGGCTGCCTTCTCGTTCTGCCTGGCACACAGAATGTGGCGTCAGAGCAGGTCTGAATCTTGGCTCTGCCACTTACTGTCATACCTTTCTGAGCCTTAGTTTTTCCAGTAATAAAATGGGGATAATCATATTTGCACATGTGGAAAGCCCTTCGTGAGTTGTAAAACAATGTGTGAATATGAACTGTTTTATTAACAAGTATTTAGTAATAGAAACAGAGAAGCCTACTGGTTGATAGTTTCTTTCCTTATAAATTAATTATGTTCCAGGGAAGGTACTAGGTTTCCTAAAATTCTTACCAAGGATTTCAGATGCTCCAGTAATAATTTATGAAACCATAGCCTCAACAGCACTTCCTTCTTTTGTGGGCATCGACAACAGCAAGCATTTATTAAATACCTACTGTATACTCTGCATTGCACTAGGCACCAGATAGAGAAAGACAAAAACCCACAGTCCAGCAGTGGAGCTAACATGGAAATAGGTGGGTGTGCGTTACACAATCTATAGGGAGAAGATCCAGACTAACTGAAGAGGGGAAGGGGATAGCAGTTGCAGGGGCAGGGTAAAGCTCCCCTGGAGGCAGCCCTTGAGCTAAGAGATGGAGGTGAGGAGGGAGAGTCGGCCTCATTGGACATTACCTCATCCCTCGTGCACTCCTTCACTAAAAAACAGGATAAAGGCTTTAGGTCAGGCTGAAATTGGATCTCTTTTTGTGAAGAAGCTACATGAATGACAGAGGGCATAAGAATCTGGGAAAAGCGTTAGAGAACATTGAGTCCAACTCTCTTATTTACCTAAGTAGCAAACTGAGTCCCTGGATGGGAAATGACTCTCTAGGCGTCGCAGAGCTGGTACATGGCCGAGCTGGGACAGTGCCTTGGGTCCTCTGCCTCCCCTCCATCCAGCATGGCTGTCAGCATTGCTGCCTTCAGCAGATTCTCTAGGTGAAATTTGTCATCAAATGGAGAGGCAGCTCTGGAAACACATTATCCTGACCTTTGCTCTATTCACCAGCCTTGGGGATGTGTCTGTATTTAGCACATCTATGTGCAGGAGTTTGGGTTGGTCCATAAAATCCTTTCATTTCATTCCCTTTACTTCAGGTACCTGCTACAGACGGGTCACATTCCCCCTCCCCCATGTGTCACCATCTCAAGCCCAACGAATGCGACTTCTGGGGTATCCCTGTTAACCACTTTGCAGAATGACCATAAATTGTGCTTTTTAATTAGGAATCAGATTGGGCCTCAGATGACCCTGTCTGTGCAGGAATGTGTTGGAATGCAGAAAAGAAGGGGAACCTTTGTACTGTGAGATGTCAGAGGACACCGGTGATTTTAGCTGGAAAAACTCTCCTTCTGCCAGACAAGTTGCAAATCTTACCTTGCATTCACATAGTGCTCCAAAGTCATCTAAGTGTTGCCCTCCATTGTTTCGTTGCAATTTTACAAGGGCTAGTAAGGCAGGCCCTGCACCCGTTATTCTCATTTTACCAATCAGGAAACTGAGGCTCAGCACAGGTAAGTGATCGTGTGATCATACAGCTAGGAGATGGTGGGGTCAGGATTGAACCCAAGGCTCTCCTGACTTGCTCTGCCATACCCCATTTCCTTTCCAGTGGAACAGGCGTTTCAGACAAAACTCACTTTTGGTAGCAATTGTCAGGCCCATCAGTGAGCTATTATTCAGCTCTTCTGTCATGGCTGGTTCACCATGACTCCATTTGGGATTTTCTTAGTAAAGATCCTGGAGTGGTTTGCTGTCTCCTTCTCCAGCTCATTTACAGATGAGGAAACTGAGGCAGACAGGATGAAGTGACTTGCCCAGGGTCATATAACTAGAAAGCGTCTTAGGTCAGATTTGAACTCAGGTCTTCCTGACTTCAGGACCAGCACTATATGCACCATAGCATATATTCTATGGTGTCACCTAGTTGCCTAGATCTTGATAAAACCATAATCCTTAGTTGGATTCTTAACCATCAGCTTCTTGAGGGTAGATATTGTGTTTACTTCTGGTCTACCTAGCAAATGAAACAGCACCTCCAGTAATTACAGTGTGCTATGGGATAGCAGCTGGAAAGGGGGATTGTCTCTGGCCTGGAGGAGTTGCCATCCTACTGGAATTGAATGGGAAAACTGGGAGGACCCTAGAAAGACTCCAAAACAAGGGAAGTGACTAAGGCCCAGAAATGAAAGACCTTGATTTAGGGAAGAAGACAATTCAGATCTCTTGATTCCCAGACCAGGTGTGTGAGGACTAGAACAGAGGAGAGAGCTGAGTGAATCCTAGTGCAGGGAAGCTAACAGGAGCAGGTTCCCTTGCCTTCCTAGTACTGTGTCCTCTTCTGTGAAAGAAGGCTGGAAATGATACAGGATTGTTGTAGGAGCAGATGAGGTCAGATGGATGTCCAGGGCCTGCTCTACCCCAAAGCCACGAGATCTTCCAATCACGCCAGGGCTTTGGGGCCACATGGGGCCACGCTGGCCTCACTGAGATCCTGAGCAGCCCCTTAGATGGACATAATAGATATGCAGTAACTGTTTATTGATACCGCAGACAGTCGTGATTGTCACAGACATAACAAAGTGCTTGGCTACCCCTGCTTCACTGCTGAACACCAAACAGAAGGAGCTGGATGTGCCCAGCTGTTTCTCATCTCCATGGCTCACTGATTGGGGCCCACACAAAGGGGACCTTGGCACAGGGAGCTGGGCTTCCAAAACACAGTCTGATTATGTCTTAGCATGTTACAGTTTGGGCACAGATGGTTGTTTCTGTCCTGGTGTAGTGGACAGAGCACTGAGCTCGGAGTCAGGGAATCCAAAGTTCGGATCCTACCCATGATGCTCACTGGTCAGGTGACTACTTACCCTTCATGAGCCTTAGTTTCCCTCTCTGTAAAATGGGTATAATGGAGTGAGTGCTTAGTTCGCAGATTTATTAGGAGGCCCAAGTGAGATAATGTTTGTAAAGTGCTGTAGAATTATCCTCTATTATGATTCTGACTAATAACAGGTAACGGTTTCTCCCTTTTTAAACAAATCTGATATAGAATGTGAAAGTCAAGTTTCACACAAAAAAACGCTTCCTAATTTAGGAAGTGGTGAATTAGATTCTTAGCACATTAGCACCTTAGAACACGCTGTAGACCAGAGGTGTCAAATGGAGTGCTGCCTAAACTAGTTTAAAATGTAAATGGGAAATATTTAACAAAATAAATAAAAATACCATAGACCATAGAGAATGTTAATATGTGATTTTCTTAGTTAATATGTGGCCTGCAGAACCTTTATGTACTGATTAGGGGCCCCTGTTCTCTTTGCGTTTGATACCACTTGTGGAGACTGAAGAGTGTTGGAAATCTAAGGGGCCTTGGCACCATTTGGTGGAATCCTTTCACTTTACAGATAGAGACACTGAGTCCAAGAAACTGTTTGAATGCAAGTGTGCTGCCTGTGATAGAGATTGTTTGCCTCTTCACATTTGTATCCCTCACATACAGTACTTGTCTAATAAATGCTCAGTGGATTGCTTCAAGTCATGTGCCCCAGGTAACACAGTGATTTAGGGGTGGAGCCAAGACTAGCACCCAGGTGTCTGAACTTCTGAGCCAGTGCTTTTTCCATGAGCCCCTGTTTCTCTTCTTTTATAAAAATGATTTAATGCAAGATTCCTCTAAATGCCTGCTTCTCTAGTACATCTAAAATGGGCTTTCATTTCTCAGATTTGGTTTATATACAACTTTTCAGGACCATGTCTCTTGCATGAAACGAGATAGTTACACAATTCAAGTATCCATGTGATAGAACCCAAACAGGCCATCTGAGGGAGGACATTCTGATTTGTGAAGCTGTAGTTGTCAACAACTATTTTATGACTATTTGCTTATAACACTGGAAGAGGTGAAAGTCAAATTGGAGTCTGTTAGAAACCTTCTGATCTTATTCCACAGCAAACAAAAGGACCTTCACCAGCCAACAAAGAGAAATCTGACTCTGGGGAGGAGAGTGGCAAGCACATTTTCCACATCCCATGATTTGGGATGTGCGCACATCTGTCAGAGTCAAAAGTTGACCAGTGGCAGAGTGAGGAAGTTCATAGATGGGGGTACGGAGCCCAGCTGTGCTATAAACACCAGATCTTCGACACAGAATGTCCTCTATGATTCACTGGCCCCTGTAAAAATGTCGAGCCTGTTGAATATGTGTGTGTCAGTTTCCTCATCTGCAAAATGGGGGGGAGGGGGTTGGGCCACATGACCTGCAAGGGCCCTTTCTGTCTCTTCATTCATGATCCTGTGATGTTTTGAACTGCCACCAAGCAAATCCCTCACTAGGTTTTAAAGATTCTGGGTCACCTCACTTAATACTCCCGGCCGAAGGTGGAATTACATTCCCCCAAGGAAGAGCGGTATACGTGCTAGTATGAAAATCAGTATTACCACAGCTGCAAGGCTTGGTTTTCCCTTATCACTTTTATGTCAGAGATCGGTGATTTCATGTTATGGACTTATAACTTGGAAGATGATCCTGGAGTGCCTAAAAACAAATATCCTCCAGTGTGTGTCCCAGTGGGTGCTCTGCCTGATCTAGAGCCTCATCTCAATCATAGCTGCTCCCAGAAAGCCTCTTGAGATCCTTTGGAGCTGTCCAAGCTTGGACCCCTTAGCAGAACCTGAAAAAGCCTGAGATCATCCTTTATTATAAAGAATATAGAGAAGAAAAATGCTGCATGAGCCACCTCTATGCCGTGGCAAGCTTCAGGGGAGGATGGCAGTGGAGGTTTAGAACCGACTGTGCCTTAATATGTACACTAGCCTGGGGAGGAGCCAAGATGGTGGAGTAGAAAGACACACATATGCTAACTCCTAACACACAGCCCATAAAATACCTATAAAAAAGAACTCCCAACAAATTCTGGAGCAGCAGAAGCCACAGAACAATGGAGTGGAGGAGATTTCTGTTCCAGAGAGCCCTGAAAAACTAACACCAAAGGTCCGTCGTGCACCGAACCCAGAGCAGAGCCCAGCCCTGACTTGGCTGCATGGCACTGAGAGGAGCAGATCTGAGCAGGCTTCAGGGACAGACTCTCCACAGGCGCAAAGGTCAGTGAGAGAGCCTTTTTGGCTGACCAAGAGGGGAGCGGGGTATCTCCATAACCCCTTGGAAGGCAGCAGCAGACAGGGGCTCCCAAAGCAGGCAGGAACTTGGATCCATTATCGAAAGTCTCTTCATAAACCCCCTGAGGGAACTGAGCCCCCAGGTGGCAGCCCTGCCCCCAACCTGAGCAGCTGAACTTAATCTCACACTGAATAGCAGCCCTGCCCCACTGAAAGCCCTGAGGCTGGGAAGCAGCATTTGAATCTCAGACCCCAAGCACTAGCTGGGCGGATCTGGAGGCAAGGTGTGGGTGGAAAGGAAGCTCAGAAGTCAAGAAACTGGCTGGGAAAATGCCCAGAAAAGGGAAAAAAATTAAGACCATAGAAAGTTACTTTCTTGGTGAACAGATATCTACTGCCTTCCTTTCAGATAAAGAAGAACAATGCTTATCATCAGGGAAAGACATAGAAGTCTTTCTGTATCCCAAGGCTTCTGTATCCCAAACATCCAAAATAAATATTCAATGGGCTCAGGCCATGGAAGAGCTCAAAAAGGATTTTGAAAATCAAGTTAGACAGGTGGAGGAAAAACTGGGAAGAGAAATGAGAGAGATTCAAGAAAAGCATGAAAAGCATGCTTGCTAAAGGAGACCCAAAAAAATGCTGAAGAAAATAACATCTTTAAAAATAGGCTAACTCAATTGGCAAAAGAGGTTCAAAAAACCAATGAGGAGAAGAATGCTTTCAAAAGCAGAATTAGCCAAATGGAAAAGGAAGTTCAAAAGCTCACTGAAGAAAATAGTTCTCTCAGGATTAGAATGGAACAGATGGAGGCTAATGACTTTATGAGAAACCAAGAAATCACAAAACAAAGCCAAAAGAATGAAAAAATAGAAGAGAATGTGAAATATCTCATTGGAAAAACAACTGACCTGGAAAATAGATCCAGGAGAGACAATTTAAAAATTATGGGACTACCTGAAAGTCATGATCAAAAAAAGAGCCTAGATATCATCTTCCATGAAATTATCAAGGAAAATTGCCCTGATATTCTAGAATCAGAGGGCAAAATAATTATTCAAGGAATCCACCAATCACCTCCTGAAAGAGATCCAAAAAGAGAAACTCCTAGGAACATTGTGGCCAAATTCCAGAGTTCCCAGGTCAAGGAGAAAATCTTGCAAGCAGCTGGAAAGAAACAGTTCCAGTATTGTGGAAATACAAATACAGGATAACACAAGATCTAGCAGCTTCTACATTAAGGAATCGAAGGGCGTGGAATAGGATATTACAGAAGTCAAAGGAACTAGGACTAAAACTAAAAATCACCTACCCAGCAAAACTGAGTATAATACTTTCAGGGGAAAAAATGGTCTTTCAATGAAACAGAGGACTTTCAAGCATTCTTGATGAAAAGACCAGAGCTGAAAAGAAAATTTGACTTTCAAACACAAGAATGAGAAGAAGCATGAAAAAGTAAACAGCAAAGAGAAGTCATAAGGGACTTACTAAAGTTGAACTGTTTACATTCCTACATGGAAAGACAATATTTGTAACTCTTGAAACTTTTCAATATCTGGGTAGTTGGTGGGATTACACACACACACACACACACACACACACACATACATGCATACACATGTGCACGCACACACAGAGACAGCACAGAGTGAATTGAATAGGATGGGATCATATCTTAAGAAAACGAAGTTAAGCAGTGAGAGAGAAATGAAATGGAATGGGGCAAATTATCTCTCATAGAAGAGGCAGGCAGGAGACTTTTTAGTGGAGGGAAAAAGAGGGGAGCTGAGAGAAAAACATGAAGTTTACTATCATCACATTCGACTAAAGGAAGGATAAAATGCACACTCATTTTGGTATGAAAACCTATCTTACAATACGGGAAAGTGGGGGAGAAGGGGATAAGTAGAGTGGGGGGATGATGGAAGGGAGGGCAGAGGTAAGAGAAAACAATTTGAAATCAACACTCTTGGGGAGGGACAGGATCAAAAAAGAGAATAGAAGCAATGGGGGGCAGGATAGGATGGAGGGAAATATAGTTAGTCTAACACAACACGACTATTATGGAAGTCATTTGCAAAACTATACAGATATGGTCTATATTGAAGTGCCTGCCTTCCCAAAGGAAATGGCTGGGGAGGGAGGGATGGGGAGAAGTTGGAACTCAAAGTTTTAGGAACAACTGTTGAGTACTGTTCTTGCTACTAGGAAATAAGAAATACAGATAATGGGGTATAGAAAGTTATCTTACCCTACAGGACATAAGAGAAGATGGGGACAAGGGAAGGGAGGGAAGATAGAAGAGAGGGCAGATTGGTGATAGGGAAAATTAGAATGCTTGGTGTATTGGGGTGGAGGGAGGGGACAAATGGGGAGAAAATTTGGAACCCAAAATTTTGTGAAAATGAATGTAAAAAGTTAAATAAATAAATCTATATTAAAAAAATGAATAAAAATATGTACGCTAGCCCTTCCAGGCTCCCGTTTGACACAGATGAGAAAACTGAGGCACAGAGCAGTTAGGGAATTTGTTTTAGGGTCACATAGTTAAGAAATAGTAATGCCAAGTCCCAGATACAGTCTTTTTGATACCAGGTCCTAATCACTTTGTCTTTTCAAAATTTTCTCCATGACTTCCTAAGAGCTAATAGAGACATATCTAAAAAATGAGTCGGGAGTGGTTTATAGAATGACTCATTTCCTTTTAATTTATCTTTGTTTACTAAGCAAGCATCTGTATCTAAAACAGAAAACAAAAGCCTTCCCTCCTGTTGCACATCCTTTCCAGAACTGACAGGGTTACTCAGAAAGCTCTCTGTTCATTCACTTTTAAATTGGTTTGGTATCCTTCGGTGACCAAATGCCAGCAATAACTATTATTTCTGTAATTCCACTTTGTGGTTTACACAACACTTTTCATTTTATTATCTCCTTGGATTCCTCCTCACAAGCCTGGGTGGCAAAAGATTGGCAGGCAGACCAAGGGTTCTCACATCTGTTTCAGAAAGAGGATCACTGGGGCTTGCTAAGGACATATCACCTAACTGGTTAGCCTCGTTCTTCCACCTCCCAGGCAAAACTCGAATGTATTTTGGAGGGTCACACACCTGCAATGAAAAGTACAAGTAGGATGCCCTGCCTACCTCTGTCATCTTGGCCATACATCTCTCTTCTTTACCAAAACACAGATTTGAGGCAGTAGATGCTATCATGTCTGGTGGAGGGAGTTCCACCTCTAGTCATTGAATCTCCTGTACCCCCACAACACAGTTCTGGAATCTTTTGGTGCTGGTATTAACATGCCTACAAAACTGAACCCTACAAATAAGAATATGGTCTATAGGGGAATTCTTGTCTCAGTAATGAACTCACCAAATTAATCAGTTTGTTCCTGTGGAAACCTTACAATAACCTTAGAGATGGAGAGCACACCACTCTGTCAAAAGGATTTTAGTGCATTGCAGCTATGCCTGTCCGAGGCCAGTGCTCTACCCACCATCTCCGCCAGAGAACACAGACTTCTCAACTCCTAGCAGAATGTGAGAGGAATAGGAACACAAAATGGCAGTAAGGCCTGGCTTTGGCTCCTCAGCTCAGTTCTGGGCCAGAGCGTTTGCTGCAAGCAAAGCCAGGCCAGGCTACTCTGTCATGATCTGGAGCAAAGGAGACAAGAGTCAGTGCAGGAGTACGTTCTCTAGGCTTCTACCCCCTTGCCCTTCAGCAGGGAAGAGACCAGAAACGTGATGAAGCCAAACTTCCCAAGTCCTGCCTACTACTTCTGATCAAACCAGGTCACGAGATCTCAACAGGCTTCTCCTCCCTCCTTTAGTTTTACCTTCTCTGTGGAGGTGGAGGGCAACTCTACATCAGAACCTCTGCCAGTGGAAGCTAGTCTGCATTTTATAAGTGGGAAGCTATCTCCTTCAGTCTTGGCCCCCACAAGTCTTCAGGGATCCCACTCATTCAACAATGGGAAATTGTCTTGACCATCCCTTGGTCCATTTCGGAGTCCTGAGCCAGGCTGGGAAGACAATAGGCATTTCTAATGCCCCTGCCCATTCTAGCATCTAGAGGTAGCATGTGTTAGCGTTGACACTGATGGGGCTTATGCAGCCAGGGACATTGCTGTAAGGTAACAGTATAGCTGTTATTACCAAAGAAGTCAAACTGGATTCACCTCATGATGCAGTGACTGAGTCAAGACAGAAAACAAGGCAGCCACTTGTTCGGAGACATACTCCCTCACCCCTGTTGTCAGAAGGCACCAGAAGGATGGGGAGCCCAGACCTTTGAAAACTGGGTAACCAGACCAAGTGTCCCCAGCCACCCAATCAAAATAACTAAGAGCGCTCTCTTTTTTTTTAACCAAGGTTCTTTCTTTCATTACCTCTTGTTTACCCAGGAACATTAATGTCCACACCATCTCCTTTGGAAGGAAGGAAGAAAAGGGGAAAGGAAAGGAGGGAGGAAGGAAGAAAATGAAGGAAGATAAAAAGGAAGGAAGGAAAAGAAGGGAAAAGAAAGGAAGGAGGGAGGGAAGCTGCAGAATAGGAAAGCTACTGAGAAGATCCCTTGGGATAGGTAGGCCAGGTGGACAGGGTTTCCCATTTGCCTTGGATACTTGGCCTAGGGCAGAGGGTACCCCACAAACACTGCCACACTGGGGCTTTCTGGGATCCGAGAAATAAAGAAGATGTTTTTCAGAATGTTAAGCTTCTCATTTGGGGAGTAAAGAGGCTGGAGTTCAGTCTCAGTTTTTTGAGTAACTAAAGTTGATGTTGTGTGGTCACCCAACCCTTATAAGCCTGGGTTTTGTCATGTGGAAAATCGAAGGCTCCGAGCAGATGATCCTTCAGATTCTCTTGACTTCAGATGGGTCTTGCCATGGTATAACAGCGTTTTCTGCCTCCAGCTGAGCACAGGAGTTTGGCTCTGAGATTTTCATCTCTCCGAATGGCTTGCCCCAGACTCAGCTAAAACATAAGATAAACCTTTGTAACATTTTTTCTTTCCATTACATCACTAAATTGGCTTTTTTAAGAAAAGTGGGACTTTCTGTGAATATTGGTACAGAGTGTGTTCCTGTTTGGCATTTCTAATGTAACACTGAAAAATTAATGAGAGAGAAACTTGTCCTGCATTGGTAACCATTGGCATATTGCAGTTAATGAGCCTAGCTTCAAAGCAGGACCTTGATTACTACAGGAACCACCAGTAGAATTCTGGGTCTTGTAGTACTGCTTATTGATGCATTAAATTGATGAGCGTCTACATCAGAAACATGGAGCCCAGCTCCGTTTTCTCTCCTGCCACTCCCAAAGCTGCTCCAGATTTTCCCCATGGGGACACCAGGTGTTTTAGGAACAGGGAATGCACCAGCATCTTGGCTTCCTAACTCCCATTTCTTCAGAACCTCAAAGCGTTGTCTGGGGTGCTCAGTTCTCTTGTACAGTCATTGGGTTGTTGTAGTGAGCTTTGTTTAAGGGTAATTTCCACGTGTACACAATCCTTAAGATTGGCATCTTTTAGCCCTGTAGTATGTGATAACCCTCAAAAGCTGCATCCTAGAAGTCCAATTATCAAGGCCAGCTCCTCATCTCACAGTGGAAGAAAGGGAGACCACAGACGGTGAGAGGGTGAGGGCCTCACTGCTCCCAGAGGCAGAGAATGAACAAGTGACAGAACCTCTGCTCGAATTCCAGGCTCTCCAGGGCAAGCCCAGAGCCCTCCCTGCTGCACCACAGTGTGCCACACCACCTGCAGGGCCTTTGGGGCAGGATCTTCTGATTTCACTGATAAATATGTGAAGAAATAACTTACGCGTGTTTTTATCCTGATTAAATTTCAGATCTGTGAATTTCTCAGCATTCTAACTCCCTATCTTATTGATGATCTGTGATATTCTTTCCCAAACAGCTGTCTAATTTTGAATGAAAAATTCAGAATTACTGATGATAGCACGGTACAGAAAGAACCAATGTTTTATAGTGTCTTATATAGGCTTAAACAAGTAGCAAGAGAATGTTGTGGAAAGTGAATGAGATTTGGGCTCCAAAAACCTGGTTTCCAGTTTGGGTTTTTCTTCCTAATCAGTTATTCCATGAGCATTTTGTAAGAGACTCATCTTTGCTATGCCTCTTCTGCCACCTTGGAGGGGCAAGCCATTTCACATCCCTTGACCTCAGCCTGCTCAGCTCTAAACTTTGGGGGGTTTGACCAGATGATCCCTGAGGTTGCAACATGATAACACTCTTGCATTTCAAAAGTCATGGAACCCTTGGTAGAATAGATCTGATACAGGAATGAGGAACCTGCAGCCTTGAGGCCACATGTGGCCCTCTAGGTCCTCAAGTGCTGTCCTTTGACTGAATCCAAGCTTCACAGAGCAAATCCCCTTAATAAAAGGAGTTGGACTCAGTCAAAAGGGCACAGCCAAGGACCTAGAAGGCTACATGTGGCCTCAAGGCCACTGGTTTCCCACCCCAAATTAGAGGAGGACCAGGCAGGAGGCTTTGATCAGTTTTATAATATCCTTCAGTTTTTTCACCTATAAAATGGGACTCTGTAGTGCTTTAGGGTACATTTATTATACCTCCATAAATAAATAAATCTATCTTCAAGGATAATGTAATCTAGTAAGAGTTATAATATATCTTCAACAATAAATGTACTTAAGTCTGTAAAGATAAGCACAGAGGTCTGGGAGATCAGTGGAAGAACTCTGAGGAAGATGAATTTAGTCTGTAAAATGCACTAGAAGAAATAGCTTTCCTGGAGGCCTTGCTGGGAAAATAGAGTCTTTGCAGTCCAATAAGGGGATATGTGTGTGTGTGTGTGTGTGTGTGTACACACATAACAAGGCTATAGAGAGACACACATGTGTATGGATTCTCTCTCTCTCTCTATATATATATATATGTGTGTGTATATATATATATATATGCACAGAGATGTATAATGTGTGTGTGCATGTGATGGTTGCCTGTTATCCTTTTTATGCTTGAGGAGGACCAGAATGACATCACCATGTTGACCAATGGGAGCTCAGAAGGCTCCACCACAACAGGTCAGGCACGAACAGTTCATATGCATGTGTGTGTGTGTGTGTGTGTGTGTGTGTGTATATATGTGTATGTATGTATATATGTGTGTGTATATGTATATATATGTATGTATATATATATGTATGTATGTATGTATATGTATATATGTTTGCAGTGTGTCCTGTTGAAACAAGGGAACCACCCTGATCGTCATCTTTTCACTAGCATACCTCGCCACCTTGGTGCATCAAAAACGCTCATTTTCCTGAGGGCTTAGTGTTTGAGATTTTGTCAGGTTCCTTCCTACTTTGTTTATTTTGGAGGGAGGGCAGCCACACACACACACACACACTCATATATATGTCTGTACATATTGCCCATATCCAGTCCATTCTTGATATTTTTGAAGGCAGCCAGAGGTCAACGTCAGGACCACTCCCCTCCCTGATGTGTCCAGGCCTGCACCCAGGTGGGGATTGGGAGGTTGCAGGTAAATGAAATCCCTGAAAGCAGCCAGGGTGGCCATTCCCCGGCCTTAGTAGCACACTCCTTCTCCTAGATGGAAGTCCCAGAGGGAAAGTGGAAAGAGAGCCCAGACATAAGCAAAAAAATGCCCAGGGTTGGCCTCATGTGGCTCTTTTCATGTTTCAGAAATGGCCTTTTCTTGGAGCCTGTGTTGTGAGACAAACGAGCTGCATTCTGACTGGCTGGTTTTAGTGGCATCCTTTGTCACAGAGCCAGAATTCTTCCCTCAGTAAGAAGGTTTGTGTTTTCCATCCGGTATAAATTTTTAAAATCGAGCTCTTCAGACCTGAATGCCTGCGGAGAGTACATTTGACAGCCCACATTGCAGGCTTGTGCAAAAATCCATCTGTCTCTGCATTTGGGTTTGCAAAGTCACAACATTTAGTGACTGCTGCTAGACAGTGAGCTTTATAAGGGCAGGGCTGTGTGTGTGTGTGTGTGTGTGTGTGTGTGAGAGAGAGAGAGAGAGAGAGAGAGAGAGAGAGAGAGAGAGAGAGAGAGAGAGAGAGAGAGAGAGATCTCCCACTGCACCCTGGTACAGGGCCTCTTACATGATAGGCATCCATCGATACATATGTAATACATTCTGATCTCTCTCTCTCTCTCTCCTTTTCTTCTGTCTTTCTCCTCTCTTTTCTTCTTTCTCTCTTGCTCTCTGTCTCTCCTCTCTTTCCTGTCCATCTCTTTTTTTCTCTCTCTACTTTTCTTTTCTTCTATCTCCTTCTTTCTTCTCTCTGTGCTCTCCTCTCCATCTCTCTCTCTCTCCTATCCTTCTCTCTCTCTCTCTCTCTCTCTCTCTCTCTCTCTCTCTCTCTCTCCTATCCTTCTCTCTCTCTCTCTCTCTCTTTCTCTCTCTTTCTTCCCCTGCTTCCCATGTGTCCCTCTAGAGTCTCTCTCCATATTCCCTTTCTCTCATCATCTTTGGGATTCAAATCACTAAAACATTTATCATGTCCCTGTTTGGTTTGGGAGCTTGTGCTGGGAACTGGGGATGCACACACTCTCTGCCCTCAGAGAGCTTGCTGTCTGCTGAGAAAGGGACCTCACGTCCATAGATGCACATAACACAAGCTAGGATGGGACAGGGAAAGGAGCAATCCAGATAGCATTCTGAGAAAACCTGATGAAGGAGACAACGGAAAAGTCTCAGCATTTGAAGGGGCCTCATTGGCTGTCGAGTTTGCATGGTGCCTGAACAGCTGTGTCCTCTTCGAGTCCCCTGGTGTCTTGGATTGAAGATCACTTTGGAGGGGAGCCCACTCCTCCCCAGACGTTCAGCTGTGCTCCTCAGGGAATGCTTCGTGGAGCCTTAAAGGAAGACACATTATGAACAGCAGAGATGAGGAAGGAGGGCGTTTTCTGCAGCCCATGAAGCAATGGAAATCATTTAGTGAAAATTAGTACATGAAGGCATCATGCCAGACCCTGGAACACAAGGATGCCTCAGGTCTCAGGGAGCTTACAGTCTACCAAGGACAAACAACATCTACATGAGTAACCATATTCCTGATGGTTTGAGTAGGGAGGGAGAGAAGGAGTCCATCAGGAAAGGATTCACTAAAGAGATATCTTGTTAGCAGAGCCTTGAAAAAAGCTAGGAATGGCCCTCCTTCCCAAACTATCTTGTAGGTAACCACTTTGTGTTCAGATGATTTTATTATCAGTATTCACTCCCCATATACCTCTATGGCTATTTGTCTCCCTTATTGCAATGAAAGCTTCCTGCAAGTAGGAACAGCTTTGTTCATTGAATTTGCATCCATGGTGCCTCGCAAAGGGCTTAGGACCTACTAGGCACTTACTAAATACTTGTTGACTAACAGGTTGAGAGTGACGGGGGAGAGCATTTCATGCATGTAGAACAACCTAACTAAGGCACCAGAGAGATGAATGCTGAATTCAGAATAGCCAGTATTCCATTTTAGCTACAAGAGAGGAGGCATGAAAGAGAGGCCTGTGCATTAAGTCTACCAAGGTGAGCTGCAACCAGACTCTTGGGATTTGCCTATGAGCTGAGGAAGTTCCCTTTTGTTCCCCACACAGCCCAGGGTTGGGAGTGGTATGGTCCAGTGGTGCTGCTCACATGCCTACACGTAGACTGGAGGCAGCATCTTCAGTTCCATTTAGCCAACACACTTGTAGTACCTCATAAGTCCCAGGCAGGAACTGAGAAGCTGGCAGGGCTCAGGATATAGAGAGCAGTTACATAGCCCCTGGCAATAAAGAGCAGACATTCTCCTGGAGAAAAATCCACGTGTACTTGGAGAAGTGTATGCAAAGTATAGAGAGAGCAAATGCAAAGTGACTTCTTGGAGGGAATCACTAACACCTGGGGAGACCAGAAAAAGTGGGTAGGAGGTGGCAGCTGCGCTGGGCTTTGAAGGAAGCCAGAGAGGAGGAGGGGGCACTCTCCAGGTGCAGCACTTCCTCTGAGACTACTCCTCCCCTAACCTAGAGATTGGGTCCCCTGGGAGTACAGCAATGACCTCAGAGGATGTTATGGGCTCATGTCTCCTAAAACTCTACAGCTCATAGGCCCCCACTGGTGTATTTCTCTTTAATCATTAGCTAATAGATATGATTACCTCAAAGTAAAGACATTTATTAAGACGGCAAAGTAACCACAATAGGTACCCACCTCCTGGTAGCTCTCTTAAAGAGCACAAAAGCGAGCAGTGTCTGGGGGATGAGTGTGTACCTACAGAGAACATACTTACAGAAAGGCACACATTTATGGAACCTGGGGCCTGGGTAGCTTGTACATCCAGCTCTTCAGGTGCCTGCCCTTTTCTTTCTCTTGGTGGCTTCAGGTTGCTCTGACCTGTAGAGAGTCCAAGAGGCAGAGGTTTTATCTCCCCAGCCTCTCTCTCTCTGCACAGCTCAGCAGTCAGTGGTCAGGGCTAGTTTTCTCCACTTGCAGAGCTCACATTCCTGAGAACCGTATCCTACTTCAACTCACTGGGCTCTCTTGAAATAATATTAGTTTAATGCCTGTCACATAGGAAGTACTTAATGAGTGCTGGATCCCTCCCCTTCCCCCTTCCTACTGGATGTAGTGTCTCTTACTGGGAAAATCACTCTACTGTAAGAAAGAATTGCCACTGGGAGAACCCCCCCCGCCCCACCCCCCCAACACACACATACACACCTGGAAGTGAGAAGGGATTCCCTCCCAAGGACTGGGCTCTTCCTCTCTAGATTCTCTTCTCTGCTTCTGAAGGCTGCAGTCCTTGGAGCTGCTGAGGTGGGTTCCTATTGAGAGTGGCTTTCTTTTTATCATGACCATCCCTTTGCCATCCTCTAATTCCATCTGTTTTGTCAGAGGACTTCACTCTTCATAAAGGGCAACAGAGTATGAACCCATCCTGTCACTTTGTTTCAGACCGTGATACTGCGTTGTTTCTGTTATCTACCCCTTACCTTCTGGGATTTCATTCACTAGCTGATAAGGAGGTCTGGATCAGTTTCCTTACCCTGAACTTCTCAAGCATGGGGGATCACTCTGCAAAGGCACGGAGGCAAGAAATTCCATTTCTTGTACAGGGAACAGCAAATAGGCCAGAATATACAAGGGAGAGTCAAACAAAATCAGTATGTAAAGACGAGTCAGAGCAAGATTGTAAAGGGCTTTAAATGCCAAACATGGTTTCTATTTTATCCTCTGGGCTTCAGGGAGCAGGAGAGTAACATGGTCAGACCCGTGCTTGAGAGTATCATTTTGGCAGACAAATTAAAATCAGCAGACACTTATTCAGTGCTTACTGTGTGCACAGGAATGGGAGTGTGCCTGTTGCTCCCCCTTCATTAACCCCAAGCTCTTTCCCCGCCCAAGATAGTCAGCCGGAATTCAGCAGCAGTGGCTCCTCTGGGGTGGGACGCGCACTTGGGTCCCCTTCAACCTCGCTAATTACAACCATCAAGTTAGGGAGGCACTCAACTGGAAAAAGACAAATTAATATTCACAATGAGTGAATCGGAAGGGTGACTAATTTCCCTCATTTCCATTTAAAAGATAAGAAACTGATCGGCACAGAAGTTCTAAACCCTTTGTCTTTTGACAGATTACTGTATATCCAGCCTTGATATTAATTGGATAATTAACTTTGATGATTTCCTTGAAGGGCTTCACAATGTGAAAGTGCCCCAGATCCTGGGTTACGCTGAAGAAAGCGGGTCATTGCCACATAGAGAGTATTCCCAGGTGCCATCCTTTGGGACTGACTCTAGGTAAAACCCTCCCTCCAACAGACTTTGACTCTCCAGCTAGTAGTATTAGAGAGCAGAACCTGCAGATGCGGGCGGTTGCAATTTCATTTTTCGCCTGACTCTTCATCCCCTGCATTGTGTCTGAATAAAGATATTAATTGGAAGTAAAACCATCTGTCATGCCACGCCTGTGTAGATAAGGGATCCCCGGGCTGATGCCAGGACTGGCAGAACTGGGCATCAGTGGTGGAGGATTATGACATTATCAGAAGTCCTGACAGGCAGACAGTGAGGAATCTGGGCAGGTTTTAGGGCCCTTCAGGTCAGGGACTTTCTACCTTTTTTTTTTTTGGTCTTTCTATTAAAATGCCCAGTTCAGGACCATGCGTGTGTTAGACCCTAATAATTGCTTGTTGAATTGGCCTACTAACCTGATCCTGTAATCTTAGGAATTAAATTAAATTGAAGGAGTTTGGGGATATGATTGACATTTGATTAAAGCAAATAGCTCCTGCTTTTGCAGTAAAAAGAAGAGTATCTGATTTCAGGAATCCCGAATGAGTTATTGAACCAGCCCTGGGAGATCTGGCCTTGCTGAAGGAGCTGGGAATTTTGCTTAGCTTTTTATTTGTCTTTTGTCTTCTCCTCTAATCTGTTCCAGTCTTATGCAGGTAGTGGTCATCCTTGTCATCTCCATATATTTCTGCCACATTTGTTCAAGAAGCTCATTGTTCCTTAGTTATGTATTGTAAGGTATAAGTTCAAAAATTTTCCCCAAATTCCAGAACCCTCTTATTTTCATTTCCTATCTAAAAGCTGAATTAAATCCCTTCCTACCCCTGACAGAGGTAAGACCTTGATAATAATGATGGCCGGTCACTTTGTAGGACCACATGTGTGTTGGGTTCTCTCATTGACTCCTGGGAGGTTGGGCGCAAAGTCGCTGAGTCACAAGGGATCTCAGAGACCAATATGGCCAAGCTGCCCCTCTTTGGTGCTTCCTAAAGCAGCCCATCCATTTT
Source organism: Bettongia penicillata ogilbyi (assembly GCA_023548195.1). Classification (NCBI taxonomy): domain Eukaryota; kingdom Metazoa; phylum Chordata; class Mammalia; order Diprotodontia; family Potoroidae; genus Bettongia; species Bettongia penicillata. Next base: position 6,030,223 of record JAJHZJ010000063.1, on the reverse strand, counting down.
ACTTCAGGGCAATTCCAGTAAGAAGGGAATGTATGTTCTGACACAATTTTACAGGGCAGGAAACAGACCCAGAAAGGTCAGTGACTTGCCCAAGGTCATGCATGTACATAGTAAGTTGAAGAGACAAGGTTTGAACTCATGTCCCTTGATCCCAAATCCAGTATTGTTTCCTTGCTACTGCACTGCGTCTTGCCCCAGGCCATCCAGGGGATATGTGACAGAGCAGGCTATCCGTTGTGAAATGGAGCCACACAACTCAGAGGAAAGAAAGGGACTGTTCAGTGTTTACAGACACAGCCTGATGGGAGTGGGGAGGCGGGGTGGGGGAAAATGGTGTGGAACTCAGTGTCTTCTCACTGTATACTGGCTCTGGCCACTCACTCCCTTCTTTGTCTCCTCTTGTGGGTTCACCCTAGAGTATTTAAAATGTCTCAGATTCTGATTCCAAACTAAAGCCCAGCACCCAACAATGTGATGCTTGGCCTTATTTTACTTGTTTTCCACTTTTCCTCTCTCCGCTTCTGGGAACCTGAACCCAAACGGAGCACATTTGGCTTCTCCCAACAGTGACTGATGAAGGAGCTCAGATGTGCCGGACCACCACATTTTTCATTACGGTCTGGGCTTCCCACCAATTTCTATCACAATGGCCCTGGTCAGAACTGTTAGGGATGGCAGTGTCTAGTACCTAACCATCCATCACCAGGGTCCCCCCATCTCTACTCTTTCATTTTCATATTTGTAATTATTACTTCCCTTTCTCAGTAGCACAATTAATCTTGCCTGCTGCCTTAGGATTTACTGCTGAAATTCCGGCACAGGCTCAGGAAATCTGTGAATAGTTCTGTTGTCAGGCTGTGCTAATGAGCCCATGGCTACCCTAGAATTTGTAACTCAACAGGAGAAAGAAGGAGAGAGCCCTTGGAAGGCAAGGTCATGTCCACAAGCTCCTGTGGGTGAAAGTCTCTTTTCCGCATCAGCGTTCCTTTGGCACTGACCTCTGGGATGGATGTGGGGAAGGGGCCAGGAGGTTTTTGTGTGGAAGCAGTGGAACTTTTAGGGCCTCACTATTTCTCTGTCGACTGTATCTGATTTCCTCCCAGTTTGATTAAGCAGTGGAACTTTTAGGGCCTCACTGTTTCTCTGTCGACTGTATCTGATTTCCTCCCAGTTTGATTAAAAGGGCTAATGATGGAAGAATGAATAGAAGGATAGCGGAATAGCGAGACTTCCTCAGACCTTATTTCAGTGTCTTCCCCAAAATTGAAAAGGAAAGGAAGGGAAATTGGGTGGGTAGCCACTCAATGTAAGCAAGGACGTGCTAAATTGCTCTCGATGTCAGAGGATGTCAATATGAAGATTCATAGCCCTCCTGGCAGCAGATGTGCTGTTTTAGGGGAAAGGGGGAAGCCTGGAAGATTTGGCTAAAAAGACATTTGATCAATTATCAATGACCACGGATTTGGTGGGACTGATATCAGGCCAGGTTAGCACATTCCTTCTGTCAGTCAACAAACGTTTATTATGTTCTAGCTGTGTTCAGAGCACCGCTTGTCACTGAAGGAAAAAAAAAAGATTAAATCAGACACAGCTCCTTGAGGCTTGAAGCGTGGTACATAAGAGGAGATCAGGCATGCTCACAGACAGCCCCACTGCAAGATAATGTATTAGGAGCACCCTGGGTGGGGGAGGCGGGGGTGAGAAATGAATGGGTGGAGGGAGGAGCACACCCCTCTAGAGAGAAAGTAACTTTTGAGCTGAGAGGTAAAGAAGGAGAATCATTTCCATTTCAAAGGGTGGAGATGGGCCAGAGCCTGGGAATTGGTGGCAGGAAAGCATGGGATTAGTCCTGGAATAGAGAGTGTATTCATGGAATTAGCATGAGATATGGTTGAAAATAGAGGATGATTGCTAATGTTGGAGGGCTCTGTCAGTCAGACCACAGACTTTGACCTTTATTTGGCAGGTCCGGGTCACAGAGCTCCATGGTAGAGTCCCTCAGGAATGACTTGCCCCCAAAGCATCCTTTGCTCACCTCCCAACAGTGGGCTCAATGGGGCCAGCGTCCCTCCCTTGGAGGTGCTGTGAGTTTGTTTGCCTTGGACGTGGGATGATTGTGACAGAGGACAGCGGCATTAGCCTCTTCTCTGTTCCCACCAGGTGTCAGATTCCAGGTGGAGAAGCCGCTCAGCAGTGATGGCCCGGAAGGACAATGGATTCTGCCTTTCAGACTTGCTCGCTTTCACCTTCTCATTAACCTCACTGCCTGGCGTCCCCTTACACATCGCTGTTCACTCTTGAATAGAAAGCTTTGTCACCAAAGTGAAAGGATACACTCATTTACTGTAGCATCACCTGCGCCACCGGACCCCCTTTGATCAACTGGACTTGACTCGCCTGCGTAGGTGTCCAGCAGATGTCTTAACTTCCACCCAGTTGGGTTCCTTTAATCTGTGTCTTCCCAACCCAGTGCCAGACCTCTATATCATTTTTTAAAACATTTCTTTTTAAAGTTTGAGTTCCAAACTTTATCCCTCCTCCCTTCTCCTTCTCCCTTCCCCGACCTGGAGGCAGTAACAATGAGCTATAGGTTACACCCTTGCCCTTACACAGGCCCTTTGCCTTCTCTGATAATGGCTGGTATCTGCAGCCCAATCACCTCCTGAGACTTTATGTGGTGCTCGGCACACATCAGGCTTTCTTCTAGGACTGAAAATGTGGCTTTAAGGCATTTCAAAGGACTGTTCTCAGTAGTACTTTAAAGCATTTAGAATAGTAATTGTCAGTTAGAATTAGGATTTCTGAAATGTATCAGCAAATTTGTTAACATTCCATACCAGTTAGTATCTATGTGTGTTTGCATATGTATGTATGTATGTGTATGTGAATATTTATATGTATGTCTCTGTGTCCAACTGCATTCCCACATAAGCTGGGCACTGTGGTAAGCCTTTCACAGTCAATCTGGGGAGCAGGTGCCAATATTTGTTATCCCCTGGTACATACAAAGATGGAATAAATTCTCCAATATACTACAATTACAATGTAATTTTAAAACAAAATTTCAGTCACAATCCTCCACATCGCCTTGGAATCACTTCAGGTGCCTCCATGACCTTGGGCGCCTGGGGGACACCACAGTGCTCAGAATGCTGGGCCTGGAGCCAGGAAGACTTGAGTTCAAATCCTACCTCAGATAATCAGCTATAGGATCCTTGGCAAGTCCTTTAACCTCTGTTTTCCTCAGTTTCCTCATCTGTAAAATGGGGATAAAATAGCAACACTTACCTCCCAGGGTTGTTGATCAAATGAAATAATATTTCTAAAGTGCCTGGTACAGAGTAAATGTCACATGTTATAGTGGTTCAGTTGTTTCCGTCATGTCCAACTCTCAGGGACCCACTAGGGGTTTTCTCTGCAAAGATACTGGAGAGATTTGCCATTTCTTTCTCCAGCTCATTTTACAGATGAGGAAACTGAGGCAGACAGGATGAAGTGACTTGCCCAGGGTCACCCAGCTCATCAGTGTCTGAGGCCAGATTCAGACCACATAGACGAGTCTTCCCAACTCCAGACCCTGTGCTGTTCACTGTGGTACCCCCGGCAGTCCAAAAACACCATATAAATATTAGCTATTATTACCCACCAAATGATTTAACAAGCACACTCCATTTTGATATTAGAATGATATTTTGTCTCTGCTCTGTGTTATTTGCTTTCTATTTAATACAGGAGAACTTTGAAAAATATCTTTCAAAGAATATATAGATTTGATTCCATTTTAAATTCATATCTGACCCTGTTGCCTGTCTCAGTGACATGAGCACAAAGCTACCAGTGAGACTTCCAGTACCATTTTTGGTCCTGTGATCAGCGGTTTGTAATCTTGTGGGATCCCAGTGTGGCTAAGTTTCTGCAGTGGTCCACTCAGGCCCTCAGCATGGGCACTTGACTCTAGGATACCCGTCATCCCTGACCTTCTTTGCTGTGTGGGCCTGGAGGAGGTCTTCGCAACGATCTTCCTGCCATGAAGATGCTGTCTCTCAGAGGCCCACCTTCCTGAGCCTGGAATCCCTTGCCCTGACCGCTGTGTCATGGGGGCCCAGCCAAGCTCAGTGCCCTCCAGGTGGCCTCTCTGCCTGCTCCCCAGGAATCTTGCTCTTCCCCCTCGGCTTCTGCTGCCCCTTTTTCTCAGGTTCCCTGTAGTTGTTTGCATCCGCCTCTTTGAGAGCAAGGACTGTCTAGCTTGTATTGTATCCATAGCACGGAGCATAAGGCATGGGAGGGATGTAGGAGGTGCTCAGCATAGTTATCTTTGAGAGCCCCAGAGTTTTGTCTTCTCTCCTATTACAGCCCATCATTCTGACCCATGGATCACTGATGGCCATGCTCTATCCCTGCTCTGCTCTGCTCAGAGTTCTTACGTAAAGGGCCCATACTTTGTGACCTCCTCGATCTCCAATGCCATCTGCATGCAGCATATCCTTGTGTGCATTAACACAAAATCCATTTTGTGGAGAATTATTTTAAAGGGGTTAGATATCTTTTGTAGTTGCGGTAAGCAGTCAGTCACATTTCCCTTAGGAAAACAGGAGTAGTTAGAATGCTATCTCTCTGAGGACAAGAAGCACATACCTGGTACCTTATAAATAGCAATTGTTTGTTTGATTAAGACAAGGCCTCCCGGTCTCACTGAGGCTCCAAGCAGACCAGGCTCTCCCCTGATCAAGGGCTTCTCCCTTTCCAGCCCAGATAGTCCAGTGATGCCCCTTCCTAGAGGCCAACCTGCTTAGGGCAGACAACAACCAGTCCACATAGCCCGAGCCACTGCTAACGTCCATCTCACTGGCAGCAGGGGTGCACAGCACAGATACTGAATAAAGATTGAATGGAGTTTGTGAAATTAACTTCTGATGAAAAATGGGAGTTAAGGGTATGATTTATCCTGGAAAGCCTGGTGATTTGAGGGAGATATAAATACTGTTAAGTGGAGGCTAGTGATTAGGTAGTGACAAGCATGCAGCAGGGATGAAGGGCTGTGACCCCTGCTGTATATCCTGTTCCTCCCAGGAGGGATGTGATCTGGGCCTGAGCCCCTTCTGCACTGCCCCGGGATGGTGATCGATTGTCCAGCCTCCTGATCCAGGCCCAAGCCCTCTCTGCAGTGATCCCTCTGGTGATCGCTTGTCCAACCCATCCCTCACATCCAGCCTCAGCTGGCCCCTTGACCCTGACATACCCTATCACATCCCTCCTAAATTTTCTCCTCTTTTGGCTCAACTTCCACATTCCTCCAGCTGTTCCTGGTGTGCCCTAATCTGAAAACTATGAGCATTCCTTGCCATGAACACTGTACCTTCTTGGTGCCCTCCTTGGTTCCAGGACTGACTAAAAATGTGATCTCAGGAAAGGATGGTGGGCCTCTTGGCCCTGTGGGCAGGACCCCATTTGCTGACTCTTGTTCCACTCTCAATTCACCTTGGGCTGCAGTCTGCTAAAACCCAGGCATTTTCCCACATAAATTGCTCTCTGGCCCCTTCCCTATCTTTTATTTGTGAAGTTGACTTTGTGAAGACAGATGTAAAACTTTATATTTATTTCTGTTAACTTTTATTCTCTTAGACTCAGCTCCCCACTCAGTTCTGCCAAGCATTCTGACCTCCAAGTGCATTAACCTGCAGGTGCCCTCTCCACCTCCCAGCCCAGTTTGGTGCTTCAGATGAGCAGGTTATCAATACTTCTCTCCAAGTCTTCGATGAAAATGTCAAACCCCCCAGAGATGCCTAGGGCGGAGTCCACAGTGAGCTCCAGCCACTGTGACACATGCCGTGGCATGCAGATTTGACCTTCTGGTCTTCTAGACTCCAGGCCCAGCGCTGTATGCGCTGCAGCACTGTGACACCTCTTAGTGGTGACTGAACAAGTCACTTACCTGCTCTGAGGATCAGTTAACTCATGTGTGAAGTGGGGGGTAGGTGGTAGGTAGAATGAACGATCTCTGCATTCTTTTCAGCTCTGGATCTAGGATCTGCGTGTGTGCGTCTATGCATACACATACACACATACACGCATGCACACGCACACAAGCACACACACTATTTTTTCCTTTCAATTATCTCATTTTAGAGTTCTGCCCTAGATGTAAGGTGTCTGTATTCAGACCAATATGGTAATGGTAACAGCCCAACAAAGGGATGATAATAATTTCTTTAGTATTTTGTGATTCCAAAGCACTTAATGGAGCCTCGCTACAACTTGATGTAACACATAGTGCAGGTTACCATTAGTCTCATTTTGTGGATGAGGAAATTGAGTTTCCCAGAGTTGAAATGACTTGCCCAGGTCCCTCAGCCAGTAAGTGGCCCTTACATAAAGTCATAGTGGCAGAGCAGGACCTTAGAAGGAGAGACAAGAGCATACGTTGGCCCCTTTGCCATCTCCTGGAACGACCTTCCCTGGACAAGGTACTGGGGATCTCTTGTCCTCCAAGGATAAGCAGCGTCTCAGTGACTTGGAGCTATAGACTGCATGTTTACCAAACCTGGGAGTGACCCAAAGCTGGGGAGGAAGAGCTGGGAAACAAAATGACCTCGACAGAGGGGAACAACAGGGCAAATCAGACAAGGAAACCCTTTATGAGGGCACGTGGAAAGTCCTGCAACTGGGTTGGGAGAATGGATAGCCCAGACTGGGGGAGAGAGGGGTATATTTGGGTAGGAAGCAGCTCAAGTGGGGAGTGCTGGGGGGTTCATGCCCAACACCTTCCCCAGGTGTTAGCCAAACAAATCCCGCAGGGGGAGGCAGCCCTCCCACTGACCTTAGTCTGACTTAGGCAGATCACACAGTCTGGGTACTACCTTGTCTAAAGGGGCTAAACTTGTCTGAAACAAGTTGGGGCTCCCATGACCCCAACACAGGAGATCACTCAGTGAGGCCTGATGCTCCCTGCTTCCATCATGTGCTCACCACATTGTTTTGGGATCTTGGCTCTCTATGTGTCGGTTCTGACCACTTGCTCGATGGGGCAGTTCCTGAGGGCAGGGACTATGTCACTCCCCACCATGCACCCCACCAGCCTGCCATGGCCATGGTAGCTGCAGAACATGACATTTTGCTGAATTGAATTAAATGCCCACAAAAGAGCTGGCAGCTTAGGGACAACAGGCCCACCTCCTCACCTACCTCCTAGGTCACCAGCGGCACTAGATGGCTGCTGTGCCAGCTTGCTGTTGCCCTCCCCTCCCCTCATTGGCCTTAGTGACTTTATTTTTCCCCGTAGAGGGAGGTGGGCAGCTGGGCCTTGGACTTCCCCCTTTTTCCTGGTCTGTCTTGTTGTGAGGGATGAAGTCTGAAAGAAAGGAAGAGAAAACACTGTGGATTCTACAGCTGTACCTGAGGCCTGGCTATTTGCTTTCTACATTCTGGGCATCCCTTGCACTTGGCTCAGGGCAGGGAGCCTGTTGCCTACCTGGTCAGTGTTAAAGGGCTTTCTCAAAACTAAACACAGAGAGGACTTGGCGGCAAAAAGAGGTGATTCCCTGCAGGCACCCAGGGCCATCATCACCAAGCTAATTGTAGTATCGAATTCTGTCTCAGAATGGGAGGTAAGAGGGCAAGGATTATCCCCATTGGGCAGATAAAGAAGCCTAGGCTCACTGGGGAAGTGACCCACCCAAGGCGTCACATGCTGGGAGATGACAGAGGTGAGGGGAAGGCTTCTCCCAGCCCACGAAGGTGCTCTGTGTGATAACTGCACTGACCTTATTTATGTGGGAGTTTACAGGCTTTATTTCAGGGGATCCTTGGCAGACAGGTGCAGTAAAGTCGCATTATCCCTGCCAGTGAGGATAGTGGTAAACTCAGAGATGCCCCCAGACCGCTGGCCCCCAGACCCCTGTGGGTGACCCCATCCCAGGGCCCCCATGCTGGGACCCTCATGCCAGGGCCCCCATGCCAGGGCCCCACCTGGGGCCACCACACAGCGAGCATCTGGCCGCTGATTTTCCTCTGCTTGATCTGCTTTTTATTATCTTTTCCAGGAATAATTCACCAGATGAAGGGTGACTACGACACGGCCCTCAAACTCCATAAGACGCACCTTTCTATCGCCCAGGAGCTGAATGACTATGCAGCCCAGGGCCGGGCTTACGGGAACATGGGCAATGCCTACAACGCGCTGGGCCTCTATGACCAGGCCGTCAAGTACCACCGGCAGGAGCTGCAGATCTCCATGGAGGTCAACGACCGGGCCTCGCAGGCCTCCACCCACGGGAACCTGGCTGTGGCCTACCAGGCCCTGGGGGCCCACGATCGTGCCCTCCAGCACTACCAGAACCACCTGAACATTGCCAGGGAGCTCCGAGACATCCAGAGCGAGGCCCGTGCCCTCAGCAACCTGGGCAACTTCCACTGCTCCCGCGGAGAGTATGCGCAGGCGGCACCCTACTACGCGCAGTACCTGCGGCTTTCCCCTGAGCTGCAGGACATGGAGGGGGAGGGCAAGGTATGCCACAACCTTGGCTATGCCCATTACTGCCTCGGAAACTACGAGGAGGCTGTCAAGTACTACGAGCAGGACCTGGCTCTGGCCAAAGACCTGCGCGACAAACTGAGCCAAGCCAAGGCCTACTGTAACCTGGGCCTGGCGTTCAAGGCCCTGCTGAACCTCAGCAAGGCCGAAGAGTGTCAGAAGTATCTGCTGTCCCTCGCCCAGTCTCTGAACAATCCCCAAGCAAAGTTCCGAGCCCTTGGCAACCTGGGGGACATTTTTGTCTGTAAAAAAGATATCAATGGTGCGATCAAGTTCTATGAGCAGCAGCTGAGCCTGGCGCACCAGGTCAAGGACAGGCGGCTGGAGGCCAGTGCGTATGCAGCCCTGGGCACTGCCTACCGGCTGGTGCAGAAATATGACAAAGCCTTGGGCTACCACACTCAGGAGCTGGAGGTGTGCCAGGAGCTGAGCGACCTGCCAGGTGAGGGCCGGGCACACGGCCACTTGGCGGCTGTCTACATGTCCCTGGGCAAGTACACCATGGCCTTCAAGTGCTATGAGGAGCAGCTGGAGCTGGGCCAGAAGCTGAAGGAGCCTGGCATCGAGGCGCAGGTCTATGGCAACATGGGCATCACCAAGATGAACATGAGCGTCATGGAGGAAGCCATTGGCTACTTCGAGCAGCAGCTGGCCATGCTGCAGCAGCTCAGCGGCAACGAGTCGGTGCTGGACCGCGGCAGGGCCTATGGCAACCTGGGGGACTGCTACGAAGCCCTGGGTGACTTCGAGGAGGCCATCAAGTACTACGAGCAGTACTTGTCTGTGGCACAGAGCCTGAACCGCATGCAGGACCAGGCCAAGGCCTATCGCGGCCTTGGGAACGGACACAGGTGAGGGAGAGGGAGAGCCACTGGGGTCCAAGGAAGGGGATCAGGCGCACAGGTTACCTACAACCAGGGGGATTTATGGCTGCTGCAGCGCAATCTATGGGAGTCCCCAAGGGTTCTATTAGCCGACAGTTGCCCCCTCCTCCCAGTTACCCTCAGAGCCAGCCAGGGGTCCCAAGATTGTGTGGGCTGACATTGGGTCCAGGCTTCTTCACAGATAGAGTAACAGCAGGATAGAAGTGCTGGGAGGGACCTTCATTATACAGATGCAGAAACTGAGGTCCAGAGGGGAGCCATGGCTAGCTAAGGACTGAATGAGGAGTAAGGATTGCAGCTCCTGATTATGTGGAGCTCCATATGTGTTCATATATGTTGTGGGTTCTCCAGCAACTCCAGAAGGGCAAGGCTACATGTTGTCTGCTTTTACTTGAAGGGCCTGTGACCATCCCCTCTTTGCCCCTGCAAATGATAAGCCCCATACTTCCTGGGATCAATCCTAGGACTCATCACCAAAAAAGACCTTAGGAGCCAGGCTGGGGAAGAAACAAGTAAACCTTCAGCCCAATCAAAGTTCTCCAGCCAGGGCATATTAGCAGCCACCCCTCAGAGGTTGGGGCCCAGAAATCCATCCCGCAGGGGACAGGCTGGGCTATTGATCGGGGAGCCTTTCCAGGCTTAGCCAGGTTGGTCAGAGTCAGGCTTTGTCATCAGAGCCCGTGGTCTCACAGCCAATCTGTTCATCTGTGGTTATCCTCATTGTATAGATGGGGAAACTGAGGCTCAGAGAGGATGCCAGGCTCTTGTTCAGATACTAGTTGGGTTGGATGGCCTTTCTTGTCCCCTCCCACTCTGAGATTCCATGGGATGGCAGAATCAGGGGTTCTACACCCCAGTGTGTACAGATGAAAGGGGCCCAGAACTCCAGGAACTGGGCAGGGTTGAGGACCAGACTCACACACCACCTGAAGTACACACAGAAAAACTGGCTAATGGATCCATAGTAATTGGAAGGTGAGTTTTTAAAAAACTAGTTTAAGCTGTAGTGGAAATAGAAAGCTGGAAGACCTGAGAACTCCTAACCTACCATTTTTTCTATTAATACATTTCTGTTTCCCTGCAGGGGTGGGGGGCAGGGGTCCCACTGGGTATTGGGATGATCAGCACAGAGTGGCTTTTTGGTGCAGTCCCCCTGGCTCTCACACACAGGGGACAGAGGTGGTAGGAGCCCTGCAAAGTGACAGTGACAATGGACTCCCCTTCCCTGGAGCCTGGACATGTCTGCACCTGCACCAAATGCTCTCCCCCTTTTCTCTCTCCCTCCAGGGCCATGGGGAGTTTGCAGCAAGCACTTGTGTGCTTCGAGAAGAGGCTGGTGGTGGCCCATGAGCTGGGGGAGGCCTTCAACAAGGCCCAGGCCTACGGCGAGCTGGGGAGCCTGCACAGCCAGCTGGGAAACTATGAGCAGGCCATCTCATGCCTGGAGCGCCAGCTGAACTTGGCCAGGGAGATGAAGGACCGTGCCCTGGAGAGCGATGCTGCCTGCGGCCTGGGCGGTGTTTACCAGCAGATGGGCGAGTACGACACAGCCCTGCAGTACCACCAGCTGGACCTGCAGATAGCTGAGGAGACCAACAACCCCACAGGCCAGGGCCGCGCATACGGCAACCTGGGCTTGACCTACGAGTCGCTGGGCACTTTCGAGAGGGCTGTGGTTTACCAGGAGCAGCACCTCAGCATCGCAGCCCAAATGAACGACTTGGTGGCCAAGACCGTGTCCTACAGCAGCCTGGGTCGGACACACCATGCCTTGCAGAACTACTCACAGGCTGTGATGTACTTGCAGGAAGGTAGGTGGATGAGGGCATGCAGGGCCAGCCTGGGGGCCTGTCAAGGGTGGCATCCTTGCCCTTCACAAGCTCACTACCAGCTTTTCTGCTGGACATGTGAGGAATACCTGTAGAACCAAGGTTCACACCCCTGCAGGAAGCACATGGGTAAACCGAGGCCCAGGGAAGGCTACTGAGCTAGAAGGGATGTGAAGCATCATCTGCTCTAAAGCCCTCATTTTACAAATGTGGAAACTGAGCCCATAAAGGGGGAGAGCCTTCTTGAACGTCATAGAATGACAGGGGTGTGCTGGGTCTAGCTCCAGCTGGTTCTGGAGATCCCATTATTAAAATTTCAGTGTGAGCTTTTTATACCTCAGAAATTGACAGATGCTGCAAATCAGGGCTTGATTTATCATTTTGTGAATTGCCCAGACTGAAGAAAGTACTGAAGTGAATGTTAATAATGTAGATTACACCTAAAAGTGTGTCCTGTGGATATTTCTTATCTTGGAGAGCTGGTTGTTAAATTTTCCCAGCATACTCTTGGTTCCAGAGCCAACCCTCCCCTCCGGTCTCCTGGTCCCTGGGCCTGTGCCCTTTCTGCTAAACAATAGTTGGGTCATGTGTGACATGGGTTAGGTTGGTGAGGTCCTCAGCATGAAAGGAAATTCTCCCAGAGCATGAGGAGGAATTTTGCACTGTGGGCAGTGGGAGAGTAAGAGGGTTTCCACTGGCTTGTGAACCCTGGAGGTATTCACAGAATCAGGGTTGGGAACTGGTAGAGTTTGCTGAGACCTGTGGCTTCCTCTGGGCAGGGGGTGATCCCCAGTTTACAGTTGAGGCAACAGAGGCAAATGGATGAAGTCACATAGCTAGTAAGTGAATTTGAACTCAGGTCTTTGTGACTCCAGACCCAATGCTCAGTGCACTGTAACCGCAGGTGTCTCTGGTCCCATTGTACTATGCGTTGATTAGAGCCCATAAGATATCCCACCCCTGATGAGATTTTAGGAGGAATATCCGTAAGCTAGAGCATTTGGCTGGTGGGGGTGTCTTACCTGGAGAAGAAAACTCTTGAGCAGGGTGGGGTTAGGGGCCCGTGGGGGAACACGCTGTTTGTCTTCAACTATCTGAGGGGGTGAGGATGAGGACTGAGACACGGCCTGCCTGACTCCTAAGGGAAGAACAAGGGTCATTGTCCGGAAGGTACACTGGGGCACCTCTCAGCTGGACCCTGGCTGGGCTGTGGGGGAGGCTGCAGGGCTGCTTTCCAGGTCATTCTTGGACTTGAGGCCACTGAGGCTCCTGCCTCCTGTGAGGTTGGAGGTTGCAAGGTGGTCTGTTCTTGACCCGCTCCAGGACTTCTCACTGGGAGGTCACCCATTCCCTGCTCCCAGGCTACCTCAGCGGGGGAAGGGAGATTCCTTGTTGCCTTTTGTTTGCCTGAAGAATTGTCCTGTAGAAGGCAAGAGGCAGGGAGGCTGCGGGATGTCCCCTCCCTTGGTACGGGGCTGGGCAGTGACAAATACCTGGCACAGTGCAGCCTCCCTTCAGGGTCATCTGAGAGGGAGCGGTGCAAGTCTTGGTGTCCCCACACAAAGACTGAGAGAAGCAGGCAGCTTGCTCCAGATTCTCTAAGGACTCGATGGCAGAGCCAGGCCGGGCCCCCAGGGCCTTCCCAGCAGCCCCTGCTGCTTCTCTGGTTTGGGGAGACTCCCAAGAGCCCTTGTGTCCTGCTCTGGGAACCTCTGGCCTCCGGGATGCAGGGATGCTCCTCGTTTCTTGTAGCTTTGTTGTCACAGAGCTCAGCTATACTGGCAGCGAAGTTCAGCTGAATTTGTCCAAAAATCCCCAACAAAACCCAGTGCATGCACCCTGGCATTTCAGATGCGCTTCTTTGTACCATCTCAGTGCAGCTGCTGGCTCGCCGGGACGTTCTGACATAGCTCGGCATTTATGGAAAGCACTCATTTTTTTGTTTCTTCTTTTTTCTGCCATCTTTCAGGGCTTTAAAATACTATTTGTAGCATTTCCATGGGATCTGCTCCATGAATGTGCCCAGCACAGGAGTGTGTGGCAGATGCTTTCCTCTGTTAGTCAGACCCAATCAGGGGCCCTTCCACGCAGGATGGAGCTGGGCCAGGTGCAGGACACCTGGCAAAAACATGCCTGGGAGGGCTCCACGTGGCTCAGTGGGGGGCCTGGGCCACAGCAGAGTCATCCCCTTCCCAGGTCTGTGGCCGGATGGTACATCAGGTCAGAGCCATATGATGCCAGGGCTCAAAGGGATATCAGCACTGACCTGCATCGATGTACTCACTGTCTGGACTCGTCCAACATCCTGCAGCTGGCCAGTGGCAGAGTCTCAGTCTGAAGGGGATGTCAGCCCCTATGTGGGGCTGACCGACCGGCCCCACCCACGCTGCCAAAATGGTGCTCCTACTGTGTACATCTGACTTTGTCAGCCCCCTCCTCTTTAAGCTCCAGAGCCTCCTGGTCCCCTACAGTCAACTCCAAACTACTGTTTGGCCTTGACAGGTTTTCACAAATGGGCCCCTCACTATCTGTCTAGCCTTCCTGTGGTCCAGCCACACTGCCTCCTGGCTGTTCCTTACACATGGCCCTCTGGCTCCCACCTTTGACTTGAACCGTGACTTTGCACTGGATGTCCCCCATGCTTGTGTGCCCTCCTTCCCCACATCTGCCTTATAGAAACCCTGGCTTCCTGTCACACTCAGCTCAAGCACCATGGACCCCCACCTTCTCTTCACCTCCTCTGTGGGTGTCTTGTCTACATCTAGTTGTACATGTGGCCTTCCTCACTGGGATGGAAGACCATTTCTACTTTTTCCATAAAATGAAGATGATAATGGCAGCTGCCTCCCAGGACTGTGACAAGGACCAGAAGAAGTGATGGTCAGAAAGTGCCTGGCACCTAGTAGGTGCTCTATAAATACTGGTCCCTGGCACGTGATAAGTGCTGAATTGATCATGCTTACAGATTGACTAAATCATTACCATCATCTCGCCTCTTACACAGATGGTGGCGGCTTCCTCAGCAGCTTCTCCCAAGAGCCCTCTGCTGGAGGCTGTGTTGTTGTGGTGAGGAAAAGTGAGCCTCCATGGGCTCTCAGTGACTTGCCTCAGGTCCCTGACCTATGAGGTGGGAGAACCAGGAGCCCTATGCTGCCCCTCAGACCTGAAGCCACAGGGAAGATCACCTCTGAGCTGGAGGAGGGCCGTAAACAGAGGGGGTGTCTGCCCTCTTCCCAGACACCTGATGATGAGCTGGCCTGGAGAAGAAGGCACATTCAGATAGGCTTTTTTTTAGATCTGGTTTTTTATCCTCCCATCTCACCTGAAGTCTAGGTCATCCCACAGGACTTTATGTGGGGTCAGTACAATACTTTAAAGATGGTAAAGCACTTTAGAAATATCTCATTTGATCCTCACAGCAACCCTTGGAGGTAGTTGCCTTTTTATCCATTTTCCAGATGAGGAAACTGAGGCAGAGTTTTGAGTGGCTTGCCCAGGGTCACTCAGCTAGTCAGTGTCTGATGCTGGATTTGAACTTAGGTCTTCTGGACCCTAGATCTAGCGTTCCACTATCTCCATTGCACCACTGGCTGCCTCTGTCTCATTTAGAAGAAATGGCACAAGTATTGGTAAGTGCCAACCTTGGGAGCATCCCAGCTGTCCCTGCAGCTCAGCCCCAGCATGGCCGCTTCTCGTCCTATGCCCTTGTAGGGAGAATGTGAAGAACCAAGGGCTACAGAAGACAAATATACCATTGATGGTGCAGCCAAGTAGTCAGAAAAGATGTTCCTGTTCCTATCTTTTTCCAGGAATATATTCTTTTGTTAGTGTCAGTTTTTTTTAGGAAATCTTTCTTTTCTGTGTCAGAGCAATCTTTAAGTAAGTAGGCCCTTCCCAGCTTTAAATCCTGTGACCCCGTGAGCTCCCCTTGGAGCTAATTCAATCCAACATTTCTTAAGAAACCCTTCTGTTGAGTTGGGCCAGGCCATGGGGCACTGGAGACAGTCCAGAGTGAGCCCATCTCCTCAGGGCCCCACATTCTGCTGGAGGAAGGAACAAGTATTCAACAATTATGATGGAAGAGGAGTGAGGTCACCCAACCTGGTGCTCCCAGAATGTGGGGCCAAGGATGCCATCCCCTCTCTGGGTCAGGAATGACTTTGAGATGAAGCTCACCATGTCTAAATTGACTTCTGAAGAGCTCCTGCAGACAGAGATGGGGATTCCATCTTAGAAAGCACAGAAAATGGGAGTGTCAGAATCCCTGCATCAGGAGCAGAAGACTCAAAGGTGGCCAGGCTGAGCCAGGTGTCAAAGGGGGAGGAAGGAGGAGCCAGGCCTGGGTTCGTGTGCTGAGCTAGGGTCAACAGAGCCTGGAAGCCCAGGGCTGGAGCACACTGTGGAGAGGCAGGGGAGCATCGTGGGAGTGGCAGAATCACCGAGGCCTCAGAAGGCAGGGCCTGGCACCTAGAAGACCTGTGAGATGGTGAGGTGACCTGGGAAGGGACTGGGGCCCGCAGATGGCAAAGACCTAAGTTCAGATCCCATTTCTGTCCAGTCACTGACCCCTGCTCGGGTTTTAGTTTCCTCATTTGTAAAAATTAAAATAATACCACACATCATGCCTACATGGCATACGTGCCATACGTGCCATGACTGGGCTTTGTAAGAAAAAGACTCTATAAACATTACTGTTCTTGCTATTATGATCTAGACCAGAAGAGGTGAGTGAGCAGGAAGTGAGGAGGGCCTCCAAGCTGGGAATGGGAAGGGTACGGACAGAAAGACCTGATAGATGGTCCTGTGGGAGGGGTTGGGGAGGTGATGCTGCAGTTTTGGAGTCTAGGAGGAAGGTGATATCACAGCAGAATAGAGAAGTTAGGGCAGGGCTGATCTGGGGGGATATGAGACGACTTGGAGATGTCCCATGGTCGAAGCTATAAGACCCCTCCTAGCCCTGACATCCCCTGTTCTAAGGACCCTCCCAGTCCTGACATCCCCTGTTCTAAGACTCCCCCCTGCTCTGACAGTCTGTATTCTATGATTGCAGACTTTACTATCCCCACCCAGTCCAGGCCTCGAGTGGCTCCAGGAAGGCCACGTAGCCTATGCTTCTCTGAGCTGATGAAGTCCAGGTAGGGTTGCCAGTCTCCAGGTTCAGTTTGCCCTGAGTCTCTCACACAGCATGCTGCAGACTGCTTATTGGCTGTTCCAGTAGGAGGATGACTGGAGCATCCATGGCCACAAAGCTCTAGGCTTGCTCTGTTGAGAAATCTGGCTGCTTGCTGTGTGGGAGCAACCCTGACCACAGGTAAGGGCAGGAGGCTGCTTGTAGGGAGATGCTTACCTGTGCTTTCACTTTAGGAGCAAGCCCACAGGGCACATCAGAGGCTTCAGCCTTGAAGCCTAAACAGATTGAACTGGGGCTTCAGGGGAGCCAAGGAGGTCATGGCTCTACCTCTCAAATACATCGTGCAACCTTCTTTCCACAGTGCATGGATGTGTGGGCCACTTGTGATATGGGCAAGTGTTCTCTCCCTCTCCAAGAGGCTTCTCTCAGCTTCCACACTAGACTGTTGTAGTATCAGGAGAAGGTGCTGGCACCAGCGAATCAGGCCAGGTGGATTTATCACCTGTGAGGTTTCACTTGGAGGGCTACCTGGTTAGGGCTTTGGGGTTGCCGTGTTTGGGCCTGTCCTGTGAGCTTGGTTCCTGCTGTTTGCCATCAAGTAACCTGACTGGCCAGCCTGGAAGCCAAGAGCATCTTGGAACAGTCAACATCTCCAGGGGAGTGGGCACTGGCTTAGCCCATAGCCGCGTCTCCTGTGTCGGAGAGGAAGGCGCATGTTTCCTCTGACAGCATAGATGGATTTGACAGAACCCTGATGAAGTGAAATGACTTTTTATTCCTTCTGTTTGTTTCCTCTCTGCTTTCAGGTTTGAGGCTGGCTGAGCAGCTGGGACGGAGAGAGGATGAAGCCAAAATTCGCCATGGTCTGGGCCTCTCCCTTTGGGCCAGTGGAAACCTGGAGGAGTCGCAGCACCAGGTGAGCAGATGCAGCAATAGCAGACAAGGGAGGACTCTATCCCCAGAAACAGAGGGGAGGTCACTGGGCTCCCCTGTCTGCCCCTGGGTCACTGGCTTTGGGAGGGCCTGATTCCACAGTCAAAATTCCCCAGAAGTGAAAAAGGCTGAAGGTCCTCTTAAGTTTCCTGGGTTTTCCCTCATCTACAGAGGTAACAGAGATGTTTCATCATAGGGACAAATGACCCAGGAGCAAAATGGAATTGGATTTCGAGTCTTTGTACATTTTTAGTGGAGTCACTAGAAATGATCATCTCCCCTTTCTCTGGCACTTTAAAGGGTTACTAAAGGTGCCACCATCCTCACTTTGTACAAAAAGAAACTGAGGACCAGAATGGGTATGTCCCTTTGTCATGGGGCCAGTCCTCAAGCCAAGACAGAGACGCCAAGGCCAGCAATAGAGTGGTTAGTCTGGTTTTGTTTGATGCGGCCCTTCACCTTTGGGGCCATGCACAAAGACAGCAGGCAACCAGAGACAGGAATAACTGCTGTGTACTAGGCTGTTTGTAGCATTGTAAGGGAGTTGGACTCTAGGGGTCTGTGTGTGTGTGCATGTGTGCATGCTTATGTGTACACATGCACGTGAATGCCATGTAGGAGGGAGGGAAAGGAGAGGCCACCATGCCTCTCCAGGGTTTGAAGCCTGATAGGAAGGCCGTGGTATTAACTGAGAGTAGCGTGAGGGGCCTCGGGGCCTGGGCGCCCCTGAGCGTGAGGGGCCTCGGGGCCTGGGCGCCCCTGAGCGTGAGGGGCCTCGGGGCCTGGGCGCCCCTGTCTTCTAGCTCTGCCATTCTGGGCTTCTGTGAATTAGGGATGGGTTTAGGATTTAGAACACAAATGAGGGTGGATATGTGTTTATGTAGACTAGTCTGTCTGTCAGGCTGCTTGACAAAAGGTCTTTACTATTTTCAAATCTATTGAATGTATCATAGGCATGTTTGAAGCCAAAACATTTTCCTAAACATCTGCTTGCTTGGGTACACACAATGAGTCAGAGCTCTCAGTCAGCAAACGCTAGACTCACAAGAGTTTTTACTGGATTTGTAGTTAAGCTGGACTTGTTGGATCGCCAAGGGGAGACTCTCTATGCTGGAGACTCTATACTGTGCTTCCAGTGGCAAGGATCAACTCCTGGGGCTATTAACAGAAGCCAAACGTGTGATAGGGTGGGAAAATGTTAGATTTGGAAACCAGGCTGTCTCTAACCCTCTATGTCACCTTGGGTGAGTCACTGCCCTCGCCAGACCTCTGTAGAAGGAGGAGTTTGGGCTAATGACCTTTGAGGTCCCATCCCCATCTCTGTGTTCTAAATGCCTCTACCATGGCCTTGGCTGGGGAGCAATTGTATACCGGGTCTGAGATCCTCCACCAGGGCAGCAACTGCTGCCAAGAATTTGTCTTCTGGAATGTGGTTATGTGAGCCCGTTGGGGGTTTTTGCCAGCCCTTCCCAGCTGAAAGGTTCTCCCAAGAGGAAAGTGCTTTGTCCCAGACAACCTGGAGAGGAAGTGAGGAAGCTGCCCTTGGTTCCAAATCCAGGACCATTCCCCACTCTGCTGATGGAGAGGACCTCTTCTGTATGAAGAGGAGAGCAGTGAGGGGCAGGAGGAGGCAGCTGGGGGTGCATTCTTTTCAAGTTTTAATCAAGGCTGGCACCTGATCACAACTGATTTCTTTCAGACCTATCTCCACCCTGTTCCCTACATGCCTGCCAAGTAATCAGGTGATCCAACATTTATTAATCACCTGGGCAGAACACTAGGCAGTAGGGATACAGAATACAAACAGTCTTGCCCTCACAGTGCTTGCATCCTATTGATAGAAACAACACGTGCGTCCAGAAGTTTATACTGAACATTTTAAATAGGAAGCAGCTGTTCTAAACCTCGGCCATCCGACGATATCCTCCTAATGAAGTGTGGTTCAAGGGCCACAAGTCTCTGTGCTCACAAAAGCTAATCTGAAAACAACAGCTTCTTCTTTCAGGCTCACTTAAGAAAGCTTCACAGAGAGAGGCAGCCTGGGCCTCTCAGGACTGCCACTGTTGGCACACATGCATTTGGTGCCACAGACCACCCCCTGAGGCTGTACATGGCACAGCACGTGCTGACTCTCCTGGGGTGCTGGGTGGATGTCTATATCTGTAGCTCCTTCACCAGTAAAGTCACTGGAGCCCCAGATGTCCGCTAACATCTCACTTGGTTGCCCCTTGTACCTGTCCTTGCAGTGACAAGCAGCTATGCTCAGCCAGGCTCATTCCGAGAAAGCCAAGATGGCTCGTGGCTGGATCAGCCCCAGAGCTCCCAGAAGAGCTGGCATTCCTCTGGCATCGCCTTGGAGAGCTCAGGGGCCCTTGTGCACCATTGCCCAAGGGGCACTAGCCTCATTTACACCAAGACAAATTAAACTACTTTTCAGTGCCAACCCCAGGAGATATAGAGACAAAAATGAAGCATCCCCTGCCTTCGAGTAGCTTAGATTCTACCAGGGCAAAACTACATGTACACAAATAAGTCAGTAGAAGCCATCGTCATGGATGGCCCAGTTGTGGCACTGATATCTGTGAGAATAAGACCAAGCCCTCTCTCCTTCTGTAACATTTATAGGCAGGCACCACACAGTGCCATCAGGACCCATTCCCCTGAGACCATAGATAGTCATGGTGGTGGTGGTAGTGGTAGTAGTTGACCTTTACATAGCATTTAAAGGCACACAAAGTGCTTTCTCCAAAATAATGCTATGACTAGTAGTACAAATATTACTGTTAATTATTCAGATATGGAAACTGAGGCTGCTGGAGATGAAGGACTTGATCAGGGTCACACAGTAATGATTCTAGTCAGGATTCAAACCCAAGTCTCCAAAGCTCCTTATTTTGGATGTGCCAGATTGCCTCTTTGCTTGCCTGACAGTCCCTTAGGTATTCTGGTAGTCTCAGTTAGCCAGTCTAAGTTAGAATCTTCAAAGAGAGAAGTCCTTTCATTCCTACAAATAGCTGGGATGGGGGACAATTAGTGCAGGAGTCTTTCAAAGATTGCACCAAACTCAGAACTCTGAGAGAGATCATTTAACATAGCAGAGAGATGACTGATCTCTGGAGTAGGTTATCCTGGGTTCAGATTCTTGCTTCCATCTGTGTAAGCTGGGATAGACAAGTTCACCACTCAGAGCCTCTGTTTCCCGCTCTGGTCCCTGCAGTGTCTGTGTCCTCTTCCAGCACTTCTCTCTTCTCCTGACTGAGTGGGTGCCATCCATGATGGACACAGTAGGGATCAGAGGGGTGTTTGTTTGGGGATTTTACATGGTCACACAAAGACAGGCCTGCAGACCTCCCATTAAAGCCTCTTCACTTTCCCTGTGCACACAAGTCCAGCAGATGTGTTCCTCTGGTGTCCCAGCCCCAGGCAGGTTTGAAACAGTGAAGCAGAATTGTGAGCAGTTGGATAAAAGGTGACAAATGGGGCTGGTTGAGGTAGGCACATCGATAGGAATAGAAGGCGAGGGGGAAACCAGTGATGCCACAAGGATCCCCAAGATATGAGAAAGCCCAGCAGCCTGTGGTCACTAAGTCTGGTGGTGAGCAGGGCTACAGCCTCCAGAGCCACCCAGGACACAAACTGAGGGTGTTCACAATGACGAGTCTGTGGCATCTGAAAGCTTAGTTAAAAAGTATGGAAGGTGAGAAATTGGTGCGCTCTATAGAAGCTTGCTACTCTCACCCAAGTGCAAGAGCTGTGGACACAACATCGTTCCATGTTGTATCTGTCTGAAAGGTTCAGTCATGTGGGGCAGCCCATTCCTCAAGCTGGACGAGTGAGGTGTTGCTGCGTTTGTGAAATGGGATCATGTCCTGGATCCTGAAACTCATATTGGAGGAGCAGGGCCAGTTTCCCAGGAGGACAGCTGAGGCATGGGGCTGAAAGCCCAGCCATCCCCAAAGCTCCTTGGAGATCCTGGGCTTGGGGTCCTGGGCTGATTCCCTGCCAGTGCCTTATACATGCCTCCTGTGGGTCCCTTAGGGCACACCGCTGGCTGCTCAACCCCAGTGCTGCCTTATCTGACTCCATGGGGCAGGCCCCTCATTCGAGCTGGTCCCTGGCTTATATCCCTGGCCATGCTCTGGGCCCAGGCGTGGTAGGAGCCATCACTCTCTGTCTCTCTTTCCCTGCAGCTCTACAGAGCATCGGCCTTGTTTGAGACAATCCGCCATGAGGTGCAGCTGAGCACAGACTACAAACTGTCGTTGTTTGACCTGCAGACATCGTCCTACCAGGCCTTGCAGCGGGTGCTGGTCAGCCTTGGTGAGATCACTCAGATGAAATCTGTTTTAGCTTCAGGAGACTAGAATTCATCAAATCTTGGCTAGGGGACTTTATAACATTGAACGTTAAAGCTGGAGGGTCCTTTAGGGACTTTTGTATGGATATACTGGAGCCTCTTGGGTACACTATAGTCCTGACACACCTTCCTTGTGTTCCCTTGTCACCTTGTGACCTGCTTAACATCCTCTTTGACCTCCCTGTGTGTCTCTTTGTCCCAACAAGAGAATCATATTCCCCTGGCTCAGAAACCATGATAGTTGTCCTTGATATGATCGTGTCCAGAGTTAGCTGTGGTGGGCATTGCTGGGAGCCATGCTGACATGATGTCCCTTTGAGCCCACCTCTCTAGAGTTCGTCTATTGGCATTGATGCGTTGTCTGTATTATCTGTTATCTATAGAGTTTGTCTATAATCTGCTCTACTGGAGCACTGAGTTCCATCCTGCACTTTGGAGATGATTTATAAGCCTAGACAAAGTAAGCACTACTCTGCCAGTTAATGACTGCAGAATTTTTGAAAAGCATATTCATTAGACCCTCGTATAAATCACCCATTTAGCATGGCACCTTTCTGGTGCTGCATCCCAAGGCAGGGAACCCAGGGGAAGGGGAGCTCTAGCCTGATGATTTGCCCAAAGTCAGGGAGATTAGGGCAGGCTGGAACTTGCCTCTCCACTTTGGCCTGTCTTCTTCCCTCGGACTTCGATGGCCAACAGTCTGGAACTGGAGGGACATCCTCACTGAGCCCAGCTGCCTTCTTATGGGCCATTCTCCACTTCTCTGCTCCAGGCCATCATGATGAAGCCCTGGCTGTGGCAGAGAGGGGAAGGACCAGGGCATTTGCTGATCTCCTGGTGGAACGTCAGACGGGCCATCAGGACTCGGATCCTTACTCACCAGTGACGATTGACCAGATCTTAGAGATGGTAAATGGTCAACGGGGGCTCGTGCTCTACTACTCACTGGCTGCAGGTTACCTGTACAGCTGGCTGCTTGCTCCAGGGGCAGGTAAGATCTCTGTCTCTCTCTGTCTCATGTGCCTAGGGCAGTTGGGGCACCAAACGGGTGGGATTTAGATGATGGGAGGTGGCAGAAATGAAATATCACATGTCACCCCAAGAAGCTACCATGAAATTTCAGCAAAAATTCAGGTTCAGTGCATTTTTCACTGTAGGTGTTCAATTAACAGAACAACCCAACTTCCCATTCCCCCAGCAATCTCACAGTCCTGCCTTGTGAATATGGAGTCATTTATCTTGGAGGACCAAGTGCAGGGAGGAGTTATTTGAAGAGCGGCCCTGTTTGCAGGCAGCTGTTGTTCATTATCTAATAAAGTGATGACTACAAGTCTTAATGCGTTCTTTCTGGATATAATTTAATAATTGTGACCCTTCACCACGACAGCGAAAGAGTCTAACCTGATAACAGAGATTCCATCAGACTTTTAAGTAGAGCCTCACATTAAGAATTTCTGAGCTAGCAGGACATATTTTAAGCAGTTCTCTTGCTAACCTACATCCAGATCCTTAATGATTAAATTAACATTAAATGCAAGGACTGTACAGTTTTACTAAATACAGAATCACTAATTAGCTGCTAGGGCCATATTTTTTGCATAATAAAATGCTGATGACTCTCCCACGTTGGAGAGACACCAAAGCCAATAAGAGTTTATTGACTAGAGAAGTGGGTCTTATAATTGGAAGTCGTGGGCTTTTTTTGAATCCATGTTAGCTGTTTTCTAAAGAAATAGCAGTGAGAAAGGATTACCAAGCTTTTCTTGATGAATTTTGAGACTTTTTGATCTAAAAGAAATTGCCTTTGAATTATATTGGCTGAATGATAGTTAGAAAGGCTTTTTAGCTCCTCAGTTGTGTTGTCTATTAATTCTTTCCCCCAGAAAGCTGATTTTCCTATAATCTTTTCCCCAGTGTCATGGAAGGACCTTTTTACACTAGAAATTGTGACTGCTGATGACTCCCATTGGGACTCCTTTAATATCCATGATGGTGGAGTCTCCTTTTAACATAGATCTCAAGGGACAGGCTTAACCCCCCATGACGTATTGTCAAGCTTCTCCTAAAGCCAGATCTGTGTACTAATGAGCCGGGCTGTCACTGAAGTTCTGGTTCTCTGTTTTCAGTGGGGCAGTGAAGGTGGAATCCTCCTTCACATAGGCCCCATCAGACAGTGTCAGCCACGGTCTTCAAGGCTGACATGCCCCATTCCTGTCTCCTGTGGCTAGTCCCTAGCGTTCGTGGTGGATTGCTTTAATTTTATTCATGTATGTCTGTGCACCAGCCAGCCTGTTTTCTGCCTTTGCTGTGCTGAGGACTGCCATCTTCAGTGGCCATTCAGACTCTTTTGCATTCAAGCGTGTCCATAATCCCAGGGACGTGGGTGTTCTCTCCAGAAGTGCTGATGATAACCGGTCCCTGTCTGCTCCTACTGGATGACTCTGAGCCACAGCTGCCCATCAGGCCTCCCTGGCAGAGCCACAACGGTGGGCAATGGAAGCCTGCCCTTCTTGTTGGCCTTTCCCCATTGCGTGGGCAATGCTGCAGCACATAGGCCAGCCATCCACCTGCTTGCTTGCCCTCCCACCCTTACCAGACTAGCCTACTTCCTTTTTCCTCATGGCCCCAGGAACACCCCTCCACGTGTGAAATTCTGTGATCCCCTCCTTGCATCCACATCACTTTTCATAATCTGCTATGGCCTCTTTGGGTCCAGAAATTTTCCATTGCCCTGTAGTTAGTCTACAATTTTGAACTATTGGAAACTGTGGAATCCTGTGATTCACAGCTCCCTAGCCTCCCTGGGGAAACATTAGTGTTAAAGAAGATAGGGTTTTGTACTCTGTACACCTATGCCTAAGCCTCTGTATACCTAAGGTATACTCTGTATACCTTAAAGATCTGAATTTATTTATCTTTATTGATAGCTTTTGTTTTCCCATCAATCGATTTCTCCCCAGCAAATCTAACCTTGTAACAAAGATTAAAAAAAGAAAAGGAGTAAAGAACGTTCAGTAAAAGCTGCTGTCCCCTCAGTCACACCTGGCAACATTCTGCACCGTTGTTCTCCATATCCCAAGTGGACAAAGGGAGGGAAGGAGGGAGGCAGAGGAGAGAGGGAAGGAGAGAGGGAGAGACAGAAGGGGGAAGGGAGGGAGAAAGGGCCATTTCCTCCAATCTTGTCTTGCCTGAGGCCAAGCCTGGTCATTGTAATTCCATAGCATTCTGTTTGTTTTTAGTGTTCATTGTACTTACATTGTTACAGTCATTGTGTGTATTGTTTGCTTGCTTCTGCCGTGTATAGAGTTTTAAAAACACCCATTTTGATATGCATTCTTTTGGCCTTTTAAAAAATGCATCTGTTTTAATGTACTTTTGTGAAATGAGAGGTGTTTGATAGGAAAGCCGTCTTTTTGTTTAGCCTTTCATATGCTGCGTGTATGCATTATCAGCATCCATTCAGAGGCTCTTCTGTATGATTATGGGAACGGGGCTTTCTTTAGTAGGTGCCGCTGAGAAACATCTGTTCTAAAATAGATATGAGGTGTTTGTGATAGCGGGTCTTCCACACGTCCCTTCGGAGAGCAAACCCCCTTTGTGAAAGCACTGAACCAGATGCTTGGGGAAAACTCTGGGTGGGAATCAGAAGCGGGTATACTTTTTCAGATGAGATAACGAAGCAGTTTGTAAACCTTTCAGCTCTATAATGTCAGCCCCTGTCCTGACCCTTTACGAGTTTGTCATGGCCAGCCACCATTCCTTGATGGTCACCACTAGGTGCTTCCCTCTTGCTGGCTGTCATATTGGCCACACATTTCTCGTTGCAGGAATTCTCAAGTTTCATGAATATTATTTGGGTGATAATCTGACAGAAAACTCCAGTGATTTCCAGGAAACAAGTAGCGTTATTCTCCAGACAGTTACCAGCTCTGCCCTCGAGCAGTACATCGCCAGTGTTCGGGAAGCTCTGGGAGTGGATTCCTATTATACCAGGTGAGTCAAGAAATTCCTAGGCCAGGCCCCAGAGCCTAACCTTTGAAGTTGTTTACGTGCACATCCTGTCATTAACCAAGCTTGGGAACCTTTGTAACTGTTACTTTTGAGATCAGACTGGTGACAGTTTTTATCGCTAAAACTGTGGGTTTCTGTTGAGTGCCAACTCCCAGCAAATGACACGTTGGTGGGTTGTCTTGATCATTTCAGTAATTTCCCCTGAGGTAGGGAAGGGTCTCAGCAGACTCAGGCATTTTCTAAGTAGAGTGTGTAGGTGGTTTAACCATCACCAACAATTTAATTTTAGTGTAACCAGCTAATTAAAATGGAGCTCGGTTTTCAGTCGTAAGCTGACATAGAGTGATTAGGTTCTTACAGCAGCTGACTGCCAACTGGGGAGAATAACTCAGTGCCAGTGATAAGGAATGGAGGGTGTATCTGGGAGTGGGGGGTGGGCCAGGTAACCTTACAGTGCCCGGAAGAGTAAAGGCAGATTGTAAACCTGTTACAACAGCCGGCGTGTTCATGGCATCTTTAGATTGTTTTGTACTAGGAAAAATTGTCCAAATGTTCGTTGGAAAAGTCACCAAGGTTGTGTGCATGTGCAGCTCTGTCATGGGCTTCCCTGGCCACCCTCATCCTTCCCAGTTCTCTGTTCAGTGATTAGCTTATGTGGAGAAGAGCAGTCTGTCAGATTATCTGTTCTATTAACATGGCATTTCCTGCTGGCATCAGGTCCCAGAGACCAGCGTGCAGCATCTGTTTATCTCTTGAATGATACCATTTGTAATTCTAAAAAGTCCTCAGGTACCTATGGGCTTCTTTAGAGATGCTGAGTCTTGACTCTTGAGTGTGTAATCACATGGCTACAATTTAATGACCGAAGACTCATTTGTGGCACTGATGAGGGGACAGAGAAAGCACCACCTGGGAAACAAAACGCTTTTCATCACCCACAAAATCACAGCATGTGAGAACCCAAAGGGACCTGAGAGATTACCTCATCTACATCCCTTGTCTGGGAGGGGAGAAAATAGAAACCTCAGTAGGTTAAGTGACTCAGCCAAGGTCAACAACCCAACAAGTGGCCAAGTCAGGACTCCCACCCAGGCTTCTGCTGTATTGTGCCATCTCCTAATTATCTTGTACAGTTCGTATACTAGAGAATGCAGGTATGAGGTCCATGGCTTCTGTCCTGGCTACAGGTGGATCCCTCTTTCTTATACTCTGAGCATCCTTCTTGACCATTGTAATCTTGCACACCCTGCATGGTCCTAGTGGTACCTGTGTATCCCAGCCCAAGCATTGTTAAACAGAGAGTCTAGGAGGGTCAGAATAGAGTAGGACACCTGGGACTTTCCCACAGGTGACCCAGTCTAGAGGCTGCTAACCAAGCTTATAGCCCCTAAGTAGCATAGAAACAACAGAACTTGGCAAAGAACTGGCCATGAGGTAAACTAGGAACCTGCCAGATACTGTGTTAGGGTGACTGCATCTCTCCTCAGCTTCCCCAGCACCAGCTGTGTTCCATAAAGCAGATCACAACCCTAGTGAACCCCAGGGTGGCTTTGTGACCCTAGGGATGGAAGGGAAGGGAACAGGCATCCCTAGAGAACCAGCTCTGGGCCAGGTGTGGTGCTGTGTTGTCTGCCCATCCGGGCCGGCTCTGGGCAGGAGAACTGCCCGTGCTCTTGCTCTTTCCCCAACATTCCTCCCCTCCCCTTCCTGTTTGTTCTCCCTCATGTAGTACTTTCCCAGATGAGCTCTTAGATACAGGGTCCCTCCTACCAACGCTGTGTATACCCTGAAGCCTTGTAGAAACATGCATTTTTATGATGACTTCATTTTGTCAGGATTATATATATGTCACCTCCCCCAGACTCTGAGGTTCAGAAGAGCAGCCGTGGTGAATTAGGATTGTCTTTGTTTTTTCCCTCATGCCTAGAACAGTGTTCTGTTTGACACAGGTGCCTAACATGTCTTTCTGAATGATTGAATCCTAATCCCAGTGGTCGTGTGTCCAGAAGATGATGAGTTTTCATAAGAAAGAAGGGGAACACCCTCAGAGACCCCCAGAGTAGGTCAGGAATGGTTGAT